>OY856411.1:450216838-450816838 GCA_963693085.1 Alisma plantago-aquatica | reverse complement strand
ATATTTATGAATCTCTGAACTCAGGTACGTGGGTTTTATTTAAGTATATGACTATCGTTTTCTTGCTTGCAATCATGATATGTATGTATGCTCTCTTCTATCTGCAAATATTGGATGTAGTAGTAGCACTATATAGTACTCGATGTTTTATCACTTGTAAACATAAATGATAAGTAGATGCTTTGTAGTTATTTAAGGTGTTCATTATCCCCCTTATGAGGGAATTGATTAATGTTGGCTAGTACACCTCCCTAGAGCACACGGTGTATGGGGAGTTTCCCTAGAGTACTTGGTACACGGTGATGGGCCCAATATTTATGTTTTGGTACTAGTCCACCTTAATAATGCAATTCATCTAGGAAACTGACTTAAATTGGCGTATTTCGCTTAATAAAGAAGTGTTTTCTATGATTTTCTTTCCTTCTGCAAATCTTTTTCAAAATTATGAAAGCCATAAATATATGTATCTTTCTGCCCATGTACGCAACACCTTGTGTGTTGATTTGTTGTTTCTCGTATGTTTTAGGTTCAGAGATAGCATGGGAGAAAAAGTACATGATGTGAGAAAGTTGTCCAGGTTGTACCTATTGTCTAAGATCCTGTTAGCATACATGTTCAGACTTGTAGAATTTCCATTCAATATGTAAATGTAAATCATTTGTAATAATTCATATTGTTAAAATATACATGTGAATGTTGAGTATGTTATGGTTGTAGGTTCATGTATGCGTATTATGCTTCCGCATCGCTTTCTGATATGATTGGATGATGTTCTTGGATTCTGACCTCTCATTCCCAATAGGGTTTGGAGAAACCAAAATCCGGGGACGTCACACTCTTACACGTCATTCTCTTTTTTTTATTAGTATACACCTCATCCTCTTATATATAGACAAAAGTAATTAGAAAACATTTTAAAGATTACTGGATAGAATGTAAGTTCTCATCCTTTTTATCTCTTGCTTATGTCCTCATAGGACTAATGAAAGGAAGCTCAACAACAACTAATTTTGTTATATCTAATAGATAAAATCAGGAGAAGACATCAGAATGAAACAATTTCATCTGACTTGTCTTGATTCGTTGATCGATTACTACCTCTGACTGATTCATTGCATAGGATCTTGTCATTGCATGTTTCTGATGCCGTGCTCTATCATTTAGTGCAGATGGACCTGCTCGGGATGCCTTTCCACATCCTCATGTGCCACTGCTAAACTGTTGCCTTGGAGAGCCTTGTAGAGTCTACCTCAGTGGTTTGGTCATTCCCTCCTTTCTATTTTGACAAAAGGGTGTAAATGTCCAACCTATCAACATCCAAAACATGTCCTATACGCACTCCCTGGTCTTTACGGCCTTATTATTGATGTAGAAGACAAACTAAGACTTCTAATCGGTGGAACATTATGTCTTTTTCCCTTTCTTGGTAGCCACTGCCCTGGTGCACTAGGTGTTTGTTGCATTGATGGCACCAAAAAATTCCCCTTTTTAGAGTTACTAGGCATTTGTTCCTGAGTTTGAACAGATCTTTTCTTAATTTATACCCCATTATCCTTTGTTGGACAATCCCTTATAAAATGTCCTGCTTTCCCACACTTGTACGAGATTGTTTCCTTGTCATATCTTAATCTTTTTGACATTTTTTACTGCTCCAATATACCTATGTTAATAAAAAATCCTTCTAGAGCCCAAAATTCCATCATTGGGGACTGGTAATTTAGGTTGTATTACTAGTATCTGATCCTCTATATGTGTTAATGTTGTCATAACCAGTCCAATGAGAGCATTAAAAGTAGGGTTCTCTATCATGGCTGGATCAACCTGGAGATTCTCAACCAGTCATTCTTCTCTTTCCTGATCCCTTGCACCTTTTCCTGGTGCAACAACATTGCTCTCAGCAAAGTGCTCCTCATGTTTTCCAGACATCTTTAAGCTTAACTCTATCTTTTGCATAAGCAAAAGTTACTATAGGATATACTAGAGGACACTAGAACAGACTCAACACCTTAGTCCTATGTCTCTGTAGACTCAGCGAACCTTAGGCTCAGATACCAAAACTTTTTGATAACCCGACATCGAATCAAGCCACATCATCACCAGTAAGTATGCGGAATAACCATAAGTAGCAGATTAACAAAAAATCACTAAAAAATAAAACCATTTTGCATGGAGATCCATTTCCAGGAAAATACTTAAGAAAAGAACCAAAGTAATATATATGTCATGGTTCACATTGTACATACATTGTACCATCTCATCTTGGAGATAAAATATACCAGTTGCTTTGTCAAAACATATATTGAAGAAATATAAAACCCGAGGCATACAAGCCAAAATCTCAGAACGTTTATAAAACTATTACATACTGACTCGAAGGACCTGGGAGTACAAAGACGATAGATAAGGCTTCTATCTACAAGACACGACATACAATACACTCAACCTGAGCTGTTACTACTACCCCTGTTGTTGTTGTTCTCCCTCTACAATGCAGTCTCTACCTCCTCGTGCACGTCCACCTAAAAAAATTGTGGATCCAACGGGGTTAGACAATTGTCCCGATGAGAGATATAACTCTCCACCAACAATGTTATTATCACAAGTGAACAATATAAAATTGAGAAGAGTTTCTTTTATATTAATAAGTAAGATTAATCACTGTTTATAAGCAAAATAGAGCAATCTCATCTTTTAAAATAATGTAGCTATATATGATTGAGCAATAAATCATCTATTCACTTTACAAGGGATATGAAGAACATGTATAACATCTTTCCATTTAAGAGTTACATATTATAACCCCTAACAAGGATTTCATCCCCAAAAACTCAGATGAAGGAAGACAATTGTTATTCATGTATCATATCATCAAGTCTCCTCATGACATCTTGATGTCTGGGAGATTCCATAGAACTTTGACCAGTACAAAGTCCTTCCATGTAGGGTCATCATAGAATATGTCATACATGACACACATTCAACTATCCTTTCATTGATGACTGAAGGGTCAATTCTGTGTCAGATAACACCTTTCTAACTCAAATAAGTACTATTCATACTTCAAATAATTTAGGTGTCAATCTTTATTGACTTGTTACCTTCTCATCTTACATCTTTTTTGTGATAAGATTCTTTACCTTGGGATTCTTCCATACTCCTTACTTAGTTTAGCATTTCTCCTCTGAGGAAAGACTAGAGTTTCATTTTGTCACCCATTTGGGACTACAAGTCTTATCATACATCTGTTGTGCCACTCTAATCTATTGACACAATACTAAAATTACTTATTACTTGTACCAACTATCCCATTAGTTGTTTATTTACTCATCATAAAGAGAGGCTACTCATTAAAGAAGAACTGTCTTATAGGTGTCTCTAGATTTTATGTATAAGCCGCCTCAATAGATCATCATAGGGATATTCTAAAAAAATATTTTTAGCTTGATAAGCTTTTTCCCAAAATGATTCTACAATAATTCCTTCAATTAATACATCCTTATCGATGTTATGTTTATACAGACCATAAACCCCTAACATATGGTATCCATAGTATAGTATGCAACTAGATTGATCTCACAGTTGGCCCTTCTAGGTAACCAAACATTAATCATCTTATCAGGAGTCATGTTCTCATTTCCTCATACCACCTGACACTTCTTGGATACCAGAATTCTTTACCTTGGTATGAATTATATGTGCCAAAAATACATCACATCCTCACAGTTTCCATCTTCTATTGTTATTACCAAAACCAAACATACAAAAGGATCTTTTATTCATCTTGGGATATTACTTATTACACATATCTTTATCTTCGAACCAAAGTCCAAGATGAACTGATACTTTTCCAAGTATCCATCAACAGAACACATCTAACTCATGCACATCAAGTGTCATAAGGCTCACTTGAATGCCATGTCCCTAAAAGGAAAGAACACAAAGAAACATATTCCTCTTTTCACCCCATCATCACCCAAGATTGTTTATCAAAGAGAAGAGATTATCATCTCCTATGACTATTTCATGAGCTTTCAACTATTCATGATTCATTTACACGTGTTTCATCCTAGGTTCCTTTCCATCAACATTGGAATTATAAGGATGATTACATGTCATCACTCTTTTCTTTGTTATTGTCTAACATGTTCATGAACATTTTATGATTTTATCACATTTCTCTTTTTCACATTATGGAAGAGATCGTTATCCCTCACATATTCTTTATTTGAATAGGGATCATCTTCCTTGTTCCCTTTCACTTATCATGAGAATTGTACTTTTTACTTTCTCATACTCATAGGTTGATCTGAGATAATCTCAGATTGCATTTTATTGCACTTAGGATGTGATAGAAAGATTTGTGCAATATTTTCAATTTCATTATGCTCTTTAGATTATCTAAAAATGATTACATGATCAGAGTAATTAGAAAGATAGTAATCTAAGAGTTCCTTACTTACCCTACCTTCAATAGTTCAATACTTGGCCAGGGAATGCAAGTACTGAGATTAGGTAGTATGCAACTTGTTTTACATTGCATACTGTACTTTTCAGATCATCCCAGTCACATGACTTAATATCCCTGGATTTCTACATGCATCTCATTTACATCTCTGCTTCTTTTATATGGACAAAAGCAATTATAAATCATTTAAAAGAATATTGGACAAAATATAAATTCTAGTCTTCATAATTTCTTCCCCATGTTCCCATAGGACAACCAAACGGAAGTCAACAACAACAATCCTTCTTATGATTATCAGATAAAATCAAGAGAAGACATATCAGAATGAAAAAGCTCTATCTAACTGTCACCCCTCACAGTCATCTACGACTTCAAGTTGACTCAAAACATAGAATCTAGTTGTTTCATGTTGTTGCTTTAGCCTTTTTACACTATTCGACTGTAACTTTCGTAAGCCCTGCTGAGTCTGCCTCGGTTGTTGGGTCATTTCCTCCTTTCTTTTTGAATAAAAGGATTTAGTATGCTCAACATGTCCATATCTATAACATGTCTTGTCCTCGTACCATGGTCTTATCAGTCTTATTATTGATTTAGAAGCTAAGTCAGGAGTTCTGACAGGTTGAAAGTTAGGCTTTTGCCTTTACTTAGTGACTACTGCCCTGGTGCACTAGGCATTTATTGTACCGGTGGCATCAATAACTTTGGCTTTTTAGAACAACTAGGCAAATGTCTCTAGAATTGTAGAGTCCTTTCCTTAAATTTTTAGCTTATTTCCGCTCCTTGGGCATTACCATCACAGATGTACTATATGTCTATACTTATGGAAGAGTCTATTTTCTTTCCATATGTTAATCCTTCCCACATTTTCCACTGTTCCAACATGACTATGTCATTCCGGAACCCTTTCAGAACCCAAAGTTTCTGCATTGAGGACTAGTAACCTAGGTTGTATTGGTAGTATCCAGTCCACTATATGCATCACTGTTGTCCTAACTTGCCCAACAAGAACATCAAAAGTAGGATTCTCTATCTTGATTGGGTCAAGATGGGAATTCTCAGGCACTCGCTCTTCTCTTTCCTGATCCCTTACACCTTCTCCTGGTGCAACAACATTTCTCTTAGCAACATGTTCCTCATGTTTTCCAGTCATTTTTAAACTTCACCCTTTGTTCTACATAAGCAGAAGTCACAATAGGGTATACTGGAGGACACTACATCAGACTCAACACCTTAGTCCTATGTCTGTGTAGACTTAGTGAACCATAAGCTCTGATACCAAACTTGTGACGACCGCTATCAACCGATAGCCAAATTGTACATTAATTACGCGGAATAACCATAAACATAGGATTAACAAAATCACTAAAAATTAAAACCATTTTGCAAAGAGATCCTCTTCTAGGAAACTCTTATTGAAAGAAGCAAAAATTTATACATATCATGGTTCACATTGTACATACATTGTATCATCTCATCTCGAGGACAACATATAACGATTGCTTTGCTAAAAACTATACATAAGCAATCATAAAACCTTGAGGCATACAATCCAAAATCTTAGGTCGTTCATAAAACCTTTATGTATTGACTCCAAGGACCTCAGAGTATAGAGACGATATGACTTCTATCTATAAGACATGATAGACAACACACTCAACTTGAGATGTTACTATTGTCCCCGTTGTCCTTCCTCTATAGAATGGTCTCTATCTCCTCGTGCACATCCACCTAAAAATTGTGGATCTCACTGGGTGAGACAATTGTCCCAGTGAGAGATATAACTCTCCGCCAACAATATTATTATCACAGGTAAGGAGTATGAAACTAAGTAGATGTTCTTTTTATATTAACAAGTAATATTAATCACTAATATAAGCAAAATAAAGTAATCTCTTCTCTTAAAGTAATGTAACTATCTCTGATAGAGCAATAAATCATCTATTCACTTTACAAGGAATATAAAGAAATATGTATAACATTTATCTAATTAAGATGTATAAATGAAGTGTACATCAACCAATGTTTTTCATATTTGATCCTTAAGCAAATATGCTACATGGCTGATTACATATTTACAATCACACTTATTGCATGAGGAGATGAAGTATATCGTTCATCCTCCAACTGACCACATACTTCTCACAAGTTGGTACCATACAAGGTCAATGACAGAGCCATTTGCCAAGACCTCATCTGTCTCGGTCAGTATGAGACAACTGGCAGTGACATCTTGTGTCAAACTACAAAAAATCTTACCAACGTATAGTGGCCTCTTCACTTAGAGTTACATCCGCAACATGCACTGTCTTCAGGAAAACATAGACCTACAACCTTCCCCGATTATAAAATTATTGAGTCATGCATTATAGCCATACTCAAAGCCACATGCCAGTTCACCATGCTCATTACTGAGTCTATGACCGTAGTCACACTCGAGCCAGGATATGGCATATAGCCAATCCCTAAGATTTTGGACGTAAGGGGATCATCTTACATATGGCTATCCAAGCTCACGCCCCCACATATTCAAAAATATGCACTCTAGGTAATCCTGTGGGAAAAACTCGTTTCACCAACAAATTCTGACGCTGATGGATCTATGGCTAGGGAAACTACATTTTATGGTTCCAATGATATATTAATTGCATTACAATATTCTTTTAGCATCAAACAAGTTATAAGAATCAATCATAAACAAATGTTACAAAGAAAGGTGTAATACATCTATCAAATACTTTTCTAATCTTTAGAACACATTTAGATACATAACACTCGGGATCTCAGTCCCTAATCATATTACTGGGGATTCTTATCTATTAATCAATATCATCATGATTATTATATGATCTGGGTATTCAACTCTTATTTCATCACTAAACAATGTTATCTCTTATTAGGTAACCATTACCTCTAGGTCCTCAGGCCCAGGTATATATCACCCTTTGTTGCACAAGTATTTCACATGGCTCACACAGCTCATTTAAACATCTTGTCACCTCTCACTAAGCAACAACTATTCACATGGATCACAAGGCCCATTAAACATCTTGTCGCCTCTCACTAGGTAACAACTATTCACATGGCTCACAAGGCTTATTAAACATCTTATCACCTCTCACTAGGAAACAAATATATTTTAGGTCATCAGACCACATAAACATTATAGTTGTTATACAAGTATTTAACATATCTCACAAGTCTTATGCAATAAGATAAATACAACCTTCCCATTATTAGGGTTAGGGTTTCCCTTTATAGCCGAACAGGGTTTCAGGTTCATATTATCAATCCAAACCCTAATTCATTGCTCCACACATCTAGGAGCATACATTGATATCATAAGTATTCAATAGTACTTATTTATTCTCATCATTTATCATTAAAAGATTATCAACACCAAGTAGGAGTTTCTCTCTCATCCACACTAGGATATTGATTACATCATACTTTATTAACTTGTCTTAACCCTTTCTCAATATATGTTACCCTACACTTATCAAAGTGCATTAAACTCATTACATCTTAATGTAACAATTGACATGACACACTTCATGTGTTACTCATCCAGGTATATTGGATTTGAGGTGCATCAAAGTGTATCAACCTTGAGATGCTTGATGTGATATTTATCATGCCTTGATGTATCACTTCCCTCATCACTTTTAACTAACTTAAGTTCATCAACTTATCTTGTATTAGGTATTTCCCATCCTAATACTTTATGCACTAACTCATCACATTTATCATGTACACTTGAATTACCCAACTATCATCAAGTGATATGAACTCATCTTGGGTTAAGACATTATTAATATAGGGTTGACCATTATCAACCACTTTAGGTGTTTCACCTATCAAGGTATTAGCCACACCATTACTTGGTGTTACACTCATCACTCCTAAGAGTGTTTTACCCTCACCTTTACAAGGTGTATCGGGTTGAATCATGTATGTCAACTTGAACACATGTATTGGATTAGGTGTATATCGGGCTAGGCATCATTATATCCCTCATACCCTTACCCATCAAGGTATCGTCCTTACAAATCATATGGTGTATCAAATTAACCATACATGGGTATAACATCCTCACCTCATTTGATGAAATTGGCCACACCATATTTTAGTGTATTGGCCATCACATGTTCTAGGGTATTAACCATCTAACCACTTTTGTCATCTAGTATATTAGGTTACCCACCATATCGTTTTAGAGGTGTGTTCTCAACACCATATCGGTTTAGAGGTGTATGTTTAACCTAATATCGGTTTAGAGGTGCATGGTTAACCCAATATCAGTTTAGAGGTGTATGCTTAACCAAATATCGGTTTAGAGGTGTATGCTTAACCCAATATCGGTTTAGAGGTGTATTCTTAACCCAATATAGGTTTAGAGGTGTATGTGTGTGTCACCATATCGTGAATAAGGTTTATACTCATCACCATATCGTTCTAGAGGTGTATAACCATCACCATCTAGGGTTTCAATGTCATATCAGGTAAGAGGTGTATCCTTCAACACCATATCGTGCATAAGGTGTATCCTGTAACACCATATCGTGAATAAGGTGCATCTTTCAACCCCATATTATGAATGAGATGTATCCTTCAACACCATATTATGCATTAGGTGTAAACACATAAGCATATCGTGCTAATGATGTATATACATGACCATATCGAGTTAGGGGTGTTTGCTTGTATGCTTGAACCTGATATCACTTTGTAAAGTGATACCATCATCTTCCAGCTCTAGACCTTTTTTATAACTATTCTAGTTCATGTACAATAGTTCCATGCAACTATTAGAACTCATAGAATCATCAATATTTCAAGTAAATTCGAAATTGAAAGTATATCAACAAGTATAGCAAGATTGAAGGTGAATAATAATGTAATTGGGTTCAAGTTATATAACCCCCCTCAAGAACAATTTTCAAAGCTCCAAGCTCCAAAGATTCACATTCCTAAGTTTGAAGATGACTTATCAAAAGTCCAAGGCTCATTCACAAATCCTCCATATACAAGGAATCACCATGATTAAGAACTTGGTGAAGAAGAAAAGAAAGGAATAACTATAACCCGAGATCTCATGCTTCAACAAAGGTTGAAGATGACCATGGCCTCACCTTAAGCTTGGTGCTCAAGCTTCCCTTGATCCTTGACCTATTATGCATGATATTTAAGACGGTATGCATGATATCTCAAACAAAGAGAGTTGTGGGGTTCGTAAACTTTCATTAGTAGGTGAAAGGAGAGGTATATATACTTGGTGTTCATGAGAGAGAGTTTATAAGAGGTGTCATCACCATATACTACTAGGTGACTCATGGCCATGCATGGTTGACACATGTCCATGCATGCACTCACATTTATCTTTACATGCAAAACACTTGAGGATAATCTAGAGATGATATTTCGGCCATCCCATATCTTGTTGGATAAGATATCTCGTCTTTATCTCACAAATTATGCAAACCGATACAACTTTTTGCAAGCAGCATCTAATTTGTCATGGATAACCTCCTTGAGGTGCTTAGGCCATCATGGCCTTTGACAAGAGTTCACAAACTGATATGGGATCCCTTCTATGGCTCCTTGGCTGATAGGCACTCCTATATCAAGTCTACAACTCGATACAACTCAAGTAAGGGCTTCAACTATACATCATATCTTGGTCTTTTCATCACCAAGAGTACCATCACTCAAATATGTTTCAAACATGGTGTCTCCTTCTTTCTATCTCATCTAAAGTATACATAGAGGGAGTAGGGAAACTCTAGAGGTGATAATTTTCATATCAACCATATATTTTGGGTAATTTACATTTTGTACCAAAATTTGAGTACAAAGTATTATCATTATTCAAACAAGTTCAAACTTGGCATTCAGGCTTTCCACAAGTCACCACTTAGCATAATTATCTCTCTTATAATACTAAAACACGTAAGGAACACCCAATAGGTGACATATTTCAATATAACCCCTCATCATGGGTAAATTGCATTTTGGTCCAAAATAAGCGAACATTGCTCAAACATTATTCAAACAGGACCAAACTTGAAACATAAGTTTGTCATCTGATAACAAAACACTTTGCAGGATTATATTATAGTTCTAAGCATCTTATTTAAACCAAACAAATAGGGTTAGCCCTAAACCCAGGTCAGTGATGTTATAGAGGACCTATAGGTAACAATTACCTGATGAGAGGAGACAATGTTCAGTGATGAACTAAGGGTTTGAATACCCATATCTAGTAATCATAATGATGATAGTGCTAAGGCAGAAGAATCCCTAGTAGTGTGATAAGGGACTGAGATCCTGAGTGTTATACATTCAATATGTTCCAAAGATCATGAAAGTACTTGATAAACGTATTACACCTTTCTTTGTAGCATCTGTTATAATTCATGTTCGTAACTTGGTTGATGCTAAAAGATATTGTAATCCACCTAATTAATCAAGTGAAATCTCATCATGTAGTTGCCCTGACCATAGATCCATTCAGTGTTAGAGTTTTTTGAATGGTGAAATGAGTTAAACTCGAAGAGCATATTTTTGAATATGCAGTGAAGGATGACATATATCCATACATCCAAATGAAGAATTGATGTAGCAACTTCCTCAATTATTTTATATCAAGATTGATATGTGAATCTACAGGCCAATTAACGAATTGATGTGTAAATTCTTCTTCATTAATTGATAATGGGATTGATATGAGAATCTCCTGACCAAATGAGGAATTGATGCATAATCTTCCTTATTATTATAATCTGGGGATGGATAATTGAAATCTCCCTAAAGAGAGTGCATGTTGCGGCTGTAGCTCTATAGAGAAGATACCAGTATACCCTGGTAATCTAATTGTAGATGACACAAGATGTCCTGGTAGTAGTCTCGTACTGATCGAGACAAGTGAGGTCATGGCAGTCGGCTCTTATGTTGACCTTGTATGGTACCGATGCTTTACGTAGCCGTGGACAGTTTGAGAATGAGAGGTATAACTCATCTCCTCAGGACATAAGTGTGACTATAAATATGTAATCAACAATGTAGCGTATTTTCTAAAGAATCAAATACGGGAAACATTGGTTGATGTACACTTCTTTTGGAGTTAAAATGAGAGAGTTATGCCCTTTTTAGTAAACATGTATAGAGTGTCACAATAGAGACACTGAGTCTTGTGCCACGACCACGATGCTAGTGTCGCGACTGGGAGGTTGTGTCATGTGCTATGACTGTGACACTATTTATGTGACCACGACGTTGTGTCGCGGCCGCGACGGATGCCGCCTAGGAAAACTAATCATAAAATGATCATATCACAGGCTATACTTAACATTTTTCAACTAAACAAAGTGTGTTAGAACTATAATTCAATCATCTATAGACTCCTTGCTCAATGAGAGGGTGACCTGGAAGGTGACTTCTAAAGTGATTTTTCGGGAAGAATGTGAAGAACGACAAAATCCAAAAGGGTTGCCATAGATTCAACTTGGTAAGTAGTTTCAAACATTGATTATTCCTTTTCCTCATTTCCCCTTGCTTGAAATCCATAATCCAATGAATCTGAGGTTTGGCTTAACCTCTGATTTTCATCTTCTACCTACAAAAGACCTTCTTTGGGGTTGAAAGGAAGAAGAAACTACTGACTTGTTAAGGTTTTGATATGGATTTGAGATTTTTAGAGACAGACTGCATTTTTAAGGTGTTTTCATAGCTTAGGGTGAGTGGGTACTTCGTTTAAACAATAGATTGCACGAAAATGAGTTAAATTACAATAATTTTCAATTGATTAGTATGCAAGTACAAACCCTAAATGGTCTTTTTGATCTAACTTTTGCAAGTTGATATGAAATGGATTATTTATCAGTTGTGAAGAATTTTAGATGATGAAATCATATTAGAAATGGGTACAATCCATCTAAATGATAATTCTTAAAGTATTTGCAGAGGTTATAAGAGTAAACTAAAATTTAGCATTTTCGGATATGACTGAAATTGTTGTATAATTGAATAAAGAAGTTTGCCTAGTTGAATCTCCATGGTTAGGAGTGATTGTTTTATTTGTATGATATTACATATATGTCATATAAGATCTTAGATTTCATTCGATGATATCAAGGAGGGTGAAGCCCTAAATGTATGGAAAGTAGGATGTTTTGCAAATAGACATATCGATTCAATGTTATTCTTGATGTATGATGTTTTAATAAATGGCATGGAAACCCTAGTTCAGATAATTATAGGGTTTCATATATATATATATATATATATATATATATATATATATATGATTATATGTGAACTGGTGAGAGAAAATCTTTATTCAATGATGTAATGGTGTATTAAATCCTGATGTGAAACATCTGATATGTGAATGAGGCAAGTGAAACCCTAAGGATTGGGTGTTTAGTGAATCAATTATTGTGATATCAATGTTTCTCAGGATGAGAGGTGGTGATGTTCAATAGTTTAGTTTGTAGTACATGCTACTGATGATGTATGAAATGAGTTGTTTATAAAGATAAACCAAGAAATGTTGATGTGATGATTGAACAATGAATTTAATGAGTGAATTAGACATTTGGATGCCTAGAACATTGTAGAATACTCACAAAATGAGGCATGCGATGTGGGGAGGAAATAGTTTCCCAACTCAAGGTAGTGCAGATCAAGGTAAGCCGGAGTGCACCAATAGGTTGTGGGGGCCTTGACTAGTAGGGCAGACTCATTACAATTGTCTGGTACCCAACACCAACTGGGGATGTCACTGGTACCTATGTTACATGTTGTAGTGATCAGTCGTCAGTAGGTTCACTGATGCACAACAAGCCTAAGGGCTTTGACTCACAACCTGAGTACCCAGGTTGAGAGGTGGAGTTAGAGATATCCGGTCGCTCCCATTAGACATCAAGAGGTAAACATGTCGAGGCTCACTACAGATGGGGTCTTACGCGAGAGATAGGCTTAGGAACCTAGGCATGCTTCTAATCCTTGTAAAGTGAGATCATATCTTTCTACAATTCTTTCATATGTTGTGGTACACCTCATGTCGGTTCAGGGCATAATAAGATGAATGAGGGGTTAACCAAGTGTGTGCAATTATTCAATTACTCCCCATAAGTTTCTGGATTATTAGTTGTCTTTGAGAATAATCAAGCATGTTCATATATTGATTCACTCTTGTAGATATCTAGAGTATCTTTCCATATTTATGTTTGTGAATGATTAGTCTCTTTACATCTTACTATTTTTATAATTGATATCAGTTTCTCAATAGTATATCTATAATTATTTAAGTGCTTTAAATTGTTTCTTTGAAGTACTCATTCACTGAATGAGTAAGCTCACCCCTCTACTCACAATTTGTAGGGAAACCACATGGACTGAAGATGTCATTACATCAGTGTAGATCTTCCACCAAAGTTAAGTATGAGATTAGTTTAGTTCAGTCAGTTCATGTCAGTCTAGGTCCTTGTATAAATGTGAGAGAGCTGTAAATGATACTTTGTATCTTTGTTTCCTTAATAAGAGAGAATGTATCTGATTATCATGTTGTGTGTACTTGGAAGTGTGAGAAATAGAATGAATGTCTGGATGTGCTTGCATCATTAATGTTGAGATCATATTAGAGTAATCAAGGTTTAATTCTTTTATAAAGTTTGCTTACGTGATTGAATGAGAGAAAACAAAGAGTTTGACATAAAAGGAAAAAAAGTTGGGAGTGAACTTTATATTAAGTAAAATCCTCAACTTATGCCCTAATTTCATGATTAGTGGAAATCTTGGGATGCAGGTGTAACAACTTGGTATCATAGCTGAGGCTGAGTCATATGGGACCATGAGGATAGAAATCACACTGGCATGGTGTTTGGATACCTAGGTTGACCAATATCAAGTTGCTCTATCTATTCTTCTTTGAATGCTCTGGCTAGGCATGCAGTGGAAGGATGGGCTAGAGAGAAACCCCAGAAATATTAGGGTTAGAATACTAGAAAGAAATGAATGGATTGAGCATAAGAATAGAATGTGATGCAACTCTTGTTCTATATTGCTTCTTTGATTGGATATCTATATAAATGATCTTATATATATTTGAATTAAAATATTTAGTTCTTAGAAATATATGTGGTCCTTTAAGATTCTTGTACACTATGAAGTTAATTCAGTTATTGTTTACATTCTTTGTATCAACTAGACCAATGTTTTTATAAAATGAGTTTATCGTGAGTAGATATTCTTTCTATATGTTTGAGATATATAAAAGTCAGTTAATCTTGAGTAGCTCTTGGATTCAAGATTGTAGGTTCGGCCTGGACCGACTGGTAGGATGCGTTACTAGGATCTAATGAGTCATGTTAATTATTCTAATAAGAGTAATTAAACTGTGGATTGGTAAACTTAGAATGTAACAAATATGTAAGAACATTAATACGTTGAAATATAAGAGAAAGTGTAGATTAACTAAGACTCAACTCGAATCGATATCTGAGATCCAACTATGGGGCCTCATATGAGAAACCTTAAATTGGGAATGAAGGAAGAGGGATATAGATATAAGACATACATTAGTATGTAACATATAAAATGAAGAAGAAACAATGGATAAAGAGAACTACACTATATAACTAATTGTGTTACTTTATCCAATCTTAAAATCAAGGAAATATAAGAGAAAACTACAGGGAAAGCCAATATAGAAAGAATCAATTAGAATGAATGGATCATATAACTAAGTAAAATGTACTTATGTACTCTACAACAAAAGGAAAATAGGAGAGAAGAGTTAAGTACACATTAAGCACATAGAAGTGAAGTTCAGAAGAATGAAAGTGAAGAGAACTAGATAAACATGTAAATCATAAGACTAGGACAAGAAACTTAGATGAAACAAAGAGAAATGTTGGAAATGATGAGTGTGATTTAGAAAGAAGGGTTACATGATATAACATGGAGCATGGAATGTGTACTTTTATCATAAAGTTTAATGTATTCATCCTTACTAGCTTTTGATTCAAAGTCTCCATTTAGTAGCAACCTAGTTGACATCAAGTTTGTTTAGTTGGTTCCAAGTGATGAAATGGAACTGGTTCTAAAAAGAAGAGCAAAGGTGCGGCAGAATAAATGAACAACTCATATAAAGGTAAATTGTATTCAGAAAATAAATGCTTGATTGAAAAGGAAACTATGGTTAACCCTTACATGAGCTGTTTGATTTGAAATGAAGGAACATGTAATATATTATGCATAAGATGAAACAAGTAGGGAGAATATTGATTTAGAATTTCAACTAGATAAAAGTAAAAGGATGATAGAAAGTATATAGAGCATGGAATATGGAATCATACACAAGAGTGAGAAACATGATCATAAGAGATAAGTAAAAGTAAATAATGACATATGTAAGACTAGCAAACATGTAGCCAATGATAGAAAATAAAGAAGGGGCTGAAAGTTGAGGGAGTAATATAGATGATAAAAGATAGAGATTGTGAGATGTGAGAAAATGTGAAATAGTATAGTCTCCTTGATGATGACTAATATGAGAATTGTGTTAAGTGAATACTTGAAGATTATAACTCTATATCTCAAAATCAACTTCTCTTCTATATACTCCTTAGTGAGTGTGACATGGGATGAAGTGATAAGGAAATAAATCACAAACGATACACAATTGTTATAAGAGTCACATCTGCTAAATATACTAAAGACACATAATATGATGATGAACCCCTAGCAGGGTAGATCAAGAAAGTAACCTATCAAAATGGTCAAGTAAGAGAAAGAAAATTCATGTGTTAATGACAAGGAAGACTTTAGTAAACCTCAAGATAGCTAAGGTTTTCATATCAAAATAAGTGAGTAAAATCATGTTACAATAACATCATGTTACTGATAATGATCAACACCTATAATGTTTAGAGTTGTAGTAGTTCAAGGGAGGTTAATAGTGATTTGACCTCGAGCATGACCATCTCTATAAAATAAAATCTTGAGATCATCAATATGAGAAGAAAATAGTAATTATAATATTCATGGGTTTAAAGGTTGTAAATGTGAAAGATAGATTAATAATATGGAAATGACTATGAACATAGGATAAGAAATATATTTCAAATATAAGAAGTGTGATTTGAACAAAAGGAGAAGTGCAACATGAGAAAAGTGTAATCTGAAATAAATTCTTGCAGTGACAGAAAGAATGATGAATAATCTATTCTTACCTTGAATATTTCAATGTTAGGGATGTGTATTCTAAATGATTAAAATGAGAAGGATAAGTTAGAAGAAGTTAATTAAAGGTGTCTGATTGTGAGAACCTATTACACTAAATGAGATTACTCAAAACATAAAACATAGTCAATCACTAATTAATCACATACCCAAAATATGGGTAAATTAAAACCGATTTCAACATCAACATCCATTCAGAAACATTTGAATAAGATCCCAACATCTTTCGTGTATCCATACTATGCCAAGAATTTGATACAAATTGTTCTATCGCCTTAGCCACAACATATATACACAGGAGAACAATATTCATATATGCCACACAAACAAGCATTAACATGCTAAAATTTTTTGATTTGTTTGAAACACCATATACAAACTTTTCCTTCTCGGACCAGGGAGTACATGGATGACTCTAGGACACACTAGACTTCTAATCAACTTTCTCAAAGATTTATTACTATAGCTCCTCTTTACTTCCACGATTCTATTGCCATCACTTCCGATTACCTAAAAAGATGTGGTGAACCACAAGGGTGAGACCCCATGTCCCATCCAGAGATATAACCTCAAACAATGCTTATTGATTACAACATTTTATGTAATGCTATAGTTTAAGAAGTTTAATCATATATAACAAATAGGCTCAGCAACACTGATGATTAACGAAATACATAAAGGAGATGATAACAATTATCATCATCAAGATGAGTATCATCATTTTCCTTATTAACCATATAAGAGATTCAATAGCATATGCATAACTAGCATAAGCAAGTCTAGTAGCATATTATCTCTATTAACATGACTAAGATTAGAATCATAAAGCATATTTAACAACATTAGCATGTCTAATAGTTTGAACAGATCAATATCATAAGAAAATATATCAAAATAAGCTCGAGTATTTGCATAAGCATGATTAGCAGTATAGGCATTTCTAATTATAGAGGCATGGCTAGCATGCTAAACATAACAAACAACATGATATAGCTAGCATCCTAATTATAATTAGCAGTAGTAGTATAGATATCAATGTATGCATGACTACTGTATTTACACATTTACAATCTTATGCATATCCACAACATAAGTATAATTACTATCTCTTAATTGGAATAAGCATCATCTTTATGTAAAGAGAACAAACAAGGGTTATCATCCAATATGAAGTGTTGTGTATAAAGGTAAACAGATATACTACACAACTATCTTACATATTTTATTATGCCCTGGGGAATTTGAATCGTACCATTCAAAGTCCAACCGACCCCTGTGAAGGGCTATTCAGTTCCGTACAAGATCTAGGAGTGTTGGTATCCTAAGATATCTTCCCCTCAGTCAGTACAAGTAAAAGGCAGCGACATATCAGTCAAAGTTGCCACCACAACATCCTATAACTAGCCCACCTTGGAACATGTCACAATTCTAGGATCTAGGGTATTCAAACCCAATCATTAAGGTACAACCACAGTTGTCCTCTAATCACATCATGTTATAATCATTGAGACACGACCGCAACCATTCATGAGACCACACTAGTCATCACACTATCACAAGATATAAATCCTTTTCACAATATCACATGGTATCAACCCTTATCAACACAAAAGGAATACACCTCATTTAGATCTCAACCATGCCCAAAGGTCAATAATACCATCATACTATGACATGATATAAATCCTTTTCAAAATATCATAGGGTATCAACCCTTATCAACATAAGAGGATTACACCTCATTCAGGGCTCAACCATGCCCAAAGGTCATTAAGACCATCATACTATTCCCTACAAGATCATCATTATATTTGAATGCCTTATAACAAGGCTCAAAAACATCATTTACATATTATACACCATATCAACACAATATTGCATTAATGAGCTAGGATATATTCATAAACAATAATAGCAGGGTTATATTAACATTAAGAACATTCCTTTATTACATCAATATGCAATAAATCTAGATATGATTAACACTCATCATATTCATAATGCACATGTTTAGCATAAGAAAGTATAGACCATGTGGCTATGATAACCACCAATTAACACATTAAGTTTATGATCATGTAAAGGAGGTTATTCCACCATCATTCCATCATATAAGAATGTTAAACATGAATACTCATATTTACCTATTTGCATTTGAGTTAGGTTCAACATGATAAATTATATCAATGTTACTAATCAACACTTATACCCAAACCCTAACTCACGAGATCCCCATTGGATCATGGATGCATAAGGTGAAGCATCACCATCACATTCCATACTATTCTCAAGTATGAACGCACACATAAATCAAGGTGTAACCATTAGGTTATAGCATGCTAGGGTTTCAACAACAATAATAGAGTACTCCATGATTGTATTATTCATTCAAGGACAATTCATAACCATTACCATCATTTAGTTATATTAAAGATAGGTATAACAAGCTATACCTCATTAAGGTTACATATCAACACAATATGGTTATCATCCCTTCTATTCATATGAGTGAATAGGTAAGACTACCTTATTAAGGGTAACCCTATTTGTTCCATCATCATTCAACCCATATCAATATACCACAATGTAACCCAGAACCATTGGATGTTTAAATGGTAAGACCATTGGTTGTTTACATAAGTAAACACCTTGGATAAACCACCTATGAAGTCCTTGATTTGTTCTCTATAAAGAGTCACCATCTAACCCTATACATCCCTTTATTAACAACACACAAAAAGTTCCATTGAGATTAGGGTGAAACCCACAATCAAGTCGTCATTTAAAACAACCCATTCATTGTCAATAAGTAATCTCCTTAAGTTGATCATATAAAGGAAACCATATAAATCACATTATTAGGACTAAAATATTACATTATCCATCATTCCACTTTATTGGAGAAATAAACATCATATCTTGACCATTGGGCCAAGTTCATATGTTAAAACCATCAATTACAGTATAGGTCCGACCATTGCATCAAGTGACCGAAGAAACCATTGGTCTAAGGATTAATTGATGCTACAACTATATGATTAACTCACCATAGGTTTTGGATACCTGATCCACCATCATTAGTGACCATTAAATCACCATTGGTTGTTAGATCAGCACTATATTCATTAATCAACATCAAATATCAAACTAATATCAGCATTGATTGATAGCATCATTAGGGTACTTAGTTGTTAATCACTAGGCTTCTAATTAGGCCAAAACATGACCTAAGGGGTGAACGTAAGTTGACACCCTTGGTTACCCCATAAATTTTCATGAAGACAACACCATAGCGTTGCTGCAATGGTACCATCATCGGGTCATGGGTTTATAGAAGAAATCAGCTTAAAACCCTAAAATTGACCATTGGTTGATAGGTGCTTAGCACCATAGGTTGTCAAACCAACCTGATCCAAGTCATATTATACCTTAGGAATAATGTAAACATGATCATAGGTTCATATAGAACATAAATCAGAACAGGGAACATTATAAAAAATCGAAATCCAAGTAAAGCATAGCTTTTTAGTGCATGAATCATCATTTTCTAGAAAGAACATGAACTAGCAAGCTTATGGTAAGCAATAAACGTGAAGAAAGTTATAAAACTTGCCTCTAATGAGAATATGAAACCCCACACAGAAGAAATCTCGATCAGGTAGGGTAGAAAATCCAAGCATAAGCTATGAACTCGTCCATCTAGCACCTTTCTTCCTCAAATGAGCAAACCCTAAGCATAAAGAGCAAGAAAGGTAGGATTTTAGATCTGTAGAGCAATTTCTACCATGGAACAGCAAGGTTAAGACCTTTAGGAAGGTCTAAGGAAGAATACAAGCAAGAGAAATTCAGAATTAATGAAGAAAATAACTTGCCTTGGTTGAAACCCCTAGAAGATGACCTTGGAAACCCTAGGTAGGGCTAAATGGAGCTCTAGGAGACCTTCTTCTCCAAAAATAGGTTGTCTTCCACCTTAGAGCACTTGGTTCCACAGAAACATAGAGTGTAGTCTTTTATACAGGTTATAGGAAAGAGAAAGAAAGAAAATATTTTTACTTGGGAATGGAAGAGGTAAATTTAGCCCATGGATAAGGATGGGAGCAAGAATGAGGTGTAAAAGTAGCTTCCCCATGTCTCTATGCCCTTAAACTATTAAGAATATACAACCAAACACACAATCAGCTCCCCCAAAATCCATAGAGACATTCTTATCCCTCGTTTCTTGAATTTCCAAGAAAAACAAATAACTCATTAGTTGATAGCTATTAAAGGTAGCTCATCCATGAATGGGTAAACCCTAAAATACCCTTGGAGAAAACACCTTCAAACCAAGATTTAAATAGGCTCCCCTTGGCTCAAAAAGCTCAAAAATGATGATATAATATCCAAGGAACATAATGCAAGTGATAAATTGCAAAGAAAACCTCTCATTTGGGCAAATTGTAGAAAAGTCCAAAATGTGCATAAAATTGCATAACTTGCTCAAACAATGTCCAAATTGGACCACATTTGAAACTTAAGATTGTCTTATGATTTCAAAGAATATAACAAGGTTAGATTAGGGTTATAAGCATTCAATTATGGTAATTTAGATTATTCAACTCATTAAGCATGTTTAGGGGCCTGACACTAATAATTTTAGTCCTTTATACCAGTAATCCAGCTTTGTATTTTACAATTGTTGTTGAATCTAGTCTTCCAACACATGAGTGTTTTTCTATTTGATTATCACAATAGTAAAATTCAAAACAGCATGATGTAATCACTTTTGTGACTCAGAGGTAATACAAAACAATAATACATATTGAGTCATATGAATTGAGATAGGTTGATCAAATTATCAATGTTAAGGTAACACCTCTAGAGTATGACAATATTGAAAATGGTTGTTTTTCTTTATCTTTACTATGATTGATTCCGGTATAGAAAATTCTTTTGTTATCATTGATAAGTCTTTCCTAAAATCTATTGTGATTAAAAGAGAAACAAATGACTCAATGTTAAAAATAAAATTCTAGACTGCATAATTCGAAAGCTGAAAAGGAGAGAGATACCCCTAGTAAAGGTTCTTTATCGGAATCATGGTGTAGAAGAAGCTACTTGGGAAGTGGAGATAGAGATGTTTAACAAGTATCCTTTTCTCTTTTAGAAATTTTGAGACAAAATTTTTATTAGAGAGGGAGAATTGTTGCAACTCATTCCTAGCTTTGCTGGTAGTCCTAGAGATTTAAAATAATCTTAATATTTATAATTTTTTTGTTAGTAGTATTTTATCTTAATATTTATCTTAACTTTGGTAACCTTCGATACTTGTTTGGGAAACCATGAAGTAAGCATACTATAAATATCTGAGTTGGAGTAATATAGCATTAAACCATACATGTATGTAAGAAGAGAGTTAATGAAATTGGATAAAATAATAAATAAATAATTTTTCATCTAATAATATTATCAAAATTATGTTTTAGGATTATATAGATAATTCAATTATGAATAAAAAAAAGAATGAACCAAATCAGAGTTAAAATAAGAGAGTTATGCCCTTTTTTGTAAATATGTACAGAGTGTCGCGACCGTGACGGTGCGTCGTGCGCTCGACTGTGATGCTACGTCGTGTGCTCGACCAAGACGCTAGTGTTGTGACTGCGACGTTGCATTGTGTGCCACGAGAGTGATGCCGCCCAGGACAACCAATCGTAAAATGATCATATCTCAGTCTATATCTATCTATTTTCAACGAAATGAAGTGCGTTAGAATCACAATTTGATCATCAATCATATAAGACTCTTTTCTCAATGAGAGGGAAACTTAGAAGGTGATTTTTGGGGTGATACTTGGGGTAGAATGTGAAGAACAGAGGAAATCCAAATGGGTTTCAATAGATTCAACTTGGTATGTAGTTTTAACTGTTGATTCTTCATTCTCCTTATTTCTCCTTGCTCGGAATCCCTAATCCAACAAAACTAAGGTTTGGCTTAACCTTATATTTTCATCTTCTACCTACAATAGACCTTCTTTAGGGTTGAAAGGAAGAACAAATGGCTGACTTGTTAGGGTTTTGATATTGATTCAAGATAATCTGAGATAGGATGTGTTTTTAAGGTGTTTTCACACCTTATGGTGAGTGGATACTTCCTTTAAATCATAGATTGCATGAAAATGAGTTAAATCATCAATAATTTTCTGTTGTTTAGTATGTGAGTACAAATCCTAAATGGTCTTTTTGATCTAGATTTTGCAAGTTGATATGAAATGGATTATTTATCTATTGTGATGAATTTCAGATGATGAAATCATAATAGAAATGGGTAAAATCCATCTAAATGATAATCCTTAAAGTATTTGTAGAGGTTATAAAAGTAAACTGAAATTTAGGATTTTCATCTATGAATGAAATTGTATTATATTTGAATAAGGAAGTTTGCCTAATTGAATCTCCTTGGTTACGAATGATTATTTTATTTGTATGCGTATTACATATATGTCATATATGATCTTGGATTTCATTCGATGATATCAATGTTTGCTTGATATATCAGTAAGGAGGGTGAAACCCTAAATGAATGGAAAGTTGGAGGTTTGAAAATAGACATCTTGATTCAGTGTTATTCTTGATGTATGATGTCATAGTAAATGGTGTGGTAACCCTAGTTCAGTTCGTTATAGGGTTTCATATATATATTTGATTATATGTGAACTGCTGAGAGAAATCTTTATTCAATGAGGGTATGATGTATTAAATCCTTATGCGAGACATGTGATATGTGAATGAGGCAAATGAAACCCTAACGATAGTGTGTTCAGTGAATCAAGTATCATGATATCAATGTTTCTCAGTATGAGAGGTGGTGACGTTCAATAGTTCAATTTGTACTACATGTTACTGATGATGTATGAAATGAGTTGTTTATAAAGCTAAACCAAGAAATGTTGATGTGATGATTGAACAATGAATTTAAAGAGTGAATTAGAGATTTAAATGCCCTGAACACTATAGAATCCTCACAGGATGAGTCTTGCACTGTGGGGAGGAAATGGTTTCCCGACTAGAGGTCGCCCAGATCGAGGTATGCTAGAGCGGACTAGTAGGGTGCGGGGGTCTTGACCAGTAGGGCAGACTCCTTACAGTTTTTTGGTAGCCAACACCAACTAGGGATTCCTGTGGTACCTGTGTTACATGTTGTAGTGATCAATGGTCAGTAGGTTCACTGATGCATAATAAGCCTAAGGGCTTTCACTCACCGCCTGAGTACCCAGGTTGAGAGGTGGAGTCTGAGATATCTGGTCGCTCCCAATAGCCTCCGAGAGGTAGACATGCTAAGGCCTACTGTAGATGGGGTCTTACTCGAGAGATATGCTTAGCAACCCGGGCATGCTTCTAAACCTTGTATAGTGAGATCATAGCTTACTATGATTATTTCACATGTTGTGGTACACCTCATGTGGGTTTAGGGCATAATAAGATGAATGAGAGGTTAACCAAGTGTGTGTAGTTATTCAATTACTCCTTGAATGTTTCTAGATTATTAGTTGTCTTTTAGATTAATCAAGCATGTTCATATATTTATTAACTCTAGTAGATATCTAGAGTATCTTGTCATATTTATGCTTGTGAATGATTAATCTCTTTATAGCTTACTATTGTTATAATTTATATCAGTTTCTCAATAGTATATCTGTAATAATTTAAGTGCTTTAAACAATTTCTTTGAAGTACCCATTCATTGAGCGAGTAGGCTCATCCCTCTACTAACAATTTTTAGGGAAACCACATGGATTGAAGATGTCATTGCATTAGTGTAGATCTGCCACAGGAGTTAAGAATGACATTAGTTTATTTCAGTTGGTCCCTATCACTCTAGGTCCTTGAATATATGTGAGAGATTTGTAAATGATGTTTTGTATCTTTGTTTTCTTAATAAGAGAGAATGTATCTGATTATCATGTCATATGTACTTGGAAGTGTAAGAAATAGAATGAATGTCTATATGTGCATGTATCATTAATGTTGAGATCATATTAGAGTAATCATGGTTTAATTCTCTTGTAAAGATTGTTGATGTGATTGAATGAGAGCAAACAAAGAGCTTGAAATAAAAGGAAAAAATTGGGAGTGAACTTTGGATTAAATAAAATTCTCAACTTATGGCCTTATCTCATGATTAGTGGAAATCTTGGGATGAGGGTGTAACACTATCTTTGCCTTGGGGTAGTCATTCTTGTAGTGCCCCTTTGGACCACATTCATATAATCTAGGAGTAGAGGATGACGAATACTGTAACTACCCCGCCTCCTGGTAACCCCCAATTAAGAGAGACCAAGAGGTCAAAGTTGTTATCCCAATAAACTAGATCAAAGGTTCAGCAATTAATCAATAATAATTAAGAAATTCTACCAAGAAATTGAAATCTGGTATAAAATAAAATTTTGCACACCTTTTAAAAACTTTGGAAATCTACTTCTATCCACATCTTTGGATCTATTCTATCTAATCCTCCTTGCACTTTATTTCTTATTTTCACAATGTGTCTCTTTACTGGTTGTTCATTTCAGGATTGTACCTAAAATGTCGACAAACAAACCAACGGTCAACATATAAGAATATGTCGGTATGTGGGGACAACAAAAAGTTTACAAATATGTCTAACAAACTAGTTATCACAACCAAGGTAATTAACATGTCAATTTACATTTTCAACGTGTCAATCTACGCTACATTTTCCCTAACCATAGAATACCCTCTCTAGGGTTTGACTTAAGGCCACCGTCTCAATCTCGAGCTTGGTGCCTAGGGTCACCTCTCATGGTGCCATTTAGTCATGCAACATAGACCACCTTCTCATTCCCGAGCTTGGTGTCTGGGGTCACCTCTCATGGTGCCCATTGGTCTTCCCTTTTGGGCTTGACCTTTTTGCATCATCCATCAGGGTGGCATGTAGGTGTGAGAATACACACTTATTTATAGTTGTGATAATCATAGTGACTTTATAATTTGCAATTATGAACATCCAAACTGGTTAGTTGCAATCAATGCAATCAATTCATCTAGAAAACCTTCGAGAAACTAATGTGATTAACCATAATTAACCACATACCTGTCAAGCTGACTTGAATGTAGAAATAACTCAACCAATCAAGAAATAAAGCAAGTACACACAAGTTGATCCTAAAAAAGGCATCCAATTTTTATATCATTAATCAAGCCATCATGATCTATTAATCCTAGTTGTTTCCTAGGGTTATTAGCCCTTTTTAGGGTTTGAAGCATAATTAGGGTTCCACTTTATTTTTATTACATTAAACCCTAATTTTATAAAATCACTTACAAACCCTAATTATTTCATCTTTCATTCACAAAAGATTTTAACTTCATCTTTTAGCAACATAAAACCCTAATTTCGGATTATAAGTACTTTTCTTTTCTTTTTCTGTTATTTAGGGTTTCTAAGCATATCAATCATCATATTAGGTTTAAAACCCTAAACCTTGAAATTTTATCATCAAAATAGGTTAAAATCCATCTTTATCATTTAACAAGTTAATAATGTTCAAATTAACTTATTTGCAAGTTTAAATCTATCCTTTGTCAACAATTTGGGTTTCTAACCACAAATTAATACTATTTCCATCAAAATTATATACTTTTGCAAAACAATACTTGTTTAGGTTCCCAAAATATTAATAGCATCTCCCTCGTATTTTTCTGATCATTTTTCATGTATTAACTTTCCTCATCCGAGTTTTCTATCAAAATATATGACTTTAACAAGAAAATTACTTTTCTGATTTATTTGCTAATTTCAGGAAAAACACAGATCACCTGATCCGTGGTCCGCTGGTCCACTCAGTATCCAATGGCCAAGGATGCACGTGCCTTTTCTTTGTGATCAAAAGAAAGCAAAGGACAAGTCTACCCTTACCTTTATTGAAGACACTGCGGGGGTAGTTTGGTAATTTTGTGGGTCGTCTCCTTCTTCAACCTTGCGACACAACACCTGTTGTGAGGGTCAACTCCGTCAAACCCGACTAGGGCTCCAATTGTAGTCCACTATCATGTCGTGACTCTCTCCTACTCGTCAGACTCCGGTGAGGTTTGTTGTGTTGACGAGAGCGAAGGCCATGATGAAAGGTTCAATTGAAGGAAAGAAATTTCTCCTTGCTCTCTTCTACTGACATTGGGGTAGAAAATAAGGATGTTGGTGCCCTCATGCACCCTTCCCTATATATAGGGTCGGGGTAGGTCCCTGCCAGATTGGTAACTTTCCCAATCTACGACCAATCCCCTACAAAGTAGGGTTGGTTTATCTCGATTTCTTCTATTGAGTCCAAAGCAACCATCATCAGTCGTGTACACTCCCTGGATCTTGAGAAAACTTGAGAGGAAAGACCCTCTTTAATTTATAGAGTCCCAGTTCCAGTGGGACTTATATGATGAGCGTCCAACGTTGGATCAAGATCCAACTGTTCCCATTGCTTGCGATCAACCAAAAGGAAAAATATATTCCTATTTGCCAAAATAATGCTATATCTTGAGAAATTCATATCTCCTAATACATAGCTCCTTTTTATCTCAAATTTTAAGGGAAATTTTGTCTTGACATTATCTATCTATTTACAAAATTTGGGAAACAACTTCCAATGGATGAGAGGGTTTCCTTCCCTCCCAAATTATCCATTAATTAATTCAAAATTAATTAGTATTTCTTTTCCCTTTCCCATTATCTTGTTATTTTGGGTCCCTTGGACCACAAGAAAACCTAAAGGCATGAATTCCCATATTGGAGAATATTTACTTGCCTTTATCCTCTTATCTATTTCTATTTCGCATATTCTCCTTTTATTTAATTAAATCCTTTTCCTTTTTATTTCTCTTTTCTTTTCAATTGGGCTCAATGGCCAACAAAGCCCATTAATTATCAGTCAATCAAGGCCATTTCACATGAAATCCATCACAAATCAAAGAAATAGATTTCATTTATTATTTAAAAGAGAGTTACACTTTTCATTATATACTTAGGAAATTGAGGTTATAACATCCTCCCCTCCTTATAGGAATTTTGTCCTCAAAATTCAAACAATCAAGTAAACAAATCAGGGTATGCTTTCTCCATGTTTGCCTTCAGCTCCCATGTGGCCTCATCCTCTCCATGGTGCCTCCAAAGAACCTTTACCATCTCTATATTCTTGCATCTGAGCTCTTTCACCTTGGTATCTAGAATCCACAAAGGTGTCTCAGGATAAGTCAGCTTCCCTTGAAGCTAAATAAGTTTAATGCTCAGCACATGGCTCAGATCATGCACATATCGCTTCAGGTTGGACACATGAAACACATCATGCATCATGCTATACTGAGGGGGTAATGCCAAATGATATGCAACTTCACCAATCCATTCTAACACCTCAACCAAACCCACGTATCAGGGACTCAGCTTTCCTCTATTCTTAGCTATAGCTCAGAGAGGTTGGATTTTCAAAAACACATGCTCTCCCACAGTGAAATGCACATCAGTCCTCTTTGCATCAGCATATGACTTCTGTCGATCTTAGGCTCTCTTCAGCCTTTGCTTGATCAAAGTAACTTTATCAGCATACACTTGGAGCTCATCTGACCTCAACATGGTCCTCTCACCCAGATCATCCTAGTGAAGTGGGGACCGACACAGTCTCCCATACAAAGCTTCATATAGAGGCATCCTGATATTGGCTTGGTAGCTGTTGTTGTAGTGAAACTCAGCTAAAGGTAAGTATTGCTCCCATGAGCCACCCCAATCGAGCAGACAATCTCTCAATAAATCTTCTATCATCTGGATTGTCCTTTCTGACTGACCATCCGTCTGGGAGTGATAAGCGGTACTAAACTTCAACCTAGTACCAAGTTCCTCTTGAACTTGCTTCCACAACTTGGAAGTAAACTTTGGATCTCTATCAGAGATGATCGATCCAGGTACACCTTGCAAATGCACAATCTCTCTGATATACAGTTCAGCTAGGTCTGACACCTTAGCAGTGGTCTTTAAGGAAAGGAAGTGTGCTGACTTGGTAAGACGATCTACCACGACCAATATCGCATCATGACCTTTCTTGGTCTGGAGTAGACCCACCACAAAATCCATGGTTATTTGTTCCCATTTCCTCTCTGGAATCTCTATCAACTATAAAAGCCCACCAGGTCATTGGTGTTCAGCCTTCACCATCTGGCACATAAGATAGTTGGCCACTCATGTCGCAATGTCTTTCTTCATTCTTGGCCACTAGAAAAACCTCTACAAGTCCTTGAACATCTTAGTAGTTCATGGGTGTACTGTGTATTTGGATCCATGAGCCTCTTAGAAGATACATTCCTTTATCGATGAATCCGTCAGAACCCATATGCGATTCTCAAACCTGATTCCTCTATCTACTCCCATGGATAGACAAGTCTGTGGCTTCATCATTAAACCTTTCATCTTGTCTAGCTCTTCACTGGTCAAATGTGTTTCTATGATCTCATTTAACAACTCAGATTGAATCTGGATATTAGCCAAATGAACTTTATCTTCTAGTGGTTGTGGAGTCCACTCCACCAGCTCCTCCGAACTCTTGCACTGACTGGACAAAATAGATGCACCCTTAAGCTATTTCTGACTCAAAGCATCTGCTACGAAATTTTCCTTACCAGGATGGTAGGCGATGTTGAAGTCATAATCCTTCATATACTCCATCCATCACCGCTGTCTTAGGTTCAGGTCTCTCTATGTCAGCAGGTACTTTAAGCTCTTATGGTCGGTGAAGATCTCACAGGTAGCACCGTACATGAAATTCCACCATATCTTCAAGGCATAGATAATAACATCTAGCTCTAGGTCATGTGTCGGATAATTCACCTCATTGGGATTGAGCTGTCGAGAATCATATGCAGACACGTGTTGATTCTATTCCAACACACAGCCAAGTCCCATCTTGGAAGAATCGGTGAATATCATGAAACCCTCATTGCCAGAAGGTAGAGTCAACACCGGGGTGGTGGTCAGCTTCTCCTTCAAATCCTGGAAGCAAGCTTCACATATGTAAGACCACACAAACTTCACATCCTTCCGGGTTAACATGGTCAGTGGCAAAGCAGTCTTTAAGAAATCCTTGATGAAGTGATGGTAGTATCCGACCATCCCCAAGAAGTTGTGAATCTCAGAGAGGTTCTTTGGTGCCGGCCAGTCTTGAAATGCCAATACTTTGGCTGGATCTACATCGATTGTTCCTCCTGAGATGATGTGTCCAAGAAACATGACTTGGTCTAACCAAAACTCACATTTCGAGAACATTCCAAGAAACTTATGCTTTCTCAAGATATCAAGGACTCTACCCCGGTGGTCACGGTGTTGGGCTAGGTCATCCGAGTACACCAAGATGTCATCTATGAACACTATCACAAAAGAGTCAAGGAATGTCTAGAACACACTGTTCATGAGGTTCATGAAGACACTAGGTGCATTGGATAATCCAAACGGCATGACCATAAACTCATAATGGCCATAGTGGGTTTGAAAAGCCGTTTTAAGTATATCCTCACTCCTTACTCTAACCTAGTGGTATCCTGACCTCAAATCGTTCTTGGAGAAGACTCGAGTTGATTTGAGTTGGTCAAATAGGTCATCTATTCTGGGCAAAGGATACATATTCTTAATGGTTGCTTAGCAAAAATACCTCAGTGAAAGATTAATTACCATAATTAAGTACTCTAAACCTTAATATAACTTTTTTATATGATTTGAAAACATAAAATTATCCTAGGTTTCAAATTTGGTTCGATTTGGATGTTGTGTGTGCAGGTTATGCAGTTTTAGGTACATTTTGGACTTTTATGCAATTTACCCAATTAGGAGGTTTTCTTTGCAAATTATCAACTGAATTTTAATCCTTAGATATTCCCTTACCATTAACGAGATTTGAAACCATTGGAGAACCTAGTTTCACCTTGGTTTGATAGTATTTCCTTCCAAGGGCATTATAGGGATTACCCTCCTTATAAAGATTCTTTTCTTTAAAAGCTATCAACCAATGAGGTTATTTATTTCTTTAAAAACGGTGGGGATGGCCTAGAAGGATATGTGGGCTCTTACGACTGAATTTTTATATCCAAGAAGTGTCCATGAGCTGTCCTCTTGCATGGCCATCAAGCCCTAGGCTAAAGACACATGGAAAGTCCCTTAAGACACCTCATGCTTCACCTCTTACTATATATAGCCATGTATACCCCTTCCCAACTCACAATTCAAAAAATCCTGCTGTCCTTTTCTTTCCTCTAGCTTATATAATAGTTCCTTCTGTATTTTTCCATGAAGTTTCTGTCCCAAGGTAATAGAGGGAGCCTACCTTGGTGAAGAAGGCTCCAAGGGCTTCCAAATTTCTCTATTACGGTTTCTAAGGCTCCTCCTTGGTAATTTCGACCAAAACTAGTAAGTTTCCTCCCTTCCTTCACTATTGTAATACTATTAGTCTTCCTTACACCTTCTTCTATGTCGGAACCATGATCCTACATGGTAAAACTCCACCTAAAACCCTAAAACATCTCATTTCCATGCTCTTTTGCTAGGGTTTGCACCTCTAAAGTGGAGAACGTGATCTTTGCTCAAGAAAGGAGCTTAGCTTGGAGCAACCATACCTTATTATCTCGGGATCATTTCTGTTTGTACCTTCTTACATTCCTAGTGACAAGTTTTGTTAACCCCCTTATCATATATTGCTTAGTACATGCTTAAATTTCATGCTTCTATGTTTAAAATCGATGATTTCCATCTCTTTTTATCATGTTCTTCTAGGTTTTGGTTTCTTGTTGTTTTATCTTCTCTAGAAGATCTAGTTTGGTTACCTATGAAACTTAAAACCTGATCTTGGGTCAAATGGTGTTTTCTCCCTCTCTCTCTCTCTTCAAATATCTCGATCGGTTTGATGATGTGGCAATTTCCTATTGGTTAGTATTGAAAAATTCATATCTTCTAAACCGCTTATCCAAATTTGACAAATAAATATGTTTTGGAATTGGAAAATTAATATCTATCTAATAATAATATTTCCAAGGTCTGATTTCGTGGTTTTACGAAGGGTGATTTTTGTAAAATGAATTTAATGCATAAAATCAATAAAAATTACATCTTAATCATCATAACTCCAAAATTAACATAAAAATATGTTTTCTTGATCATGAGAACTTAATAAGTTTATTGATGATGTTTTAAGAGTCTAAATCTGAGTTTTTATAAAAAGGTCTAAAATTAGGATTTTTATACATTAGTGTGCACTACGTACTCTAATACATGTTAATACATTGAAAATAGGCAAAGTAGAATTTGGACTCAATTAAAGTGGTGAAAGTTAGTAATTGATATCAGTAAGAGAGGTACATGCCATGTATGTGCTATTTATGTGCAATCCCTATTTATGTATGTGCATTCCTTACACCCTATGTTGGGATAATTGCAGCCAAACCCTATATTTCCCTAATGAGGCTTAAAGGAACCCTAAATATTCTATTCTTGAATCCTAATGTTGTTCATGCCTCAAATTATATTAAAATTTCTTCTTGTTTGGGTCTTATACCCCACTGCCATGCTTATTGAATATTATGACTAATCTTTCCATTACTACTTTTCTAGCATGTGGATTTATGTTCTATTTAATTTAAAGTAGTGGTACTTATGTACAACCACCCACAGAGGGCATGTAAATAATCACCCTAGGAAATGTCTTATCCTCCCCATAATATTGTAGGTGATTGGGAATTTCATATTCTCCCCTCACCTAAGGTTAGAGGTCAGGTAGGTGCCTCAACCCTACTTAGTTAGGTAGGCATAATTATGTTACATGCAAATCCTTTTTGATATAATTGTTAATGGCAAGTTTCTTTTGAATATAGCCTCATACTCTTGTTATCTTCATCTTATGATGAACCCTAGCTTTTTTTTTATTTGCTTTACTTATCTTGATAACCTAGACTAGTTTTGTGACACATACTTTTCTTCCCTTTCCCTTTTTGTTGGGTGCCTTCCCAACCACCCAGGTGCTGAGCAAGGTGATGGACAAGACAAGGAAGATCTTAACTTTTGGCTTGGGCTCAATTGATGTAGATGTTGCTTGGAGACAAGATTGTAATAGTCTAGACTTCTCTCTATCTAGATCCTGATTATGTGTCTTGATGTAAACCCTAATGGGAGAATTTGATGTATTTTTGTAAACCATTTATGAAATTTGAATATAGTCAGATATTTTTATTCCGCTTCTTTCTAATGGTCTTTTGTATACCAATGTTTAATAAATTTGGAAAATGTATGCCCATTCCATCATACCTCTGAGAATGTTTGGAATGGATGTCAATTCTTCAACTTTTTAGTAAAGGGGTGATTTCACTCTCCTTACATCATGGTATCAGAGCCCATGGTAGTTGGAATCTCTCTATTTCAGTTTTGTCTCCCTAATTAGAATCCCTACCTTACATAGTTACTTTTGGTGACATGGTTTCCCTAGAATTGATCTATAAATGATGAAAGGTTGATTTAGGACCCTATAGTTCCACATTAGTATCATGATGAATAAAACCATAAAATACTCATAACTAAAATATGCATAACTTAATGTTGTTTAGGTTTGGCTTTAGGAAACTATTAGGGCATGAAGTTGAAGCAAAGGTGTCTAGAAAGGATCAAGTTCTGGGGGCTGGAAATATTTTCCTCCGTGCAACTTGCTTGGTTTACGAGGACTCCCAGATTCATATGATACCGGCCAGGCCTAAGATGAAATGGATTGTCCAAAATAGTTTACTTTCAGGCAATAGTGATCTTAGACATCTATGTTGTATATCTTTGGGAACCCTAAGTTTTAGGTGTATGGTGACTTGTTTGAGGATGGATACCAAGACTAGTTTCCTTAGGACCCATAAGACCACTTGTTTGAGGAAGGGTTTATGCACAAATACCTCAGTGAAAGCTTAATTACCATAATTAAGTGCTCTAAACCGTAATATAACTTTTTGATATGATTTGAAAACCTAGAATGATCCTAAGTTTCAATTTTGGTTTGATTTGGATGTTGTTTGTGCAAGTTATGCAATTTTAGGTACATTCTGGACTTCTATGCAATTTACCGAATTAGGAGGTTTTCTTTGCAAATTATCAACTTAGATATTCCCTTACCATTAATGAGATTTTAAACCATTGGAGAACCTAGTTTCTCCTTGGTTTGATGGTATTTCTTTCCAAGGGCATTATAGGGATTACCCTCTTAATAAAGATGCTTATCTTTAAAAGCTATCAACCAATGAGGTTATTTCTTTCTTGAAAAAGGGTGGAGATGGACTAGAAGGATCTGTGGGCTCTTAGGATCAATTTTTTTATCCAAAAAGAGTCCATGAGCTGTCCTCTTGCATGGCCATCAAGCCCTAGGCTAAAGACAACTGGAAAGTCCCTTAAGACACCTCATGCTTCACCTCGTTCTATATATAGCCAAGTATACCCCTTCCCAAATCACAATTTGAAAACTCTTGCTCTCCTTTTGTTTCCTCTAGCTTAGATAATAGTTCGTTCTGTATTTGGCCACTAAGTTTCTGTCCCAAGGTAATAGAGGGAGCCTACCTTGGTGAAGAAGGCTCCTAGGGCTTCCAAATTGCTCTATTAGGGTTTCTAAAGCTCCTCCTTGGTAATTTCGACCAAAACTAGTAAGTTTCCTCCCTTCCATCACTATTTGCATACTGTTAGTCTTCCTTACACCTTATTATAGGTTGCAACCATGATCATACAGTGTAAAACTCCACCTAAAACCCTAAACCATCTCATCTCCATGCTCGTTTGCTAGGGTTTGCACCTCTAAAGTGGAGAAGGTGATCTTTGCTCAAGAAAGGAGCTTAGCTTGGAGAAACCATACCTTATAATCTTAGGATCATTTCTATTTGGACCTTCTTACATTCCTAGAGGCATGTTTTGTTAACCTCATTCTCATATATTGCTTAGTACATGCTTAAAATTCATGCTTCTATGTTTAAAATCGATGATTTCCATCTCTTTTTACCATGTTCTTCTAGGATTTTAGTTTCTTGTTGTTTTATCTTCTTTAGAAGATCTAGTTTGGTTACCTATGAAACTTCAAACCTGATCTTGGGTCAAATGATATTTTCTCCCTCTCCCTCTCTCTTAAAATATCTCGATCGGTTTGATGATGTGGCAATTTCCTATTGGTTAGTATTAAAAAAATTCATATCTTCTAAACCACTTATACAAATTTGACAAATAAATATGTTTTGGAATTGGAAAATTAATCTCTATCTAATAAAAATATTTTCAAGGTATGATTTTGCAGTTTAACGAAGGGTGATTTTTGTAAAATGAATTTAATGCATAAAATCCATAAAAATTACATCTTAATCATCATAACTCCAAAATTAACATAAAAATATGTTTTCTTGATCAGGAGAACTTTATTGACCCCACCTCCTAGTAACCCCCAATTAAGGGAGACTAGAACGTCAAAGCCATTATCCCAATTAATAGGGTCATAGGTTCGACAATTAATTAATAAAAATTATTAAATTCTACCAATTATACTAAAATATGATAAAAATAAAAACTTTTGCATACCTTTTGAAAATTTGGATCTATAAACTTCTATCCACATATGAATTTCTACTCTAACTAATCCTCCTTGTATTTCAATTCATGATTTCACAATATGTCGATTTACTGTTTGTCCTCACTAGTACATAACCAGCCTTTAGTGTCGGTTTTTTAAGGCCTTTAGTGTCGGTTTCTAAGCGACACCTATGTGGGTGCCGCTAAAAGCCCAACCATTACACGTCGGTTCTCCAACCGATGCTACAACCCTTCGCGCGCCACTGAAAACGCACCGAAAATGCACCAGCAGGGGGTATAGGCGTCGGTTATTAGCTTCGACACCGACACCATATACCTTCGCGCCATAGAAAGGGTGCCATCTGGGGCACTATCAGCGTCGGTTTATTAGTAATAACCGATGCCATATCACCTGCTGCCACGGCCGTGCTGACCAGAACTGCCGTGGTGTCTGGCCTCTAGGGAAATTGATGTCGGTTACTAGTAGGGCAACCGACACTGTTAACATATGTCGTCGATTTTATGCAAATATCTGACGCCTCTTTTATGTCTGGTCCGCTACCACGGCTGTGCTGGCTAGCATGGCCGTTGTGTCTATCCTCATTAGGGAAATCGATGTCGGTTACTAGTAGGGCAATCAAAACTATTAACATATGTCGTCGGTTTTATGCAAATATCTGACACCTCTTTTATGTCTGGTCCGCTGCCACAGCCGTGCTGGCCATCACGGCCGTGGTGTCTCGCCTCAATAGGGAAATCAACGTCAGTTACTAGTATGGAAACTAACATTGTAACCATATGTACGTGCTGGCCAGCATGGCCGTGGTGTCTGGCCTCATTAGGGAAATCGACGTCGGTTACTAGTATGGAAACCGACATTGTAACCATATGTCGTCGGTTTTGTTCAAATAACCGACGCCTATGTTTTTATTTTTTTTTCTGTCAGTATGTAGACCTGCTGTGGCTGGTCGCAGGATGAGAAAGCTGCAGTTTAGTTATGAACTATAGGTTTTATGACATCCATTGATATCAGCCAACAACAGGCCACAAACCTGCAAAATTAACATGATGGACAATATTATATATGATTCACACTCATATTATTTTTTTCATCACACGCATATAGAAACCAGTATAAACCTACAGTTCCATTTATTTCATCTCTTTTCACATTCAGACACATGTAGAAACATTCATGTATTGATGATTTTCACACACAATTCATAAATATTCATTCACATTCACAAAAATTAATTATTAGAGAACAAAGTTATTCTTTATTCATCATTGTCATCATTGTCAACAAAATCATATTGAAAGAACCATGAAATAGCAAAAGAATCCATAATGAAGGGAAGCATGATACATATACAATACATAAAGTGCAGCACGCACAAGTGTTTCAGATTCATATAACAACATGACAGACTAACACATATATAGTGCATAACAATAACAACGCCGAATTTACATACAACACTATAGCTTAATACATATATAGTGGGACTAAGGTGACGATCCCACCTGCTAAAACAAGTTACCGACAACTACATGTTACGACTGGGAGGTCGTGATTCAGCAACCGTTTGCATTAGCAGGAGGACAAATAGATTTCACCACGAGTTAACATTGAACAAGGTCTACTAACCTACATTGAGCTAAACAAGTTTATCAATATATACTAATAAACTTGTTTAGCTCAGTGTAGGTTAGCAGATCTTGTTCAATGTTAACTTGTGGTGAAATCTATTTTTAACGACCCCGTCTCCTGGTAACCCCCAATTAAGGGCAACCCAAAGGTCAGAGCCGTTATTCAATTAACAGGATCAAAGGTTCGACAAATAATCAATAACAATTAATAAACTTTACCAACTAAACTGAAAACTGGTATAAAATAAAACTTTGTTTACCTTTTAAAAGATGGGATTTCTAAACTTCTATCCATGGAGATGCTACTCTAACTAATCCTCCTGTGCACGTTAATTCTCATTTAATTCCACATATGCCACTTTACTGTTTGTTCATTTCATTTGTACCTAAAACGCCGAAAAACAAAACATCGGTCAGTATATCGAAATATACTGGTATGTGGGGACAATCAAAAGTTTGCACATATGGATAACAATTTAATAATCACAATCAAGTTAATTAACAACCAATTCACACTTTTCAGTATGACATTCTCCACCGCTTTTGCCCTAACCCTGGCCTATCCACCTTAGGGTGCCCTTTGCCAATGACTTATGGCCACCTTCTCAATCCCGAGCTTGGTGCCTGGGGGTCACCACTCATGGTGCCCACTAGTCATGCAATATCATAGGCCACCTTCTTGGTGCCTGGGGTCACCACTCAAGGTGTCCATTGGTCTACCCATCTGGGCCTGACCTTTGGCATCATCCATCAGGGTGGCATGTAGGTGCGAGAATCTATACTTCTATTGTTAATGTGATAATCATAGTGACTTTATAATTTGCAAGTATGAACCTCCAACAGATAATTTGCATTCAATGTGATTAACCATCCGAAAAATCATCGGGAAACTAAGGCGGTTATTCATAATTAACCACATACCTGATCCAGAGCAACTAGATTGTCCATGCAATAAGGATAAAGAATCAATCAACAAGCAATCAACAATATCTTGAAATTAATGCATATGTTCCAAGTGTTATAGTTTATCCAGAACATTCTAAAGCTAGACTTGGATTCCACCTTAGGCTTTATAGTCCACATTAGGGTTTTATTAGGGTTTTTGCCTCCATAACGCTTTTATCATATTAAACACTCTCTTAGTTCATAAACCCTAATTTCAACACCATAAGCCCAATTAAAGTTGATTATTCCTCTTTTATGCCAAAACTACCTTCTTTATCCTTTTAAGTTATTTCAAGGTCATTTTGCTCATTATCACCTATAGTTTCTTCCGGATTAACAACTCTTAATTCATCATGGTCTGATTCCCATATGAACTTTATTTATTATTAATTCTACCTAGATTCAACCGAAAACCCTAATTTCTATATAATGGTTATCTTCCCACAAATTAGTGACCCTAATGCTCAAAATAGCATATTCCAACCTTAATCATGAAATTATTCAATTAAAGCCATTAAGAATCGAATTTACCAACATTAGGGTTTCATGGCTCATTAAAGTATTATTCATGCTCATTAAACTCGAAATTAAACTAATTACATGCAAATTCATCCTTTTCCAATCTTAATGATCCTTTTTATCATTAATAGGCTAATATCAACTTTATATACTCATTTACCCCTTTCTAACTCATTAATCATCAAAGGTTAGGGTTTTTCATTGATTAAACTATTAAAGATAGTATCTCTATATACTTTTGGAATTGCATAAGTAAACATGCTCCAAATATATTTTATTTAGATTCCTCTCAATTTTCTGAGAAAGTTTCATGATAATGCGTGTCTATCCGAGTTACAAATAATTAGTTATGAATTTTGCAATAAAACTTTACCTGGGCCAATCAGGAGATGCCACGTCACTCCTTGCCATACAATGCAACTCGTTTATAACCAAATTACGCTAATGCCCTCGCGTAAGTGAACCATCTCCTTAGCCCGCGAAGGGCAAACTTGTCCAACCGCCTTCTTGCGTCTTCCTCCTCACGATTGCTGGCTGCTTCCGCGGCAGCAACCCTAATCTGACTTGTGCAGCCCGTTCTCCACATCTCTGGTCCTCGGAAGACCTCAAAGTAGGTTTCATTGACTCCGCCACCTCCTCCCGAGCCTAGAGCTCCTCCCAGAGGACGGCCATCTCGGCTAGGTCGGGCTGGACACTTCTGCGGCCTGCGGCTGCGGTTGCAGCATTGCGGCTGCTATGGCTTCTCCTCTTGGGCAGGGTTAAGGTTCTAAGTCCGCCTACCGATGCTATAAGACATCATTCTTCCCTCGAAGCTCCTGCTTGCAGCTTCGTGGCTTCTTGATCCATAGCTTTTCCTTAGTTAGTGTTTGAACGTAAGGAAACAAGAGAAGGTGAGGAAGAGGGTTGGAGACGTGCCATCTCTCTGGAACTTGAACCAGAGGGGCTATTCTTTATATAGAGGTGAGGAAAGAAGCCTTAGGTCTGATATACACGAATCAAGAAGTCCCTTTCCAACTAGGAAAATAATTCCTTAATGAGAAGTAAATTCTCTCTCTCCTCTCTATCCTTTGGATATTTCCTATTGCTTGGTTATATAGGAATACGAAAATTCCTTCCCTTATTCTCTTTAGTCTTTTCTTTTAATCCATGGATCACGAAATTATATTCTCCTCAAAAAGGAAATACTCCTTTTTATCAAAATTACCTAATTGGTGGATCATGTATTCCCATTATCTCTTTATTTTATAATTATGGTATTTTCTCTTTCTTCTCCTTTATTGGGGTTTCCTTGGCACCCAAGAAACCTTAAAAATTCGAAATTCCTTTTAAAGGAATACTCCTTATCCTTAAATGCATCAATATGCATTATTCTCATTATCTTATTTTATTTCTTATTAAAATATTTCCTTTTGTGGATTTCTCTTTATTTCTCTCTTATTTTCCTCATTAGTGTTCCTTTATTATTAGGAATCCTTGGGACACGAAATTCCACTAAGGATTACCCAATTATTCCTCTTTCCCTTTATTTCCCACATTTCATCAATGTTTTCAATTTCTTTATTAACAAGGAAATACATAATTGATATTTTCTTTTCTTATTGCCTTTTCTTGGCAACTTTGGACTCCTTGGAACCCAAGGAATCTAAGAAGTATGAAATGCTCTTTGGATTTGCCTTCTAGAGGTTTCCACACCTTTCTTATCTCAAATTCTCAATTATTCATTTATTAATTGAATATCCTTGTTATTGGGCCCAATAGCCAATAAAGCCCACAAATCAAACAAGGCTATTGTAAATGAAATCCATTTATTCAAAATAGATTATATCATTTATTCGTTCAAAAATCTTTAATATGAGAAATTATATTTCTCAGCAAGTGAACCCAAAATTGGGGTTGTAACATCCTTCCCCTCTTATAAGAATTTTGTCCTCAAAATTCCATCAAGCAAGCAATCAAACATGATAAACCTTCCATATGTCCATCATGGCTCCCATGTGGCTTCACCCTTTCCATGGTGTTTCCCAAAGAACCTTCATTATCTCATATTCTTCCATCTGAGTTCTTTCTTACCTTGGTATATCGTAACCTCATAGAGGACTCAGGACATTTCAGCCTCTCAAAAGTTGAATAGGTTCAGGGCTCAACACATGGCTCGGGTCTCTCACATAGTGCTCTAGATCGGACTCATGTAACACATTACACATCATGTTATCCTGTGGGGCAAGGCTAAACACAACCATCTCTACCAATCCATCTCAAATGGACCCATTTATCGGGGATTCAGCTCTCTCAGTTGTAGCTTAGAGGGGTCGGATTTTCACATTATATTCCTCCACAATGAACTGCATGTCACTCTGCTTTGCATCAGCTCATGACTCATGTCACCACTGGCTCTCTCTCAGCCATTGCATGATCAAAGCAACTTCATCTGCACACACCTGGGGTTCTTTTCTGACCTTCGTGAGGCATCCTTCACCAACATCATCATAATGAAGTGGTGACTAACACACCCTCCCTATAGAACTTCTTGCATCCCAATAAAGGCTATGGTGGTTAACATAACATCTTAAGAATTGTCTCTGTGTATCACCCTAAATGAGCACGCATGCTCTCTTCATACCCTCTAGTCTGGATCATACTGTCCATTAGTATGGGATGATAAACTGTACAAACACTGAGCTCTTCATGTATCTACTTCCACCTCATGGAACTGAACCTTTGGGTCACACCAAAAACTTTTGAATTCATATCATGGTGTAGTTGAACCATCTTTCTTTCTTACGTAGTTCAACCAAATTTGTCCTGTGACAGTATGCTTTCTTTCTTATCATCTCTAGGTAAGGCGATCTACCATAACCCATATTGTATCTTGACCTTCTTGGTCTAGGAGAGACTCACAACATTCATAATGATGCACTCCCATTCCTTCTCGGGAACTCTTTATACTTTATATCCATGCACTGGGTTAATGGTGTTCGTCCTTCACCTCCTGGCTTGCATGGCCACATGCTACATGCAACTTTGTTTTAAGCATCCAGAATGCTACTATCACTTACTATCTTTGTAGTATTAAGGTATATCATGATCTTAAAACCCTGATCTCCTGTATGTCATGATTCCTTGAGATCGCTACCTCAGAAACCCTAAACTACTTTTCATTCGGGTTTTATTACCTCCCTATTCAAAGAAGTGTATCTGAGGTTCTATCACCAACCTTCTTCTACATCAAGGACTAAACTGGCTAACCAAACAACCATTAACTTGTTCAACATATCTTATTACACCCGAGTGTTAGCCAAAACACATCCTCTTTCCAAACATAGGGTTAGCCAAGCACCCTCCACTTCTTCTAGTTTCCAGCTAAACTAAATAGCTATATCTCAACCAGGGTATTCATTACCACTTCACATCCTTCGGTATTAGGTAACGTTGTAGACATACTCTTCCCTGTATTCTACTTATCGTCTCATCTCAAACTCTAAGTTTATCTTCATCAAGGAACTCTAAGCTCATCCTCATGGTGATCACGCTCAACCTGGTATAACTTGCAAATTCCACCTAGCTCTTGGTAAAACATCCTCATAAGATGACTACACTATTCCTATTAGTGTTTGTAAATCATCCATGTATTATTCTCTCCACAAAGGTATGTTATCATCTCTATCCTCATACCTTATAGCAACATTCCAACTTACATCATCTTTATCCTTGGTGTAAGGCATGCGTACAGTCCTATCTCTCACTCTCATAACAAGAAGAAATAAGCATTTGGTTGCAGTCCAAATATAGAGTTCTTCCTATTCCAAGAGTAGAGATGGTACAGCCCACCTTGCCCGTACACTTTCAAATCCAAGTTGAAACATGCATCTTATGTCTTTATATCACAAACATCATGATATCCACACTACTTCCAGGGAAACTGATCTCGGACTTACTTGGTCCAAGCATAATCCTAGGTCATCTCCTCTAAGTCTATAGGGTGCCGACACTTTTGGGGTCATCCCTCTTCCCTTATGTATCCAGAGAGTGCCCTACTCATCTGCCCTTTGGGTCCCATGAGTTCATGAAGGTGATCACTCTCCTAACCCATGGCCCTCAGACAATGATAGTTGTTACCTCCCGACGCTATGGTCATGTGCAACTTGGGAATTAGGCAACTCCTTCTTCCATCGGTCTTATCCCTACCTGACCCTTGGATAGACTTAGCATTCTAACATAGTACATGTTCAACTTAGAACCTTACCCAATCCTTCATCATCTCTCTCTGCATTCATGACTGACTTTCATCCTTTCTCAGGGATCATGGCGACCTGCCTACCTTGGTTAGGCCCCATACTAGTTACCTTCATGGTAACACATCCATATGAACTTAGAGATGGTTAACTATGGGTCTATAGGTTCATTCTCATACCATGTACTCTTCACTTAGCTTCTCAAGGTTCTATGAGACCTCATTAGGTTACCTCAAAACTGACAGAACCGGTACACACCCTACGAAAGGGTCCCTTGCCCAGGATGGGAGGAAACTACAACCCGTGACAGTAAGGTCACGACCATCCTTAGGGTATACATTCACATGAGCATGCCTAACCCAGCAGCTACTAAGGCACAGATGGACTACTTACTAACCCATGCTAGGTCACACTCGTTCTCTTTCCTCAGCATCAGATCAACTTATTCGTGAGGGGTTCATCAATCATACCCTTACCTTAAGGGGTTTCCTTTACCTCTACATATGAAGAGTACCATGCTCGAAACTATAGAGACTCAAATCTCACCATGAGCATCAGATACACTACTTCCCCTCTTAGGCCTAGGAACCCTAGGTCCATTGTTGGGTATCCACATGCATGTTCAATCTCTTAACCACGAATCAAGAATGTCCAAGGCATGCCATGTACTTCCACGACCCTTTTACATGAGCAACATCTCAGGGTTGAGTCCTCTCAAGTACAACTAACTAGTTACAAGGCCTCACAACCTACTACCAAACCTCTCCAGGTCTAAGGAACTCTTCTTCCTATCTCATAAGGTAAACTCCTATACCACAGACACATAGGTACCAGAAGCATCATCCTCTCTTTAGGGTTTGGTTACTCTCGAGCTATCCAAGACATCATCCTCCCCCAGGGATCATGCATGAGGCAACCATTATCATCCTCTTAGGTCGCATCATTCTCGACTCCCACTATTTCTCAAGTTTCGGGGTTTTAGGCTTCCAACTTTCTTGGCTGAGGTCTGCTCCCTCTCTCTAGAGATAATCCTACCACCAACCTCTCTATCAGAGGCCCTGTCTTTATGAAGGATCAAGCTCCTAAGCATGCCCCCTACCTGAGTGAAGCCTATACTTGAACTTATGTTTACTCAAGGTCATCCATAACCCCTTATGCTTATCTCATCATGATCCCTTGACTAGGGTTTCGTCAAGCTATACCCTACCTACCCATGCCTATAGGGTAACTATAGGTTCTCCTCTAACCTCATCGATGAAGGAGGTATCCTTCACTCTATCCTGCATGACCCTTTCCAGGGTTGGGTTGCCATAGGTACTTGATCATTCAACCTCTTATGGCATCCCAAAGGCGTGCCCAACCAACACTCGTCCAACCATGATATCTAACTCATCATGTCATCTTTCTTTCTAACCTATACTTAGGGTTAGGGTTAACATCATCCTCAAAGGATGTTCTAGGTATCTACTTTTGATGGAGGTCTCTACCTCCAAGACTAACTCCCTCTACTCATCCTCCTGCCAAGGAGGTCTATCCTCAAGTCTCTCCTGAGGGCAATGACAACTCGTGTCATACGACCTAAGCATGTATGTATTCCTTTACACTTACTCTATTAACTCGTGTCCATGACATCTTATTTACATGCTTTTTATTAACTTGGTGGAGGATTCCTTACTCCTTATCAATATTACCCATACCTCAAGAGGGTGAGGAAAAGAGAGGAAACCCTAATCCTTAAGGTCCTTAACAGAATTTGAGTTGATAATGGATGAACAAGATGAGAGAGTCCTAAAGGTATCTTATTTCAAATCATACCCTAAGACTTTGGCCAGTCAGTCACGTGGATCCGGGAGTCCTCGTATTCCAACTAGCGGTGCGGAGGAAAATATTGCCAGCCCCCAGTCGTGATCCTTTTCTAGACACCTCTGTCTTTTGGATAATTCTCTAGTAACTCCCTTGGGTTCTACAAAATTTGTAAAATTTGATAATTATTAAAGATTAATTGAGGAACCTATGCTCTGATACCAATTGTAATGACCCCGTCTCTTGGTAACCCTCAATTAAGGGAGACCCGAAGGTCAGAGCCGTTATTCAATTAACAGGATCAAAGGGTTGACAAATAATCAATAACAATTAATAAAATTTACCAACTAAACTGAAAACTGGTATAAAATAAAACTTTGTTTACCTTTTAAAAGATGGGATTTCTAAACTTATATCCATGCAGATGCTACTCTAACTAATCCTCCTGTGCACATTAATTCTCATTTAATTCCACATATGCCACTTTACTGTTTGTTCATTTCATTTGTACCTAAAACGCCGACAAACAAAACATCGGTCAGTATATCGAAATATAATGGTATGTGGGGACAATCAAAAGTTTGCACATATGGATAACAATTTAATAATCACAATCAAGTTAATTAACAACCAATTCACACTTTTCAGTATGACATTCTCCACCACTTTTTCCCTAACCCTGGCCTATCCACCTTAGGGTGCCCTTTGCCAATGACTTATGGCCACCTTCTCAATCCCGAGCTTGGTGCCTGGGGGTCACCACTCAAGGTGTCCATTGGTCTACCCATCTGGGCCTGACCTTAGGCATCATTCATCAGGGTGGCATGTAGGTGCGAGAATCTATACTTCTATTGTTAATGTGATAATTATAGTGACTTTATAATTTGCAAGTATGAACATCCAACAGATAATTTGCATTCAATGAGATTAACCATCCGGAAAATCATCGGGAAACTAAGGAGGTTATTCATAATTAATCACATACCTGATCCAGAGCAACTAGATTGTCCATGCAATAAGGATAAAGAATCAATCAACAAGCAATCAACAATATCTTGAAATTAATGCATATGTTCCAAGTGTTATAGTTTATCCAGAACATTCTAAAGCTAGACTTGGATTCCACCTTAGGCTTTCTAGCCCACATTAGGGTTTTATTAGGGTTTTTGCCTCCATAACGTTTTTATCATATTAAACGCTCTCTTAGTTCATAAACCCTAATTTCAACACCATAAGCCCAATTAAAGTTGATTATTCCTCTTTTATGCCAAAACTACCTTCTTTATCCTTTTAAGTTATTTCAAGGTCATTATGCTCATTATGACCTTTAGTTTCTTCCGGATTAACAACTCTTAATTCATCATGGTCTGATTCCCATATGAACTTTATTTATTATTAATTCTACCTTGATTCAACTGAAAACCCTAATTTCTATATAATGGTTATCTTCCCACAAATTAGTGACCCTAATTCTCAAAATGGCATATTCCAACCTTAATCATGAAATTAGTCAATTAAAGCCATTAAGAATCGAATTTACCAACATTAGGGTTTCATGGCTCATTAAAGTATTATTCATGCTCATTAAACTAATTACATGCAAATTCATCCTTTTCCAATCTTAATGATCCTTTTTATCATTAACAGGCTAATATCAACTTTATATACTCATTTACCCCTTTCTAACTCATTAATCATCAAAGGTTAGGGTTTTTCATTGATTAAACTATTAAAGATAGTATCTCTATATACTTTTGGACTTGCATAAGTAATCAGGCTCCAATTATATTTTATTTAGATTCCTCTCAATTTTCTGAGCAAGTTTCATGTATAATGCGCATCTATTTGAGTTACAGATAATTAATTATGAATTTTGCAATAAAACTTTACCTAGGCCAATCAGGAGATGCCACGTCACTCCTTGCGATACAATGCGGCTCGTTTATAACCAAATTATACTAATGCCCTCGCGCAAGTGAATCATCTCCTTAGCCCGCAAAGGGCAAACTTGTCCAACCGCCTGCTTGTGTCTTCCTCCTCGCGATTGCTGGCTGCTTCCATGGCAGCAACCCTAATCCGACTTGCGCAGCCCGTTCTCCACATCTCTGGTCCTCGGAAGACCTCAAAGCAGGTTTCATTGACACCGCCACCTCCTCCCGAGCCTAGAGCTCCTCCCAGAGGGCGGCCAGCTCGGCTAGGTCGGGCTGGACACTTCTGCGGCCTGCGGCTGCGGTTGCAGCATTGCGGCTGCTATGGCTTCTCTTCTTGGGCAGGGTTAAGGTTCTAAGTCCGCCTACCGATGCTATAAGACATCATTCTTCCCTCGAAGCTCCTGCTTGCAGCTTCGTGGCTTCTTGATCCATAGGTTTTCCTTAGTTAGTGTTTGAATGTAAGGAAACAAGAGAAGGTGAGGAAGAGGGTTGGAGACGTGCCATCTCTCTAGAACTTGAACCAGACGGGCTACTCTTTATATAGAGGTGAGGAAAGAAGCCTTAGGTCGGATATACATGAATCAAGAAGTCCCTTTCCAACTAGGAAAATAATTCCTTAATGAGATGTAAATTCTCTCTCTCCTCTCTATCCTTTGGATATTTCCTATTGCTTGGTTATATAGGAATACGAAAATTCCTTCCCTTATTCTCTTTAGTCTTTTCTTTTAATCCATGGATCACGAAATTATATTCTCCTCAAAAAGGAAATACTCCTTTTTATCAAAATTACCTAATTGGTGGATCATGTATTCCCATTATCTCTTTATTTTATAATTATGGTATTTTCTCTTTCTTCTCCTTTATTGGGGTTTCCTTGGCACCCAAGAAACCTTAAAAATTCGAAATTCCTTTTAAAGGAATACTCCTTATCCTTAAATGCATCAATATGCATTATTCTCATTATCTTATTTTATTTCTTATTAAAATATTTCCTTTTGTGGATTTCTTTTTATTTCTCTCTTATTTTCCTCATTAGTGTTCCTTTTATTATTAGGAATCCTTGGGACACGAAATTCCACTAAGGATTACCCAATTATTCCTCTTTCCCTTTATTTCCCACATTTCATCAATGTTTTCAATTTCTTTATTAATAAGGAAATACATAATTGATATTTTCTTTTCTTATTGCCTTTTCTTGGCAACTTTGGACTCCTTGGAACCCAAGGAATCTAAGACGTATGAAATCCTCTTTGGATTTTCCTTCTAGAGGTTTCCACACCTGTCTTATCTCAAATTCTCAATTATTCATTAATTAATTGAATATCCTTGTTATTGGGCCCAATAGCCAATAAAGCCCACAAATCAAACAAGGCTATTGTAAATGAAATCCATTTATTCAAAATAGATTATATCATTTATTCGGTCAAAAATCTTTAATATGAGAAATTATATTTCTCAGCAAGTGAACCCAAAATTGGGGTTGTAACACTATTTGTCCTCCTACTAATGCATACGGTTGCTGAATCACGACCTCCCAGTCGTAACATGTAGTTGTCAGTAACCTATTTTAGCGGGTGGGATCATCACCTTAGTCCCACTATATATCTATATAACCTTAGTGTGGGATGCTTGCTTTCTCTCCAACTGTTGTGCTTTGGATTTACAAAGCAATGTCGATGGCCTGCATAGATATGTCATGGCCATCCTGCATAGCCTGTAGTCTTTGCCGAACACCTACAAATTAAATAGAATTACTATTAACTAGTATCCTAAAAAATTGATAAAAAAAACACTTACATAATATAATTATAAATGAACATATAAATAGAAACCTCAGGGATATATTCTTAAAACTTACATTGTCAGGTGGTGTAAGCACGTCCTCACCCTCACGGTGATCATCAGCACGGTCATCATGGGAACATAACAAAAATATAAACATCCATGCCTCTAATATTGTGATCTTTTATCAATTAACAATCCTTCATTATGATCCCCGCAAACATAAAAGTCATTGTGATCCCTAGCTTCAATGTTTGGTGGTGTTGGCAACACAACTGAGAATGGATTGGAGTCATCATACTTATCATAGTACTCTTCTTCATCTATAAGATCTTCAATGAACTGTCTTTTACCATGAAGAACAACCGACCATTTATCATTTGCAGGATCATCGATATAAAATACTTGTTTTGCCTGTGATGCCAATATGAATGGTTCACCCTTCTCGCCAATCTTTTCAAAGTTCACTAACGTGAAACCTAATTCATCCACTATAACTCCTTTGTAGTTGTAAACCCAATTACATTTAAAGAGCGGAATTCTGAAATCTACATAGTCAAACTCCCATATGTCTTCAATGACACCGTAATATGACATTTTATCTTCACGTGGACTTTTATCCTTTGCACTTGCAAAAAATAATGAAGATGCTTGAAGGGTGACCCCGCTATTTTGGACGACACTCTTATCATCTTGACACTTGTGTAATATGAGAAACCATTTATTTCACACCCTTCATAAGACATAACATTCAATTTTGGTTTAAAGGAGAGGCATTTGATGGTTTCGGTAACATTATCTGATGTTTGAGATAGTTGATGTAAGACTTTATCTTCAAACCACTTAATAAATGTCTTGTTATGCTCTCTAGCAAGCCACATTGAATTGGATCGAGGATATTGTCTCTTGATGAAATTGGTATGTTCCTCGATATAAACACTCACTTCATCGATGTTGTGTAAAATATACAAGTGACCTTGCTCCAACTTCTCACGGCTGATTACTTTCAACCGTGATCCCAAAACTCCTTTGCCAAAATGCTCCTCAATATTCTTATCATTCATGGGAGTATCAGTACCACTCAGAAAGTCATTGCAAAAATCCATAACCTCTCTCGCCACATAACCCTCAATAATACGCCCTTCAGGCCGATAACAGTTTCGAACATCACCTTTCAAAACGCTCATGTATCGTTCAAACGGATACATCCAATGCAAGAAAATTGGTCCCAACATTTTCACTTCCCTAGTCAAGTGGACAACAAGATGTACCATGATATCAAAGAACGACGGAGGAAAATACATCTCAAGCTGACACAGGGTAACAACCACTTATCTTTGCAAATTATCGAGAGTATCAGTGTCAATAACTTTGCTGCACAGACTGTTGAAAAAGAAACAAAGTCTGGTGATTGCAAACCTTACATGCTTCAGCAATATAGATCTAATTGCCACAAGCAATATTTGTGGCATTAGAATATGACAATCATGAGATTGAAGACCTATCAACTTCAGATCTTTAATTGATACCAATGTACGGATGTTGGATGAGTAACCCTGTGGCACCTTAACATTTACCAAGCATTCACAAAATGCTTTCTTCTCCTTTCTAGACAACGTGTAACAAGCGGGAGCTAAGTATGTTCTCCGATCGCTACTAACTACTTCTGTTCATTATTTCCTTATTCCCATTTAACGTAGGTCCATTCTGGATTTTATCCCATCTTTAGTCTTACCTGGTATATTCAATAGAGTACCGATGACGATATCACATACATTTTTCTCAACGTGCATGACATCGATACAATGCCTGACTGTCTAAGAACTCCAATAAGGAAGATCCCAAAATATTGACTTCTTCTTGAATAAAGATTTGTCACTCCTTGTGGCCATCGTACTTTGTGATCTCCTACCAAATTCATTGGCGATGTCTTTCACTCTTTCATAAACATCCTCCCCTGATATAGGTTTAGGTGCACTACGTTCTCATTCTGTCCATTGAATGCTTTGTGCAACCTACGATACGGATGAAATTTTGGAAGAAACATTCGATGAGCAAGATATACAGTCTTTCCGCTGTGTTTTAGTCGTATTGAATCAGTGTTCTCTTCACTAATAGGACATGCTTTAGATCCTTTGACACTATATCCAGACAAATTCCCATATGCTGGAAAGTCATTCACAGTACAAAACAACATAGCGTGCATTCAAAGAAAATAATACCTTGACGCACCACATTTCGGACAATATTTCAAATCCACATAGTTCTTTTGAAATAATACACAATAATTCTTGCATGCGTGTATCTTCTTGGCCTCCATTCCCATTGGGAACAACAATTTCTTTAATCGGTATGTTGAGATCGGAAACTCGTTTCCTTCAGGATGAATTTCTTTCAACAAAGACAACAATGGCGTGTAGATTTTGTCGCTCCATCGATTATTAGCTATCAGTTTATACAATCTCAACACAATGCTAAGCTTCGTAAACTTAAAACCCATGTATAATGGTATCTCAGCATCATGCACAATGTTTCTAAACATGGGAGGTGGATCAGTGTGCTCTACCCCACAACTATCCAGCATCGCGTCAACGATGTCTACTTGAACTGGTTCATTCACATCTACATCATCGGAGGCAATTTCTTCTTCCACACAAGCACTACTATCGACATCCATTGGTTTCAGGTTTGAAATCTCTCCATTCCAGTGCCATTCTGTATAGCCTTGTACAATCCTGTTGTACATGACATGACTTCTAATTTCGTCACCAGTACTGACTTTCAAGTTGTTACCGCAATGCCTACATGGACAGTAGAACCTATCTCCAAGTTGTTTCCTATGTTCCTCGGCAAATCTAACAAACCGATCAAGACCAAAAATAAACTCTGGGGTGCAGCGATTGTGAATGGACATCCATGATCTATCCATTCTATGATCAAAGAGAAAATAAGTATATATTACAACAAGATTAGGGTCTAGGGTATACAGATTAGAGTTTATGGTTAAAACTTTAGGGTTTATACATGTGATGTCATTCTTGAATGTGTACCACCTATCCCATTCTTGAACACCTAATCTCCCTAGTAAGTGTATAATGTGTATTGGGTTTTCAAGAAAATTTCGCCAACATTTCCCCGATGTTCTCCAAGTACATATGTACTTAGAGAACAAACGGGGAAATGCTGCCGAAATTTTCTTGAAAACCCAATACACATTATACACTTACATCCTAAGTGAGATTAGTTTTTCAAGAACAGTCCCAAACTGGGGACTATCCAAGATTTACTCCTAATTAGTAAATCTTGGACGGGTTTCTAGGCCAACAAATACAACACCAATTCCTTGTTCACAACCCCATTCAACACACAATTTCTTATAAAAACATTTGTGGACAGCCATAACAACATATCAATGCTTTCTAAATTAATCAACATTAATAGCTTATGAATGTTTAGATGCATTTATACTATCAATTCCTAGGGTTTACTAAATTAGGTCAAGCATGAGGATTAGAAGCACAAATATATGCAAGCACAAGATAATGTGATGAATAATTTTAAGAGATGATTAAATAATTTTAAAAAGTAGATGAATAAATATAAAGCCCTAAATTTAAATAATGTGCTGAATAAAAAATCATTAGATGAACGAGTAGATAAGTAAATACAAATCAGTATTTAAGTTAATACAAATCAGAGCGTCTTGCTCTGGAGTTGGGAGAGAGGGCGAGACATAGGGTTTTTGGGGATGTTTACCTCTGTTTGAGCCCAGTCGGGCGTCTTGCTCTGGAGCAGGGAGAGAGGGTGAGACGGATGGGTGCACGTGGAAGCCGAACAAGCAAGTCGAGTAGGCAGGCGAGCGTGGAAGAGAGGTGAGCAGGTAGAAGGCTGGCAAGCTCCTGAACTGTAATGGAAGTGATCATTGAAAAAATACTAGACAATCATATTTTGTTTCATATACAATGTTCAATTTAAATAAACACTCCCTTAGAGGATCTAATATTAGGCACAAATTCATGTCTTAAATACAAAGAAACAGAGATGGTTGCATTACCTTTGATTGGCCGGAGCAGCAGCAGAAGGCAGAAAGAAGGCGGCGCTGGAGTTGGAGCAGTTAGAGAGTAGGCCGCCAGAGTTGGCCGGAGCAGTAGGACTAGAGCAGGCCATCGGAGGTGCTGGAGCAGCAAGAGAGTAGGCCGCCGGAGTTCGCTGTTAGAGAGCAGGTCGGCAGAGAGCAGGAGACCAGGCCACTGGAGCAGTGAGCAACGACGACAGACATAGACCAGCAATGTAACGACCCTAACCTGGGTTATGAGGTAACCCTATTTGTTTTTACTAATAAAGTTGCTTAGAACTCTAATATAACCCTCTAAGGAGTTTTGTCATCATGTGACATGCTTCTATTTCAAGTTTGGTCCCGATTGAATGTTGTTTGAGCAATGTTCCTTAATTTTGGACCAAAGTGCAATTTACCCAAGTTGAGGGGTTATAATGAAAAATGTCACATGTTGAATGTCCCTTATGTGTTTTACAGTCATAAGAGAGAGAATTATGATAAGTGGTGGCTTGTGGAAAGCCTAAATTCCAAGTTTGAACTTGTTTGAACAATGCTGGTGCATTGTGCACCAATTTTGGTACAAAGTGCAATTTACCCAAAATGTGGGGTTGATATGCAAATTACAACCTCTAAAGTGTTCCTACTTCCTCTATGTATCATTTAGAGGAGATATAATGAATTGGACACCATGTTTGATTCCATTATGAACAATGGTAATCTTGGTGAAGAAAATGACCAAGAAAAGGGTTGAATTTGGAAGCTTAACTTGAGTTGTATCAAGTTGAAAAGCTTATATATGAGTGTTTATCGGCCATGGAGCCCAAGGAGGTGTCCCATATAGTTTTGTGAACTTTTGTCAAAGGCCATATCGTTCAAAGCACCTCAATGAGGTGAGTTGTGTCGGGTTACATCTTCCTTAGCAAAATTGTGACGGGTTGTGCATAAAGTGATGAATTAATTAATATATCTTATTCAAAAGGATATGCAATGGCCTGATATTTATCTCCAAATGATCCTCAACTGTTTTTCCTGTCAAGATAAATGTTGATGCATGAATGTACATGTGTCACTTATGCATGACATGTGGCACCTACTAGCTCAAAATGTTGACACCTCATTTTTACCTTCCTTCATGAACAACAAGTATATATACCCCTAGTTTCACCCTTAAGTGAAATTTTTCGACCCTTATCACCCTCCTACCTTGTGGTATCGTGCATGGGGCTCTTGTATCGTGCATGAAAGCAAGGGTATCATGCATAGGCCCTTGGATATTTCCCATAGCAAAAGCATATCGGCCAAGTAGGTGAAATTGGCCATATAAGGTGATATCGGCCAATAGGGTGAAGAGTTGAGTGCCATATCATCCAAGTGAGTGCCATATCGTGCAAGAGGGTTGGCATATCGTGCAAGGACACAAGGGTATCATGCATAGGCCTTGGGTATCGGCCATAGCAAGTGTATCGGCCATACCATGTTGATATTGTCCATAGCAAGTTGATATCGGCCAATTGAAGTGATTTTGGCCACAAGTGAGAGGGTATCAGCCACAAGCAAGGTTGTGTCGGCCAAGAGGAAGTCCATATCTCCCAAGAGTGGTGGGGTGTCGGCCAAGGAGCTAAGGAACTCAAAACTTAACCCTAAGGTGAGGCAATGATCATCTTCAACATTGGATTGAAGCATGAATTTAGGGTTTTGATCTTCTTTTCTTTTCTTCTTCACCAATTGCTTATCCCTGGTGATTCCTTGTATATGAAGGAGTTGTGAACGAGCCTTGGACTTTTGATACGTCATCCTCAACCTTAGGATCATGGAGCTTTGGAGCTTGGAGCTTTGAAGTTGTTCTTAAGGCGGTTTATATAACTTGAACTCAACCATGTTATTATTTTTCACCTAAATTGTTTTAATTAGTGAAATACTTTTAATTACGAAATTCCCTGAAATAGTTGATGCAATTATGAGTTCTAGTAGTTTCGTAGACCTATTGACATGAACTATAATAGTTATAACAAAGGTCTATAGCTTGAAGATGATGATATCACCTTATAAAAGTGATATCGGGTGCATGCACACAAGCAAGCACCCCTAACCCGATATGATGATGCACCTACTTCACTAAAATGATATGGATATGATTGTATACCTTGTTGCACGATATGGGAGTGTAGTATACACCTCTTGCATGATAGGGAGTCAAGTATAGACTCCATGCACGATACAAGGTCAATTGTATACTTGTAAGTTGACAAGAAACCCTAAATTGGGTAACCCGATATAAGTGAAGAGTAACAAGTGTTATTGCATGATATGATCATATGATACATCATTGATACTTAGTATCATGAGGTCTACATGACCTTGTATGACATGGTTGCATGACAGGGTTGTACGATACACAACCCTAAACAATATGGTAACCCTAACCCATCATGGCTAACCCTAGAAGGTGACTAGCCCGATAGGGTGATTGAATGTACTTCTAGCTCGACATGGTGATGGGTTGATATCTCATAAGTATCATGGGTGACACATACATATATCTTGTGCCCGATATGAGGTCAAGAAGGTACCTCATGCCCGATATAGAGACAAGTGCAAATCCTAGCCCGATATGGTGAGTGTCTATACACCTACAACCCGATATGGTGAACATATGCACATGATTTAACCCTATACAACTTGTAAAGGTAAGGGCAAGACACTCTTAGGAGTGATGAGTGTAACACCAAGTAATGGTGTGGATAATACCTTGATAGGTGAAACACCTAGAGTTGTTGATAATGGTTAATCCTATATCAATAATGCATTAACCTGAGATGAGTTCATATCATTAATGATAGTTGAATAATTCAATTGTGTGACTTACGACCAATACATTACATGATAAATGTGATGAGCTAGTGCATAAAGTGTTAGGATGGTACATACCCTAATACAAAATAAGTTGATGAACTTAAGTATGTTAAAAGTGATGAGGGAAGTGATACATCAAGACATGATAGATATCACATCCAGCACGTCAAGGTTGATGTACCTTGATGCACCTTAAATCCAATATACTTGGATGAGTAACACATGAAGTGTGGTATGTCAATTGTTACATTGAGATGTAATAAGTTTAATGCACTTTGATAAGTGTGGGCTAACATACTTTGAGAAAGGGTTAAGCCAAGTTAATAAAGTCTGATGTAATCATACCCTAGTAAGGATGAGAGAGGAACTCATACCTTGTATTGATGATTCATTTAATGATAAATGATGAGAATGAATAAGTATGATTGAATACTTATGATATCAATGTTTGCTCCTAGATGTGTGGAGCAATGAATTAGGATTTGATCATTGATAATATGATCTTGAAAACCTAAATGGTTAATAATGGAAAACCCTAACCCTAATGAAGGGTAATGATATGTAAGAGAAACCCTAATCGATAAGAATGGGAAAACCCTAACCCTAATGATGGGAAGGTTGTATTTATTTTATTGCATAAGCCTTGTAAGACATGTTAAATACTTGCATAAAAGTATAAGATGTTTTATGGCCTTGTGAGCCATGTGATAATTTGTTGCCTAGTGAGAGGTGACAAGATGTGTTATGGCCTTATGAGCCATGTGATAATTTGTTGCCTAGTGAGAGGTGACAAGATGTGTTATGGGCTTTGTGAGCCATGAGAATAATTTGTTGCCTAGTGAGAGGTGACAAGACATGTTATGGCCTTATGAGCCATGTGATAATTTGTTTCCTAGTGAGAATTGACAAGATGTGTTATGGCCTTGTGAGCCATGTGATAATTTGTTGCCTAGTGAGAGGTGACAAGATACTTAATGGGCCTTGTGAGCCATGAGGATAGTTGTTGTCTAGTGAGAGGTAACAAGGTGTTTATAAAAGTCTCATGTAAGAAATGATAATGTTCAAAATAAACTAAGAAATGGAAACTTAGTAATATAATGATAATAATAAATGGATACAATAATAATAATGAAATATTGATCATACATGCTTTATGCTTATAGCCAAATAAGGGCTATAGTGTTTGAAATATATGAGAGGGATATTTGTTTATAGAATGGATGTGAATAAGTATGATGGTGTGGCCAAGGTATAATGCCTAGTAAAAGTGATGTGGTATTCAGTGATGTTTGCACAGGATTGGCATAGTCCAATGCCTGAATATAATATGATGATGTATACTCACATGACTAGTACAATTAAATATCTGGTTAGCAGATTGGCTGAGGCCAATAAATAGAAGTGAGAATGATTCATGGATGGCATACCATGATAATGAGTTTCACTGGATAAGCTTGAGATGTTGATATATTATGATGAGTAAATGATATACATGTTCTTCCCATTCCTTATAAAGAGAATAAATGACTTACGTCTCTATCACAGAGAGTTGCAATGCTTTAAAAGATGAGAATATTCTAAACTGCTTATCTTCTGCTCAGTTTTATACCATTTAAACTGTGATAATAATATTGTTGGCGGAGAGTTATATCTCTCGCTGGGGCAATTTACAATTGTCTCACCCCCGTGGGATCCAAATTTTTAGGTGGACGTGCACAAGGAGGTGAAGACCTTTTGGCAGAGGAAGAACAATAGCTGAGGCAGCAATGACATCTCAAGTTGAGTGTATTGTCTGTCCTGTCTTGTAGATATGAGTCATATGTGTCGTCTCTGTACTCTCAGGTCCTTGGAGTTGGTTTGTACTGGTTTCATGAAAAATATGAGATTTTGGCTTGAATGCCTCAAGGTTTTATGTTGCTCTAGTATGCGTTTTGATAGAGCAACAGATATATGTTGTCCTCTAGATGAGATGAAACAATGTTGTACAATGTCAATCATGATATGTATGAGTTTTGAATCTTTCAGTAAAAGTTTTCTATACAAGGATCTCCTTGCAAAATGGTTTTAAATTTTAGTGATTTTTGTTAATCCGTTGTTTATGTTTATTCCTATTAATTAGTAACGATTTGTTTGTCAGTTTGGCGACTGTCGTTACAAGTTTGGTATCAGAGCCTAAGGTTCGCTGAGTCTACAGAGACATAGGACTAAGGATTGTTGAGTCTTTTCTAAATGTCTTCCAGTTTATCTGATAGTATCGTCTGCTCACATAGGAGAAGAAGAACTTGAAGATGTCTGGACCACATGAAGAACATGCTGCTAATAGCAGTGCTACTACACCAGAAGGAGGTGCAGGAGACCATGATAGGGAGGAGCCCGTACCTGAACAACCCCAGTTTAATCAAGCTGACATGGGGAACCCAGCCTTCCAAGCCATGTTTGGGCAATTTATGGCTTCCATGACTCACATGACATATAGGATGCCAATACCTACACCTAGGGCACCGGCCCACCATGAGGGTTATGGAGCCGATAAGACTTTTGAGAGACTTCATCGGGTAGGAAACATAGATTATGTTGGTACATCTGATCCAACAGATGCTGATTTGTAGCTGACAGAGCTGGAAAAGGCTTTCAAGATCCTTGATATCCCTGAAACTAAGAAGTTAAGACATACCATATACCTCCTAAAAGGGAGTGCTGGTCATTGGTGGATGATAGAAGAAGATAAGAGACCAGGTGAAGAAATTGGATGGGAGGTATTCCGACGAGAATTCGTTAGTAGATACTTCCCTAAGACGTATCTTGATGAGAAAATTTCTCAATTTGAGAGGATCAAACAAGGACAAATGAACATTAGCGAGTATGAAGCTAAGTTCATATAGTTGTTGCGATTTTGTCTGCAAATGGCAGTTAATGATGAGGAAAGAATTCAGCGTTTTGAGAAAGGGTTGAACGCTGAACTGGCCACTCCTGTGTCTTCTTTAGAGAACAGGGAGAGGTTTGCCACCTTTGTGGAGTCGGTAAGGAGGATAGAGAGGTCTAAAATTGAGAAATGACAGACTAGTGGTAAGAAGGTGTACACTCAGTCTCAAGGGCAAAGGTCTGGAAGTTTTAAGAAGCTGAGATTTTCTATATCGGCAACATCATCAAGATTCCATGCCCAAACACAATGGACGTCAAGTAGGGGTAGGGATCGTAGTAATGTTCCAAGTGGATCCCCCGACATAGCATCAACATCGGTAACTGGATCTCACAGGCCCTATTTGGCACCCAGGGTCTGTTATCAATGTAAACAACTGAGACATCTAGTAAAGGATTGTCCAGATGGGAATTTGATGATGACTCAACCCCAGGGGAAGAGTCAGCAAGGCTCACAAAGGAGGCAGTTTTCTAGTAACAATAGAGGACGTGGACAGACATCCCAAACAGGTCAGATGAAATAGATTCATTCTGATATTTCACTTTCTGATTCTATGTGTTAAAAATAATAAAGTAGTTGTTTTTGAACTTCCTTTAACCAGTCCTATAAGGACACAAGGAAGAAGAGAACTTACATTTTACTCAGTTCTCCCTAAAATGCTTTATAATCTCTCTTATTTGTGTAATAAAAGATGAGATATTGAAGAAATATCTGAAGAAAACTCAGAAATGAAAAATCATGTGTGTATAAGGATATGAGAAGTGAGGAATATGATAGTAAATAAAGTACATACTACCTAATCTCAATACTTGTATACCCTGGCCAGGTATATGATTATTGAAGATAAGGCAAGTATGAAACTCTTAGATTGTTGTCTTTTTTATTACTCTGATCAAGTAGTCATTCTGAAACAATCTAGAGAGTATAACCCAATTAAATAGGAAAAGTTGTGTGATCATTCCTAAATGGGAAGAGCTATGTGAACATTCCCAATTAAATAGGAAAAGTTGTGTGATCATTCCTAAATGGGAAGAGTTGTGTGAACATTCCCAATTAAATAGGAAAAGCTGTGTGATCATTCCTAAATGGGAAGAGTTGTGTGAACATTCCCAATTAAATAGGAAAAGCTATGTGATCATTCCTAAATCAGAAGAGTTGTGTGAAATTTCCCAATTAAAAAGGAAAAGCTGTGTGATCATTCCTAAATGGGAAGAGCTATGTGAACATTCCCAATATAAAGGAAAAGCTAAGTGAGCATTCCCAATTAAATAGAGTTTTGCTAAGTGAACTTTTCCAAACGAATAAAAGATTGTTGAGTGAATTATCTCTATTAGATATATATGTTTCCCTTTTTATAAATATTCTTGGGTGATGATAGAAGTATGCTCTTTTATGCTTCTTCCTTTCAATAATATGGACATCATATGTTAGGGGTTTATGCTATGCATAAACATAAACATTGATAAGGTTGAATTATTGAAAGGAACTTTGTGTCAACTACTGATCTATGGTATCTCCATAACATTAAGAAGTTAGGTGGAGACATGAGGGCATGATTAATGAATAATCTGTCCCTCCCTTTTTCCTGGGATTTCGCGGACGAAATCCTTGCTAGGGGTTTATAACTTGTAACGACCCTGACCTGGGTTATGAGGTAACCCTATTTTTTTTTACTAATAAAGTTGCTTAGAACTCTAATATAATCCTCTATGGAGTTTTGTCATCATGTGACATGCTTATATTTCAAGTTTGGTCCTGATTGAATGTTGTTTGAGCAATGTTCCTTAATTTTGGACCAAAGTGCAATTTACCCAAGTTGAGGGGTTATAATGCAAAATTTCACATGTTGAATGTAACCCATGTCTTTCACAGTCATAAGAGAGAGAATGATGATAAGTGGTGGCTTGTGGAAAGCCTAAATTCCATGTTTGAACTTGTTTGAACAATGCTGGTGCATTGTGCACCAATTTTGGTACAAAGTGCAATTTACCCAAAATGTGGGGTTGATATGCAAATTACCACCTCTAGAGTGTTCCTACTTCCTCTATGTATCATTTATAGGAGAGATAATGAATGGTACACCATGTTTGATTCCATTATGAACAATGGTAATGTTGGTGAAGAAATGACCAAGAAAAGGGTTGAATTTGGAAGCTTAACTTGAGTTGTATCAAGTTGAAAAGCTTATATATGAGTGCTTATAGGCCATGGATCCCAAGGAGGTGTCCCATATCATTTTGTGAACTTTTGGAAAAGGCCATATTGTGCAAAGAAACTCAAGGAGGTGAGTTGTGTCGGGTTACATCTTCCTTAGCAAAATTGTGACGGGTTGTGCATAAAGTGATGAATTAATTAATATATCTTATTCAAAAGGATATGTAATGGCCTAATCTTTATCTACAAATTATCCTCAACTGTTTTTCATGTCAAGATAAATGTTGATGCATGCATGTACACATGTCACCCATGCATGACACGTGGCACCTACTAGCTCAAAATGTTGACACCTCATTTTTACCTTCCTTCATGAACAACAAGTATATATACCCCTAGTTTCACCCTTAAGTGAAATTTTTCAACCCTTACACCCCTCATACCTTGCGGTATCGTGCATGGGGCTCTTGTATCGTGCAGGAAAGCAAGGGTATCGTGCATAGGCCCTTGGATATTGCCCATAGAAAAAGCATATCGGCCAAGTAGGTGAAATTGGCCATATAAGGTGATATCAGCCAATAGGGTGAAGAGTTGAGTGCCATATCGTGCAAGTGAGTGCCATATCATGCAAGAGGGTTGTAATATCATGCAATAGCACAAGGGTATCGTGCATAGGCCTTGTGTGTCGGCCATAGCAAGTGTATCGGCCATAGCATGTTGATATTGTCCATAGCAAGTTGATATCGGCCAATTGAAGTGATTTTGGCCGCAAGTGAGGGGGTATCGGCCACAAGCAAGGTTGTGTCGGCCAAGAGGAAGTACATATCACCCAAGAGTGGTGGTGTGTAGGCCAAGGAGCTAAGGAACTCAAAACTTAACCCTAAGGTGAGGCAATGATCATCTTCAACATTGGATTGAAGCATGAATTTAGGGTTTTGATCTTCTTTTCTTTTCTTCTTCACCAATTGCTTATCCATGGTGATTCCTTATATATGAAGGAGTTGTGAACGATCCTTGGACTTTTGATAAGTCATCCTCAACCTTACAAATGTGGAGCTTTGGAGTTTGGAGCTTTGAAGTTGTTCTTCAGGCGGGTTATATAACTTGAACTCAACCATGTTATTATTCTTCACTTAAATTGTTGTAATTAGTGAAATACTTTTAATTACGAAATTCCCTGAAATAGTTGATGAAATTATGAGTTCTATTAGTTGCTTAGACCTATTGACGTGAACTATAATAATTAGAACAAAGGTCTAGAGCTTGAAGATGATGATATCACCTTATAAAAGTGATATCGGGTGCATGCACACAAGCAAGCACCCCTAACCCGATATGATGATGCACCTACTTCACTAAAATGATATGGATATGATTGTATACCTTGTTGCACGATATGGTGGTGTAGTATACACCTCTTGCATGATAGGGAGTCAAGTATAGACTCCATGCACAATTCAAGGTCAATTGTATACTTGTAAGTTGATAGGAAACCCTAAATTCGGTAACCCGATACAAGTGAAGAGTAACAAGTGTTATTGCATGATATGATCATATGATACATCATTGATACTTAGTATCATGAGGTCTACATGACCTTGTATGACATGGTTGCACGACAGGGTTGTACGATACACAACCCTAAACAATATGGTAACCCTAACCCATCATGGCTAACCCTAGAAGGTGACTAGCCCGATAGGGTGATTGAATGTACTTCTAGCTCGACATGGTGATGGGTTGATATCTCATAAGTATCATGGGTGACACATACATATATCTTGTGCCCGATATGAAGTCAAGAAGGTACCTCATGCCCGATATAGAGACAAGTGCAAATCCTAACCCGATATGGTGAGTGTCTATACACCTACAACCTGATATGGTGAATATATGCACATGATTTAACCCTATACACCTTGTAAAGGTAAGGGCAAGACACTCTTAGGAGTGATGAGTGTAACACCAAGTAATGGTGTGGATAATACCGTGATAGGTGAAACACCTAGAGTGGTTGATAATGGTTAATCCCTTATCAATAATGCCTTAACCTGAGATGAGTTCATATCATTAATGATGGTTGAATAATTCAATTGTGTGACTTATGACCAATACAATACATGATAAATGTAATGAACTAGTGCATACAGTACTAGGATGGGACATACCCTAATACAAGATAAGTTGATGAACTTAAGTATGTTAAAAGTGATGAGGGAAGTGATACATCAAGACATGATAGATATCACATCCAACACTTCAAGGTTGATGTACCTTGATGCAACTTAAATCGAATATACTTGGATGACTAACACATGAAGTGTGTTATGTCAATTGTTACATTGATATGTAATAAGTTTAATGCACTTTGATAAGTGTGGGCTAACATACTTTGAGAAAGGGTTAATCCAAGTTAATAAAGTCTGATGTAATCATACCCTAGTAAGGATGAGAGAGGAACTCATACCTTGTGTTGATGATTCATTTAATGATAAATGATGAGAATGAATAAGTATGATTGAATACTTATGATATCAATGTTTGCTCCTAGATGTGTGGAGTAATGAATTAGGGTTTGATCATTGATAATATGATCTTGAAAACCCAAATGGTTAATAATGGAAAACCCTAACCCTAATGAAGGGTAATGATATGTAAGAGAATCCCTAATCGATAAGAAAGGGAAAACCCTAACCCTAATGATGGGAAGGTTGTATTTCTTTTATTGCATAAGCCTTGTAAGACATGTTAAATACGTGCATAAAAGTATAAAGATGTTTTATGGCCTTGTGAGCCATGTGATAATTTGTTGCCTAGTGAGAGGTGACAAGATGTGTTATGGCCTTGTGAGCCATGTGATAATTTGTTGCCTAGTGAGAGGTGACAAGATGTGTTATGGGCTTTGTGAGCCATGAGAATAATTTGTTGCCTAGTGAGAGGTGATAAGATGCGTTATGGCCTTGTGAGCCATGTGATAATTTGTTTCCTAGTGAGAATTGACAAGATGTGTTATGGCTTTTGAGCCATGTGATAATTTGTTTCCTAGTGAGAGGTGACAAGATACTTAATGGGCCTTGTGAGCCATGAGGATAGTTGTTGCCTAGTGATAGGTAACAAGGTGTTTATAAAAGTCTCATGTAAGAAATGATAATGTTCAAAATAAACTAAGAAATGGAAACTTAGTAATATAATGATAATAATAAATGGATACAATAATAGTAATGAAATCTTGATCATACATGATTTATTCTTATAGCCAAATAAGGGCTATAGTGTTTGAAATATATGAGAGGGATACTTTTTTATAGAAAGGATGTGAATAAGTATGATGGTGTGGCCAAGGCATAATGCCTAGTAAAAGTTATGTGGTATTCAATGATGTTTGCACAGGATTGGCATAGTCCAATGCATGAATATAATATGATGATGTATACTCACATGAGTGGTACAATTAAATATCTGGTTAGCAGATTGGCTGAGGCCAATAAATAGAAGTGAGAATGATTCATGGATGACATACCATGATAATGAGTTTCACTGGATAAGCTTGAGATGTTGATATAGTATGATGAGTAAATGATATACATGTTCTTCCCATTCCTTATAAAGAGAATAAATGACTTACTTCTCTATCACAGATAGTTGCAATGCTTTAAAAGATGAGAATATTCTAAACTACTTATCTTCTGCTCAGTTTTATACCATTAAAACTGTGATAATAATATTTTTGGTGGAGAGTTATATCTCTCGCTGGGGCAATTTACAATTGTCTCACCCCCGTGGGATCCAAATTTTTAGGTGGACGTGCACGAGGAGGTGAAGACCTTTTTGCAGAGGAAGAACAATAGCTGAGGCAGCAGTGACAACTCAGGTTGAGTGTACTTTCTGTCCTGTCTTGTAGATATGAGTCCTATGTGTCGTCTCTATACTCTCAGGTCCATGGAGTTGGTTCGTATTGGTTTCATGAAAAATATGAGATTTTGTCTTGAATTCCTCGAGGTTTTATGTTGTTCCAGTATGTGTTTTAATAGAGCAACTGATATATGTTGTCCTCGAGATGAGATGAAATAATGTTGTACAATGCAATCATGATATGTATGAGTTTTGAATCTTTCAGTAAAAGTTTTCTATACAAGGATCTCCTTGCAAAATGGTTTTACATTTTAGTGATTTTTGTTAATCTGTTGTTTATGTTTATTCCGCTTAATTAGTAAAGATTTGTTTGTCAGTTTCGCGAATGTCGTTACAAGCAAGCGGTGAGCAGCAGGTGGCCGACGGCGAGCAAGGAAACGGCTAGTAAGCAGCGAGCAGTAGGTGGCCGGCGGCGAGCAGCAGGTGGCCGGCGGCGAGCAAGGAGCGGCCAGCAACCGGCGAGCAGTAGGTGGCCGGCGGCGAGCAAGGAGCAGCCAGCAAGTGGCCGACGGTGAGCAAGGAGAACGACGTCGGCGAGCAAGGAGAACGACGGTGGTGGGTGACAGCGCGGAGGGAGTCTACTTGCTCACTGCCAAAATCGCCAGACCCTAAGCCGACCGATTGCAACACAGAGAGAAAGGGGAAGAGTCGGGCTCACTCGCGCGATATTAAGTTAACATTCGGTGTCAGTTATTCAACAAAACCGACACATAACACTAACGGTGTCAGTTAACAACGCAAACCGACACCTGTTCCCAATGATAATCGTCGATTTTAACTAGAAAAAAACGGACGTCTATCTACATATGCCGATTAAAAAATTGGTTCTCGATTAATGACCATAGTCGTCGGTTTGTTTTAAAATCCGATGCTCAAAGGGTGTGAAAAATTTCCCGCCAAGAGTGTGCGAAAACCCATAAGTGTCGGTCATTGTTTTAAAACCGACGATCAAAATGTACCCAATTTCTGTTTCGCGAATAACCTTTCATCATCGGTTTATTAGTTAATGACCGACGCCATATGTTAAATTTTTTGAGGTAATTTTTTTCGCTGGAAATTTTGGATTTGGCAGTTAATTTTCAGCATCAGTTTGTTATTAAGTAACCAACACCGAATAAAAGTGATACCCATGTCTGGTCGCCCTTCACAGATTGATGTCGGTGTATTTTATAAATTGACGCTATATGGTTTAGGTGTCGGTGTATTTATGAAACTGACACCTTTAAAAGTGACACTATAAGCCGTTTCTGTAGTAGTGCCTTTTGGGTTTGTATCTAAAATGCCGACAAACAAAATGTCGGTCAGCCGGAGCTAGTATGTGGGGGAAACAATAATCATGTAATTATTTATAATAATGTATTGCAGCCAATTACCATATAAAAAATAATTTTACATTTTAAATACAACTGTGTGATCCATGCATTCCCTATCCTCTGTGATGTTTGTGCAGTGGACCTGGATGCTACTTTCCTTATAGTAGATCCCCATTAAACCCCTCACGGTCCCACCTATAGATGAACCCATTTCTTGGGTTGAGTCACATGACACTTCCTATAAGTAGCCCACTCCTTAACTCATGGCATGCTAAAGGGTCTCATGGAACAACACTTGGTTGCCCAGTTTCTAACCCACAATAACTTAGACCTTACTCTAGGTTACCCCTTTTTAGCCTTTACAAGCCACAGAGATGGATTCGGATCTAAGCCAGTTCTATATATATATATATATATATATATATATATATATATATATTCATGGTGATAATCATAGTCACTTTATAGTTGCATGAAATAAAAGGCATCCAATAGTTATTTTCAAGCAACCGATAACCACGTTTAGAAATCGCCGTGAAACTAAAGCGATTATTCATAAGCATAACCACATGCCTGTTCAGTAGATTCAAAATAATATCAATTCGAACCAAGAAGGCAACCCATGCAAGTAGTTCAACCATACAATCAAGAATCCTGAAATTCACATGTACTTTTCAAATTTCAAGCATATTTATGCACATAAACTCTAAATTAAACTAATTGCATGCAAAGTTCATCATTTTCGATCTTAATTTACCTTTTTACAATTAACATGTTAATATCAAATTTAATCACCCATTAAACTCTACTAATTACATTAATCATTTCAAAATAGGGTTTCTTAATCATTAATTCATTAAAGATGATAACTTACACTACTTTTTTTATTTAAGAGGAAATAGCTTCTAAACATATTTTTATTGAATTCCTCTCATTCTTCTGAGCAAAACGCATATATTATTCGTATCCATCCGAGTTACCGATGATTAGATATGAATTTTGCAAATTAGACTTACTCGAGCCAATCCGGGAGTGCCACGTCACCCCGGTCCATGCAATGTTGTTTGGAAACATAATTAAATGACACATCTTCTCCCGTGTAAGTGGTTGTTCCTTCACACCCCAGAGGGGAAGAACCGTCCAATCTTCTATGGTTGTCTTCAACCTTCAGATGGCGTGAACCTGCCTCCCTAGCTGATAAGGGTGTGGCACCAGCTCCATCCCTGGACCCCAAAGATCACTGGGGACTGCTGCCCTAGCACCGGCACCCTCCATCACACCCATACATGCATCGAATGATGGTCAGGATGATCGGTGGGTGGGGTGCAGGACCTGCAATCCGCGGCTGCACTGTAGAGATTGTGGGATCTTCTTCTATCTCTCCACGGTAGGAACCTCTATGCAAACTACCTCCCTTGCTCCGACACCCTCCGCCGCATCTGGGCGCCACCCAGATCACATCCTAGGCGGCTGGTTTGGGCAGGGCACACGTGCGACCTGCAACCAGTGTTGCAACGGTGCGGCTGTGCCTGCGCTGGGGTCAGGGTCTGGCCACGATGGCAACGTTGCTTCCTTGTATCATTGGAGCAGAAAGCTACCAATGAAACTCCTCCTTGCCGCCTCGTGGCTCCAGGGAAAACTCCACCTCTTGGTTAGGGTTTGGACGGGTGCATGGTTGGAGAAGAGGGTAGAAAAATGTGGGGTTCTCCTTCCCTTCAAACCAGGGCTCTACCCCTTATATAGGGGTGAGAAACGAAGCCCTAGGTAAGCTTATACACGACTCAAAGAGTCCCTTTCCAAGTAGGAAATCAATTCCTTCAATGAGAAGTAATATTCTCTCTCTTATTAATCCTTGGTTATTCTCTATTATATGGATATTAGGAATTTGAAATTCCTCTTTCATTTTCTTTGTACTTTCCCTTTTTAATTCATTGGCCATGAATTTCTAATTTCTTTTAATAGAAATTACTCCCTTTTTAACAATACCCCAAAAACATTCATTATGCATCATATTATCTTCTTATTTGACTTTATTGGTATTTTGTCTTTCCTCTTTCTTCATTGGGACTCCTTGGATCCCAAGAAACTCTATTATCTCGAAATCCCTTTTCAAGGATACTTATTATCCTTCTAGATGCATATATTTGCATTATTTCTCATTATCATGTTTATTTCTTATGAAAATATCTCTTTTTGAGGATTTCTCTTTATTTCTCTTTTATTTTTCATGATTGGTATTCCTTTTATCATAAGGAATCCTTGGGATACGAAATTCCACCAAGGATAACTCAAAATTACCTCTTTTCACTTATTTTCCACATTTTATCATTATTTTCAATTTCTTTCTTAACAAAGAAATATTTAATTGATCTTTTCTTTTCTTATTGCATTCTCTATGCAACTATGTACTCCTTGGAACCCAAGGAACCCAAGAGGCACGAACTCCACCTTTGGATTTGCCTTCTAGAGGTTTCCACATTTTTCTTTTCTCAAATATTCAATTATTCATTTTCTAATTGATTTTTCTTGTTATTTGGGCCCAATGGCCAATAAAGCCCACAATACAATCATCAAGGCTATTGTAAACGAAATACATATATTACAAACAAATTATATCATTATTTGTTCAAATATATTTAAGATGAGAAATTACATTCCTCACCAAATAAAGCCAAAAATTGGGGTTGTAACACCCTTCCCCTCTTATAGGAATTTTGTCCTCAAAATTCTATCAATCAAATAAACAATTCAGGATAAGACTTTTCCATGTCCATCATTAGCTCCTATGTGGCTTCACCTTACTCATGGCTCTTCCAAAGAACTTTTATCATTACATATTCTTTTCTCTGAGTTCTTTCATCCTAGCGTCTATAAACTGCACAGGTGACACAGGCCATTTCAGCCTCCCTTGGGGCTCACTAGGTTCATGCTCAACACATGGTATAGGTACCTCACATAGTGCTCTAAATTGGATACATGGAACTCATCACACATTACTTTATCCTGAGGGGTAAGATCAACCTTAACCTTCTCCACCAAACCATGTCAAAAGAACCCATGCATCGGGGACTCAGCTCTCTTAGCTATAACTTAGAGGGGTCGGATTTGCATGTCACATATTCTCCCACAGTGAACTGCATGTCAGTCTACTTTGCATCTGCTCATGACTCTCATCGTCTCTAGGCTCCTTTCATCCATTGCACGATCAAAATGACTTCATCTTCACCCATTGTGGTCCTGCTCTAACCATCACATGGTCCTTTCACCAACATCACCTTACTGAAGTGGTGACCGACACAACCTCCCTTACGGAGCTTCTTTAAATCCCGATACTAGCTCTGGTGGTTATCATCACATCTTTCATAGGACAAGAACTATCTCTGGATATCACCCTAAATGAGAACACATGCTCTCATCAGACCCTTTAGTTTGGATCATACTAACCATTAGTTAGGGGTGATAAACTGTACTAACATCGAGTTTTCTTATACCGACTTCCACCTTTTGGAAGGGATTCCTTTAGGTCAAACTCAAGAACCTTTGAACTCGCATCATGGTGTAGTTGAACCATCTCTCTTATGGGTAGTTCAACCATATCTCTCCCTTGACAAAACTCTTTCTTTCTCACATCATCTAGGTAAGGCGATCTATCATAACCCATATTGCTTCTCGACCTTCCTTGGTCCTGGGGAGACTTACAACATCCATAGTGATGAACTCCCTTTCTCTTTCGGGGACTCTTTATCCCTTATATCAGTGCACTGCGTTATAGGTGTTCGTCCTTCTCCCTCGACTTGCATGGCCATATACCATATGCTACTTTATCTTAGGAATCTAAAGTACTACTATCACTTATTATCTTAGTAGTACCACGATGTACGGTGATCTTCAATCGTGATTTTCGGTATGTCATGATTTCTCAAGAACAATTCCTTAGAACCTTAAACCACTCTAGTCGAGGTTTCATCACCTTCCTTTTCAAAGAGTGCAATTGAGGTTCTACAACCATCCTTGCATTGCATCAAGGCCTAGGCTGGCTAACCAAACAACCATTAACTTGTTCAACAGATCTCGTTACATCTGAGTATTAGCCAAAAATATCTCCTTTCCAAACTTATGGTTAGCCTAACAACCTCTTCTAGTCTCCAGCCAAACTAGGAAGATATATCTCAGCCAGAGCATCCATTACCCCTTCACATCCTTAGGTATTAGGTAATGTCGAAGACATACACCTCCATGTATTCCACTTATCGTCTCAGCTCAAACTCTAAGTCTATCTTCATTAAGAACACTCTCTGATTTCATCATCATGGTGATCAAACTCAACCTGGTATAACTTCTAAGTTCCACATAGCTCATGTTAAAACTTTCTCAAAAGATGACTACCTCATTTCTCTTAGTGTTGGTAAACCATCCGTGTATCATTCACTCCACCAGGGTATGTTATCCTCATTATTCTCATAGCAACGTTCCAACTCACATCATCTTTTATCCTTGGTGTATGGCATGTGTATTGTCCTATCTCTCACTCCCATAACAAGAGGAAATAAGCATTTGGTTGCAGTCTAAATATAGAGTTCTTCCTGTACCAAGAGTAGAGATGGTACATCCCACCTTGCTGGTACACCTTAAAATCCAAGTTGAGATGTGCCACCTATGTCTCTACATCACAATCATCTTGATATCAAGGTTACTTCCCTGGAAAACTAGTCTTGAACCTACTGAGGTTTACACACATCCCTTGGTCATCTCCTCTAGGTCAATAGGGTGCTGGAACTTTTGGGGTCATCTCTCTTCCCTCATGCATCAAGAGAGTGCCCTACTCATCTGCCCTTTGGGTCCCATGAGTTCATGAAGGTGATCAATCTCATAACCCATGGCCATCAGATAATGATAGTTGTTACCTCCCGACCCTATGGTCATGTGCAACTAGGGAATTAGGCAACTCCCACTTCCATCGGTCTTATCCCTACCTGACCCTAGGATAGACTTAGGATTCTATTATAGTACATGTTCAACTTTAGAACCTTACCCAAGCCTTCATCGTCTCTTTCTGCATTCAAGGGTTGTCTTTCATCCTTTCATAGGGGTCATGGTGACCTGCCTACCTTGATCAGGCCCCATACCGGTTACCTCCATGGTAACACATCCTCATGCAATTAGAGATGGATATCTATGGGTCTACAGGTTCATTCTCATACCATATACTTTTCACTTAGCTTCTCAAGATCCTATGAGACCTCTTTAGATTAACTTAAACAAACAAAATTGACATACACCCTACCAAAGGGTCCCTCTCCCAGGATGGTAGGAAATATTCACCTTGATAACAAAGGTCACAAATGTCCTTATGTCTAGGGTTTACATCCATTTGAGCATGCTTGACCCTAGCAAGCCATTAAGGCACAAGCGGACCACCTGCTAAACCATGCTAGGTCACACTTATTCTCGTCCTCAACGTTGGGTCAAGATTATACCTTCCCATGTCATCAAATTCGTTGTAAGGTGTTCATCATGCCTTCGGCTTAAGGAGTTTCCCTTTTTCATCTATACATGAGGAGTACCATGCTCGAAACTATAGCAACTCAATTCTTGTCATGAGCATTAGGTACACCACTTCCCTTCTTAGGCCTAGAAACCCTAGGTTCACTTTTGGATGTCCAACTGCATGCCCAACCTCTTAACTATGAACCAAACATGTCCAAGGTATGTCACGCACTTCCTGCCATCTTTCGACTCAAGCAACACTTCATAGTTGAGTCCTCCTTGAGGACAACCAACAAGGTACAAGGCCTCACAACCTGTTACTAAACCTATCTAGGTCTAAGGAACTCTTCTTCCTATCTCAAAAGGTTAACACCTATACCACAGGCACATAGGTACTAGAAGCATCATCCTCCCTCTAGGGTTTGGTTCCTCTAAAGGCAACCAAGATATCATCAGCCTCCAGGGATCATGCATGAGGCAACCACTATCATCCACTTAGGTCGCACCATCCTTGACTCCCCACTGTTCCGTACATCTCGGAATCTAGGTTTACAACCTTCTTGCTTGGGGTCCTGCTCTTCCTCTCTAGAACTAACCCTACAAACATCCTTACTACGTGAGGTTCTCTCTCCATGAAGGTGGGTCAAGCTTACAAGCATTCCCCTTAAGAATATGTCTTCTCAAGGTTATCCATAACCCTATATGCTTGTATCATAAGCTATCCATCCTACTTCCTTGGCCAGGGTTTTAACCTTATGTCAGGCTCATATAAGCTCATGGGGTTTCCATAGGTTCTTCTCTAACCTCAATAATGAAGGAGCTATCCTTCACTCTCCACTGCTCGACCCTTCCCAGGGTTGAGTTGCTGAAGGTACTCAGTCATCCAACCTCTCATGGATCATACGTCATCCAAGGCATGTCCATCCAACCACTTGGTCTATCGTGACATCTACCTCATCATGTCATCTCTCTCTCTAACCAACACTTTAGGGTTAGGGTTTGCATCATTCTCAACGGATGTGCCAGGTCTCTACTTATAATGGAGATCTCTATCTCCAAGACTAACTCTCTTTATTTATCCTTCTGACAAGAATTTCTAGCCTCAGGTCTCTTCTGAAGGCATGACAACTTATGTCATACGACCTAAGCATGTATCTATTCCTTTATGCTTAATCTATTAAGCTTATGTCCATGACATCATATTTACATGCTTTTTATTAATTTGGTGGAGGATTCCTTAAACTTTATCAACCTTACCTATATCTCAAGAGGGTGACGAGAAGAGAGAAAACCCTAATCCTTTAGGTCCTTAATAGAATTTGAGTTGAGCATGGATGAACAAGATGAGAGAGTCCTAAAGGTATCTTATTTCGAATCATACCCTGAGACTTTGGCCAGGCAGTCACACAGATCTGGGAGTCCTCATATTCTGACTAGTGGTGTGGAGGAAAATATTTCTAGCCCTTGGTCGTGATCCTTTTCTAGACACCTTCGTCTTTTGGATAATCCTCTAATAACTCCCTTGGGTTCAATGGAGTTTGTAAAATGTAATAATTATTAATGGTTAAGTGAGGAACCTATGCTCTAATACAAAATGTAACGACCCCACCTCCTGGTAACCCCCAATTAAGGGAGACCAAAAGGTCCGAGCCATTATCCCAAATAACATGATCATAGGTTCGACAATTAATCAATAACAATTATGAAATTCTACCAACTATACTGAAATATGGTAAAAACAAAAACTTTTGCATACCTTTTGAAAATTTGGATCTCTAAACTTCTATCCACATATGAATTTTGTAACGACCCTGCATCCCGGTAACCCCCAATTAAGGGAGACCCGAAGGTCAGAATCGTTAGTCAATTTACAGGATCAAAGGTCCAACATATAATCAACAATAATTATAAAATTCTACTAACTAAACTGGAATTGGGTAAAAAAATTAAAACTTTTACTTACCTTTATAAAACTGGGAAATCTAACTATCCACAGCTTGAAGTACTCTATCTAATCCTCTCTGCACTTTATTTCTTATTTTCACGATGTGCCACTTTTCTATTTGTGATTTTCAGGATGTTACCAAAAATGCCGACAAACAAAACATCGATCAGCAATTGCTGGTATATGGAGGCAACCAAAAATTTCACAATTAGGTCTAACAATTTAAGTATTGCAATCAAGGTAATTAACAAGTCCATTTACAATTTCCATGTGACAATCCCCACCGCTTTTGCCCTAACCCTGGATTTGACTTAAGGCCACCTTCTTAATCCCGAGCTTGGTGCCTGGGAGTCACCTCTCATGGTGCTCCTTAGTCTTGCCTCATCAATCACCTTCTCATTCCCAAGCTTGGTGTTTAGGGTCACCTCTCATGGTGCCCATTGGTCTACCCTCCTGGGCTTTGACCTTTATGGCATCTTCCATCAGGGTGGCATGTAGGTGCAGGATTTACACATTTATATTAAATGGTGATAGTCATAGTCACTTTATAATTGCAATATGAACATCCCAACAGTTTAGTTGCATTCAATGCGATTAAACATCTTGGAATCACTCGGGAAACTAAAGCGGTTATTCATAATTAACCACATACCTGTACATGCAGATTTGAGACAGAGTAGTCCAATCAATCAAGACATCCAATCAATCAAGTACAAGAATCCTGAAATTACATCCAATTCCTTTTTATCAAAAACTATCCAAACCATCTTGCTACTTATGGTTTTTATTCCTTTTTATGGTTTCTTCCTCTTTTTAGTGTTTTCTTTGTAATTAGGGTTTCCTTTCATCTTTTACTATTTTAAACCCCAACTTAATGCAATTGATCACAAACCCTAATTATCTCATCATCTAATCCTCAATTTCAGATTAAAGTCATATTTAACCATTAATTAAGCTCATTAATCCTCTTTTACATTAGAGCTACTATTTTTATCCTTTTAATCCATGGTAAGATCATTATACGAATTTATCATCAATTTATAGTTCATTATGGTCCAAATCACATATGAACTCGATTTGCCATTATTTCCACCTTTTATTCATGAGAAAACCCTAATTACTACATTTAGGGTATTTATCCACAAATTAGGAACTTTAATGCTCGAAATAGATTAGATTCAGCATATTTAAACTAAATCATGAAATTAGTCAATTAAAGTCACTAATAGTCGAATTAATCAACATTAGGGTTTCAAGGCCCATTAAAGTATATCCATGCATATGAAACTCTAAATTAACTAATTATATATGCCAAGTTCACCCTTTTTTCTTCCTAATGTTCCTTTTTATCATTAACAGGCTAAGATCAACTTTAATCATCTATCAAACCCTACTAAACACTTTAATCATACCAAAATAGGGTTCTTTAAACATTAACACATTAAAGTTGATATCTTCCATTATTTTTCGAATTGCATAAAGAATCAGGTTTCATTTATATTTTTATTATATTCCTCTCGATTTTCTGAGCAAGTTTCATATTTTATTCATACTCATCCGAGCTACGGATCATTAGTTATGAAATTAATGAAATTCACTTACTCTGGACCAGTAGGGAGGCGCCACGTGGCATTCTTCCCATGCAAAGCTCGCTGGTTAGATTGAAGACAATTCAAAATCTCACTTATACCCTTGTGCATCTCCTGGGCCTTCCACAACCCGAGAGGGTAAACACGTCAAACTTCAGCTCATCTCCTTCCTTGCAGCTGCGCCTCTACTGCCGTTAGGTTAAGGATGAACCGCAGCCAGGTCGCTGCTCTTGGGCCTCGACGACCGCCAGGGCGGTTCCCCCTAGCCCCGCTATGCCCCCGCGCAAGCGTGGGAGTGACTAGGCTGAGGCCATGACGACCAGCTTGAGATTGCTAGCTCTGCAGTACGTGGATGTCCCAAGGCCGTCCAGCTAGAATTGCGCACGAGTCTGGGCATAAGGTTGCTAGATGTGTTCCTCTTGACATTGTGGAAGCATCTTTTCTTCCACAGAACTCCAGTTCAGGGCCCCTTGTTGCCCCGGGTCGCTCTATCCCTATAGTTAGGGTTTTAGATGGAAAAGGAAGAAGAAGGAGAGAGACAGGTGCATGCGGTCATCTTGGATTCAACCCTGGGCTCTACCCCTTTATATAGGGGTGGGAAACACAGCCCTAGGTTGCCTTAGCCATGACTCAAAGAGTCCTTTTCCAAATATGAAACTAATTTCCTTCTATGAGAATTAATGTTCTCTCTCTTCCTTTTCCTTTGGATAATCTCTTTTATTTGGATAATTAGGGATTCAAAAATCCTCCCTCTTATTTTCTTTATTCATGCCTTTTTATTCATTGGCCTCGAAAATGTATTTTCCTTACGTAGGAAATACTTCCTTTAATCAAAACCACATAATTCATTAGTAATGCATCATATTATCCTCTTATTTTGCAACTTTGGTATTTTCTCTTTCTTCTTTATTCATTGGGATTCCTTGGATCCCAAGAAACTCAAAGAATTCAAAATTCCTTTTAAGGATACTTATTATCCTTCTAGATGTATCTAAAAGAATTATTCTTCACCATTTCTCATTATCTTGTTTATTTCTTATTAAAATAGTTGTTTTTGAGGATTTATCTTTATTTCACTTTTTATTTTCCTCGTTAGTATTCCTCTTTTCATTAGGAATCATTGGGATACGAAATCCCACTAAGGATAACTCGATTGCACCTCTTTTCACTTGTTTTCCACATATTATCATTATTTTCAATTTATTTCTCAATAAGGAAATATTTAATCGATCTTTTCTTTTATTATTGTATTCTCTATGCCACCTTGGACTCCTTGGAACCCAAGGAACCCAAGAGGCACGAAATCCCTCTTTGGATTTGCCTTCTAGAGGTTTCCACACTTTTCCTTTTTCTCTATTTGCTTATTTACTCGATAATAGTGGAATTTCTTATATCCTTTCTTGTTATTGGGCCTAATAGCCAATAAAGCCCACAAATAAATCAACAAGGCTATTTTAAACGAAAAACATGCATTCATTCATTATTTGTTCATTTATCTTTAATATGAGAAATTACATTTCTCAGCAAATGAACCCAAAATCAGGGTTGTAACATCCTTCCCCTCTTATAGGAATTTTGCCCTCAAAATTCCACCAAGCAAACAAACAATTCAGGATAAGCCTTTCATATGTCCATCATGGCTCCTATGTGGCTTCACCATTTCCATAGTGCTTCCTAAGAACCTTCATCATCTCATATTCTTCCATCTGAGTTCTTTTTTACCTTGGTATATCGTTCCCTCATAGGTGACTCAAGACATTTCAGCTTCTTAAAAGCTGAATAGGTTCAAGGCTCAACACATGGCTTGGGTGCTTCACATAGTGCTCTAGATCGGACTCATGGAACACATTACACATCATGTTCTCCTGAGGGGCAAGGCTAAACACAACCATCTCCACCAATCCATCTCAAATGGTACCATATATCGGGGACTCAGCTTTCTCAGCTGTAGCTTAGAGGGGTCAGATTCTCACATTCTATTCCCCCACAGTGAACTGCATGTCAGTCTGCTTTGCATCAGCTCATGACTCATGTCACCCTTGGGCTCTCTCTCAGCCATTGCACGATCAAGCATCTTCATATGCACAGACTGTGGTTCTTTTATGACCTTCACGAGGCCTCCTTCACCAACATCATCATAATGAAGTGGTGACCGACACAACCTCCTCATAGAACTTCTTTCATCCCGATAGGCTATGGTGGTTAACATCACATCTTAAGAACTGTCTCTTTGTATCACCCTGAATGAGCACACATACTCTCATCAGACCCTCTAGTCTAGATCATACTAACCATTAGTATGAGGTGCTAAGAAGTACTAAAGACGAGCTCTTTATGCACCTACTTCCACCACATGGAAGTAAACCTTCTAATCATGCTCCAAAACTTTTGAACTTGAATCATGGTGTAGTTGAACCATTTCTCTCTATATAATGAGTAGTTCAACCTGATATGTCACTTGACAGTACTCTTTCTTTCTCATGTTATCTAGGTAGGGTGATCTACCATAACCCATATTGCATCTTGACCTTCTGGGTCAAAGGGAGACTTACCACAACATCCATAGTGATGAACTCCCATTCCCCCTTAGGGACTCTTTTATCCTCTATATCGATACACTGGGTTACTGGTGTTCATCCTTCACCTCCTGGCTTGCATGACCAAATGCTACATGCAACTTTGTTTTAAGCATCCAGAGTGCTACCATCACTTACTATCTTTGTAGTACCAAGGTATATCATGACCTCCTGTATTGTTATGATTCCTCAAGCTTGATACCTCGGAAACCCTAAACCACTCTCAAAAGGGTTTTATTACCTTCCTATCCAAAGAAGTGTATCTGAGGTTCTATCACCATCCTTTTACTACATCAAGGACTAAACTGGCTACCCAAACAACCCTTAACTTGTTCAACATATCTTATTACATCCGAGTGTTAGCCAAAACACATCTTCTTCTCAACTTAGGGTTAGCCAAACAACCTCAACTTCTTCTAGCCTCTAACTGAATTAGGCAGCTAGATCTCAACTAGAGCATTCATTACCACCTCTCATCCTTAAGTGTTAGGTAGCATACACCTCCATTTATTATATTTATCATCTCATCTCAAACTCTAAGTCTATCTTCATCAAGAAGCTCTGAGATCATCCTCACTGTGATCGAACTCGACTTTGGTTAACTTGCAAATTCCACATAGTTCCTGATAAAACATCCTCATAAGCGGACTACACTACCTCTCTTAGTGTTTGCGAACCATCCATGTATCATTCACTTTACCAGGGTATGTTATCATCTCTATCATCATACCTTGTAGCTACATTCCAACTTACATCATCTTTATCCTTGGTGTAAGGCATGCGTACTGTCCTACCTCTCACTCCCATAACAAGAGGAAATAAGCATTTGGCTGCAGTCCAAATACATAGTTCTTCCTGTTCCAAGAGTAGATATGGCATAACCCACCTTGCCAGTACACTCTCAAAACTAAGTTGAAACGTGCCACCTATGTCTCTTCATCACAAACACCATGATATCAGAATTACTTCCATGGAAAACTAGTCTCAAACCTACTTAGTCCAAACACAATCCTTGGTCGTCTCCTCTAGGTCTATAGGGTGTCGGCACTTTTGGGGTCATCCTTCTTCCTTATGCATCCAGAGAGTGCCCTAGTCATCTGCCCTTTGGGTCCCATGAGTTCATGAAGGTGATCAATCTCCTAACCCATGGCCCTCAGACAATGATAGTTGTTACCTACCGACCCTATGGTCATGTGCAACTAGGGAATTAGGAAACTCCTTCGTCCATCGGTCTCATCCCTACCTGACCCTAGGATAGACTTAGGATTACATTATAGTACATGTTCAACTTAGAACCTTACCCAAGCCTTCATCATCTCCCTCTACATTCATGACTGACTTTTCATCCATTCATAGGGGTCATGGCAACCTGCCTACCTTGGTCAAGCCCCTTACCGGTTACTTCCATGGTAACACATCCACATGCACATAGAGATGGTTGTCTATGGGTCTATAGGTTCATTCTCATACCATGTACTTTTCACTTAGCTTCTCAAGATCCTACGAGACCTCTTTAGGTTACCTCAAAACCAACCAAACTAGTAAACTCCCTACCAAAGGGTCGCTCTCCCAGGATGGGAGGAACTACTCCTTTATAACAAAGGTCACAAGCCTTCTTAGGGTTTACATCCATATGAGCATGCTTAAACCATCAACTACTAAGGCACAAGCATACCTATAAAACCCTGCTAGGTCACACTTGTTCTCATCCTCAACATTAGACCCACTTAGTGGTGAGGGGTTCGTCAAACATACCCTTACCATAAGGGGTTTCCTTTACCTTTACAGATGAGGAGTACCATGCTTGAAACTATAGAGACTCAAATCTCATCATGAGCATCGGATACACTGCTTCCCCTCTTAGGCCTAGGAACCCTAGGTTCTCCTTTGGGTATCCAACTACATGCTCAACCTCTTAACCACAAATCAAGCATGTCCAAGGTATGTCATGTACCTCCATCATCTTTCTACTCGAGCAACGCTTCAGGGTTGAGTCCTCTTCCAGGACAACCAACTAGGTATAAAACCTCACATCAGGTTACTTAAACCTCCTCAGGTTCTAAGGCATTCTTTATCTCATCCAGCAGGTAACCACTTATACCATGGGTACTAGGAGCATCGTCCTCTCTCTAGGGTTTGGTTCCTCTAAAGGCAACCAAGATATCATCAGTCTCCAGAAATCAAGCATAAGGCAACCAATATCATCCACGTAGGTTGCATCATCCTTAACTCCCCACTATTCCTCAAGTTTTGGGGTTTTAGACTTCCAACCTCCTTGTTGGGGTCCTGCTTCCTCTCTCTAGAGCTAAAACCACCTCCAACCATACCTACTAGAGGTCACTTCTCCATGAAGGCTCGTATTCTCAAGCAAACCCCTATGTGGTTGAAGCCTATGCTCAACTCATGTTTGGCTCAAGATTATTCATATCCTATTATGCTTATCTCATAAGCCATCCATCATGCCCTTCTGGCCAGGGTTTCATCCTACTACCGTACCACTGACGTACTCTAGGTGCATGTTATCCCCTACTTGCATAAGCCATAGGGTAACTATAGGTTCTCCTCTAACCTCATCCATGAAGGATCTATCCTTCTCTCAAACAAGCACGACCCTTCTCAGGGTTGGGTTGCCAAGGTACTCAGTCATCAACCTTCTTATGGCATCCCAAAGGAATGTCCAGCCAAACACTCAGTTAACCATGACATCTAACTCATCATGTCATCTCTCTCTCTCTAACCTTCACCTAGGGTTAGGGTAAACATCATCCTCAAAGGATATGCTAGGTCTCTACCTGCAATGGAGGTCTCTACCTCCAAGACTAACTCTCTCTACTCACCCTCCTGACAAGGAGGTCTATCCTCAGGTCTCTCCTGAGGGAAACGACAATTCGTGTCATCCGGCCTAAGAATGTATCTATTCTTTGCGCTTTATCTATTAAGCTTATGTCCATGACAACTTATTTACATGCTTTTCATTAATTTGGTGGAGGATTCCTTAGACCTTGTCATCTTTACCCATACCTCAAGAGGGTGAGGAGAAGAGGGAAAACCCTAATCCTCAAGGTCCTTAATAGAATTTGAGTTGCGAAGGGATGAACAAGATGAGAGAGTCCTAAAGGTATCTTATTTCGATTCATACCCTAAGACTTTGTCCAGGCAGTCACACAATCCGGGAGTCCTCGTATTCCAACTAACAGTGCAGAGGAAAATCTTGCCAGCCCCCGGAAGTGATCCTTTTCTAGACACCTCAGTCTTTTAGGCACTCCTCTAATAACTCCATCGGTTCTATGGAATTTGTAAAATTTAATAATTATTGATGATTGGATGGAGAACTTACTCTCTGATACCAATTATAATGACCCTACCTCCCGGTAACCCCCAATTAAGGGAGACCCGAAGGTCGGAATCGTTAGTCAATTTACAGGATCAAAGGTTCAGCATATAATCAACAATAATTATAAAATTCTACTAACTAAACTGGAATTGGGTACAAAAATTAAAACTTTCACTTACCTTTATAAAACTGGGAAATCTAACCATCCACAGCTTGAAGTACTCTATCTAATCCTCTGTGCAATTTATTTCTTATTTTCACGATGTGCCACTATTTTGTTTGTGATTTTCAGGATGTTACCTAAAACGCCGACAAACAAAACATCGATCAGCAATTGCTAGTATGTGGAGGCAACCAAAAGTTTCACAATTAGGTCTAACAATTTAAGTATTGCAATCAAGGTAACTAACAAGTCAATTTACAATTTCCATGTGACAATCCCCACAGCTTTTGCCCTAACCCTGTATTTGACTTAAGGCCACCTTCTCAATCCCGAGCTTGGTGCCTGGGAGTCACCTCTCATGGTGCTCCTTAGTCTTGCCTCATCAATCACCTTCTCATTCCCGAGCTTGGTGTTTAGGGTCACCTCTCATGGTGCCCATTGGTCTACCCTCCTGGGCCTGACCTTTATGACATCTTCCATCAGGGTGGCATGTAGGTGCAGGATTTACACATTTATATTAAATGGTGATAGTCATAGTCACTTTATAATTGCAATATGAACATCCCAACAGTTTAGTTGCATTCAATGCGATTAAACATCCGAGAATCTCTCGGGAAACTAAAGTGGTTATTCATAATTAACCACATACCTGTAGATGCAGATTTGAGACAGAGTAGTCCAATCAATCAAGACATCCAATCAATCAAGTACAAGAATCTTGAAATTACATCCAATTCCTTTTTATAAAAAACTATCCAAACCATCTTGCTACTTGTGGTTTTTATTCCTTTTTAGGGTTTTCTTTGTAATTAGGGTTTCCTTTCATCTTTTACTATTTTAAACCCCAACTTAATGCAATTGATCACAAACCCTAATTATCTCATCATCTAATCCTCAATTTCATATTAGAGGCATAATTAACCATTAATTAAGCTCATTAATCTTGTTTTACATTAGAGCTACTATTTTTATCCTTTTAATCCATGGCAAGATCATTATATGCATTTATCATCAATTTATAGTTCATTATGGTCCAAATCACATATGAACTCGATTTGCAATTATTTCCACCTTTTATTCATGAGAAAACCCTAATTACTACATTTAGGGTATTTATCCACAAATTAGGAACTTTAATGCTCGAAATAGATTAGATTTAGCATATTTCAACTTTAATCATGAAATTAGTCAATTAAAGTGATTAATAGTCGAATTAATCAACATTAGGGTTTCAAGGCCCATTAAAGTATATCCATGCATATGAAACTCTAAATTAACTAATTATATATGCAAAGTTCACCCTTTTTTCTTCCTAATGTTCCTTTTTATCATTAACAGGCTAAGATCAACTTTAATCATCTATCAAACCCTACTAAACACTTTAATCATACCAAAATAGGGTTCTTTAAACATTAACACATTAAAGTTGATATCTTCCATTATTTTTCGAATTGCATAAGGAATCAGGTTTCATTTATATTTTTATTATATTCCTCTCGATTTTCTGAGAAAGTTTCATATTTTACTCATACTCATCCGAGCTACGGATCATTAGTTATGAAATTAATCAAATTCACTTACTCTGGACCAGTAGGGAGGCACCACGTGGCCTTCTTCCCATGCAAAGCTCGCTGGTTAGATTGAAGACATTTCGATATCTCACTTATACCCTTGTGCATCTCCTGGGCCTTCCACAACCCGAGAGGGTAAACACGTCAAACTTCAGCTCGTCTCCTTCCTTGCGGCTGCGCCTCTGCTGCCGTTAGGTTAAGGATGTACCGCGGCCAGGTCGCTGCTCTTGGGCCTCGACGACCGCCAGGGAAGTTCCCCCTAGCCCCGCTATGCTCCCGCGCAGGTGTGGGAGCAACTAGGCTGAGGCCATGACGACCAGCTTGAGCTTCCTAGCTCTGCAGTACGTGGACTTCCCAAGGCCTTCCAGCTAGAATTGCACACGAGTCTGGGCATAAGATTGCTAGCTGTGTTCATCCTGACATCGTGGAAGCATCTTTTCTTCCACGAAACTCCAGTTCAGGGCCCCTTGTTGCCCCGGGTCGCTCTATCCCTATAGTTAGGGTTTTAGATGGAAAAGGAAGAAGAAGGAGAGAGACAGGTGCATGGGGTCATCTTGGATTCAACCCTGGGCTCTACCCCTTTATATAGGGGTGGGAAACGCAGCCCTAGGTTGCCTTAGCCATGACTTAAAGAGTCCTTTTCCAAATATGAAACTAATTTCCTTCTATGAGAATTAATGTTCTCTCTCTTCCTTTTCCTTTGGATAATCTCTTTTATTTGTATAATTAGGGATTCAAAAATCCTCCCTCTTATTTTCTTTTTTCATGCCTTTTTATTCATTGGCCTCGAAAATGTATTTTCCTTACGTAGGAAATACTTCCTTTAATCAAAACCACATAATTCATTAGTAATGCATCATATTATCCTCTTATTTTGCAACTTTGTTATTTTCTCTTTCTTCTTTATTCATTGGGATTCCTTGGATCCCAAGAAACTCAAAGAATTCAAAATTCCTTTTAAGGATACTCATTATCCTTATAGATGTATCTAAAAGCATTATTCTTCACTATTTCTCATTATCTTGTTTATTTCTTATTAAAATAGTTCTTTTTGAGCATTTCTCTTTATTTCACTTTTTATTTTCCTCATTAGTATTCCTCTTATCATTAGGAATCATTGGGATACGAAATCCCACTAAGGATAACTCGATTGCACCTCTTTTCACTTATTTTCCACATATTATCATTATTTTCAATTTTTTTCTCAATAAGGAAATATTTAATCGATCTTTTCTTTTATTATTGTATTCTCTATGCCACCTTGGACTCCTTGGAACCCAAGGAACCCAATAGGCACGAAATCCCTGTTTGGATTTGCCTTCTAGAGGTTTCCACACTTTTCCTTTTTCTCTATTTTCTTATTTACTCGATAATAGTGGAATTTCTTTTATCCTTTCTTGTTATTGGGCCTAATAGCCAATAAAGCCCACAAATAAATCAACAAGGCTATTTTAAAAGAAAAACATGCATTCATTCATTATTTGTTCATTTATCTTTAATTTGAGAAATTACATTTCTCAGCAAATGAACCCAAAATCAGGGTTGTAACAAATTTCTACTATAACTAAGCCTCCTTTTATTTCAATTCGTGAATTCACAATATGCCAATTTACTATTTGTCCTTTTGTCTTTGTATCTAAAATATTGAAAAACAAAACGTCAATCAGCCGAAGCTGGTATGTGGGGGAAACAATAATCGTGTAATTATTTATAATAATGTATTGCAACCAATTACCATTTAACAAATAATTTTACGTTTTAAATACACTTGTGTGATCCATGCATTCCCTATCCTCTGTGTTGTCCCTGTAGTGGAACTGGATGCTACTTTCTTTATACTATATCCCCATTAAACCCCTCACGGTCCCACCTATAGGTGAACCAGTTTCTAGGGTTGAGTCACATGGCACTACTCGTAAGTAGCCCACTCCTTAACTCATGGCATGCTAAAGGATATCATGACACTACACTTGGTAGCCCAGTTTCTAACCCACGATAACCTAGACCTTACTCTAGGTTACCCCTTTTTATCCTTTACAAGCCACAGAGGTGGATTCAGATTCGGATCTAAGCCAGTTATATATATATATATATATATATATATATATATATATATATATATATATATATATATATATATATATATATATATATATATATTCATGGTGATAATCATAGTCACTTTATAGTTGCATGAAATAAAAGGCATCCAATAGTTATTTTCAAGAAACCGATAAACACGTTCGAAAATCGCCGTGAAACTAAAGTGATTATTCATAAGCGTAACCACATACCTGTTCAGTAGATTCAAGCTAATATCAATTCCAACCAAAAAGGAAATCCAAGCAAGTAGTTCAACCATACAATCTAGAATCTTGAAAATCACTTGTACTTTTCAAATTTCAAGCATATTTATGCACATAAACTCTAAATTAAACTAATTGCCTGCAAAATTCATCATTTTCGATCTTAATGTACCTTTTTACAATTAACAGGTTAATATCAACTTTAATCACCCATTAAACTCTACTAATTACATTAATCATTTCAAAATAGGGTTTCTTAATCTTTAATTCATTAATATTGATAACGTACACTACTTTTTGGATTATAAGTGGAATTAGATTCCAAACATATTTTTATTGAATTCCTCTCATTTTTCTGAGCAAAACACATATATTATTTGTATCCATCCAAGCTACCAATTATTAGATATGAATTTTGCAAATTAGACTTACTTAAGCCAATCTGGGAGTGCCACGTCACCCCACTCCATGCAACATTGTTTGGAAACATAATTAAATGACACATCTACCCCCGTGTAAGTGATTGTTCCTTCACACCGCGGAGGGGCAGAACCATCCAACCTTCTATGGTTGTCTTCAACCTACAGATGGTGCAAACCAGCTGCCCTAGCTGCGAAGGGCGCGGCTCCAACTCCATCCTTGGACCCCAAGGATCACTAGGGACTGCTGCCCTACCACCGGCACCCTCCATCGCGCCCATACATGCGTCAAATCATGGTCGGGATGTTCGGTGAGCGGGGCACATGACCTGCGATCTGCGGCTGCACTGCAGAGATCGCAGAATCTTCTTCTACCTCTCCACGGCAGGAACCTCTACGCAAACTACCTCCCTTGCTCTGACACCCTCCGCCGCATATGGGCGCCACCCAGATCGCATCCTAGGCGGCTGGTTTGGGTAGGGCATGTGTGCGACCTGCAACCAGTGTTGCAACCATGTGGTTGTGCCTGCACCTAGGTCGGGGTCTGGCCATGATGGCAACGTTGCTTCCTGGTATCATTGGAGCAGCAAGCTACCAATGAAACTCCTCCTTGCCGCCTCATGGCTCCAGGGACAACTCCACCTCTTGGTTAGGGTTTGGACGGGTGCATGATTGGAGAAGAGGGTAGATAAATGTGGGATTCTCCTTCCCTTCGGACCAAGGATCTACCCCTTATATAGGGGTGAGAAATGAAGCCCTAGGTAAGCTTATACATGACTCAAAGAGTCCCTTTCCAAGTAGGAAATCAATTCCTTCAATGAGAATTAATATTTTCTCTCTTCTTTATCCTTGGTTATTCTCTATTATATGGATGATAGGAATTCGTAATTCCTCTTTCATTTTCTTTGTACTTTCCCTTTTTAATCCATTGGCCACAGATTTCTATTTTCTTTTAATAGAAATTACTCCCTTTTTAACAATACCCCAAAAACATTCATTATGCATCATATTATCTTCTTATTTGACTTTATTAGTATTTTCTCTTTCATCTTTCTTCATTGGGACTCCTTGTATCCCAAGAAACTCTATTATCTCGAAATCCCTTTTTAAGGATACTTATTATCCTTCTAGATACATCTATATGCATTATTTCTCATTATCATGTTTATTTCTTATGAAAATATCTCTTTTTGAGGATTTCTCTTTATTTCTCTTTTATTTTTCCTCATTGGTATTCCTTTTATCATTAGGAATCCTTGGGATACGAAATTCCACCAAGGATAACTCAAAAATACCTCTTTTCACTTATTTTCCACATTTTATCATTATTTTCAATTTCATTCTTAACAAAGAAATATTTAATTGATCTTTTCTTTTCTTATTTCACTCTCTATGCAACTTTGGACTCCTTGGAACCCAAGGAACCCAAGAGGCACGAAATCCACCTTTGAATTTGCCTTCTAGAGGTTTCCACAATTTTCTTTTCTCAAATATTCAATTATTCATTTTCTAATTCAATTTTCTTGTTATTTGGGCCCAATAGCCAATAAAGCCCCCAACACAATCATCAAGGCTATTGTAAATGAAATGCATTTATTCCAAACAAATTATATCATTATTTGTTCAAATATCTTTAAGATGAGAAATTACATTCCTCACCAAATGAACCCAAAAATTGGAGTTATAACACCCTTCTCCTCTTATAGGAATTTTGTCCTCAAAATTCTATCAAGCAAATAAACAACTCTGGATAAGACTTTTCCATGTCCATCATTGGCCCCTATGTGGCTTCACCTTACTCATGGCGCTTCCAAAGAACTTTTATCATTACATATTCTTTTCTTTGAATTCTTTCATCCTGGTGTCTATAAACTGCACAGGTGACTCAGGCCATTTCAGCCTCCCTTGGGATTCACTAGGTTCATTGCTCAACACATGGTCTAGGTACCTCACATAGTGCTCTAAATTGGACACATGGAACTCATCACACATTACTTTATCCTGAGGGGTAAGATCAACCTTAACGTTCTCCACCAAACCATGTCAAAAGAACCCATGCACCGGGGACTCAACTCTCTTAGCTATAACTTAGAGGGTTCAGATTTGCATGTCACATATTCTCCCACAGTGAACTGCATGTCAGTCTACTTTGTATTTGTTCACGACTCTCATCATCTCTAGGCTCCTTTCAGCCATTGCCCTCATCGTCTCTAGGCTCCTTTCAGCCATTGCACGGTCAAAGCGACTTCATCTACACCCACTGTGGTCCTTCTCTAACCATCACATGGTCATTTCACCAACATCACCTTACTGAAGTGGTGAATGACACAGCTTCCCTTATGGAGCTTCTTTAAATCCCAATACTGGGTATGGTGGTTATCATCACATCTTTCATAGGACAAGAACTATCTCTAGATATCACCCTGAATGAGAACACATGCTCTCATCAGACCCTTTAGTTTGGATCATACTAACCATTAGTTAAGGGTGATAAACTATAGTAACATCGAGTTCTTCTTCTACCCACTTCCACCTTTCGGAAGGAAACCTTTAGGTCAAACTCAAGAACCTTTGAACTCGCATCATGGTGTAGTTAAACCATCTCTCTTATGGGTAGTTCAACCAGATGTGTCCCTTGACATAACTCTTTCTTTCTCACGTCATCTAGGTAAGGCGATCTATCATAACCCGTATTGCATCTTGACCTTCCTTGGTCCAGGGGAGACTTACAACATCCATAGTGTTGAACTCCCTTTCTCTTTTAGGGACTCTTTATCCCTTATATCAATGCACTGTGTTACGGGTGTTCGTCCTTCTCCCTAGACTTGCATGGCCATATACCACATGCTACTTTATATTAGGCATCTAAAGTACTACTGTCACTTATTATCTTAGTAGTACCATGGTGAATGGCGATCTTCAATCGTGATTTCTGGTATGTCATGATTTCTCAAGATCAATTCCTCAGAAACCTTAAACCACTCTATTCGGGGTTTCAGCACCTTCCTTTTCAAAGAGTGCATTTTAGGTTCTACAACCATCCTTTCATTGCATCAAGGCCTAGGCTGGCTAACCAAACAACCATTAACTTGTTCAACATATCTCATTACATCTGAGTATTAGCCAAACATATCTCCTTTCCAAAATTAGGGTTAGCCTAACAACCACTTCTAGTCTCTAGCCAAACTAGGCAACTATATCTCAACCAGAGCATCCATTACCCCTTCACATCCTTAGGTATTAGGTAATGTTGAAGACATACACCTCCATGTATTCCACTTATCGTCTCAGCTCAAACTCTAAGTCTATCTTCATTAAGAACACTCTCTGATTTCATAATCATGGTGATCAAACTCAACCTACTATAACTTGTAAGTTCCACATAACTCATGTTAAAACATTCTCAAAAGATGACTACCTCATTTCTCTTAGTGTTGGTAAACCATCCATGTATCATTCACTCCACCAGGGTATGTTATCCTCAATATTCTTGTAGCAACGTTCCAACTCACATCATCTTTTATCATTGGTGTATGGCATGCATATTGTCCTATCTCTCACTCCCATAATAAGAGGAAATAAGCATTTGGCTGCAGTCTAAATACATAGTTCTTCCTGTTCTAAGAGTAGAGATGGTACATCCCACCTTGCCAGTACACCTTTAAATCCAAGTTAAAACGTGCCACCTATGTCTCTACATCACAATCATCTCGATATCAAGGTTACTTCCATGGGAAACTAGTCTTGAACCTACTGAGGTTTACACACATCCCTTGGTCATCTCCTCTAAGTCAATAGGGTGCTAGCACTTTTGGGGTCATCTATCTTCCCTCATGCATCAAGAGAGTTACCTACTCATCTGCCCTTTGGGTCCCATGAGTTCATGAAGGTGATCAATCTCATAACCCATGACCCTCAGACAATGATAGTTGTTACCTCCCAACCCTATGGTCATGTCAACTAGGGAATTAGGCAACTCCCACTTCCATCGGTCTTATCCCTACCTAACCCTAGGATAGACTTAGGATTCTATTATAGTACATGTTCAACTTTAGAACCTTACCCAAGCCTTCATCATCTCTTTATGCATTCAAGGCTGTCTTTCATCCTTTCATAGGGGTCATGGTGACCAACCTACCTTGGTTAGGCCCCATACCGGTTACCTCCATGGTAACACATCCTCATGTAATTAGAGATGGATATCTATGGGTCTACATGTTCATTCTCATTCCATGTACTTTTCACTTAGCTTCTCAAGATCCTATGAGACCTCTTTAGATTAACTTAAACAAACAAAACTGATATACACCCTACCAAAGTGTCCCTCTCCCAGGATGGCAGGAAAACTTCACCTTGATAACAAAGGTCACAAACGTCCTTATGTCTAGGGTTTACATCCATATCAGCATGCTTGACCCTAGCAAGCCATTAAGGCACACGCGGACGTCCTGCTAAACCATACTAGGTCACACTTATTCTCTTCCTCAACATTGGGTCAATATTATACCTTCCCATGTCATCAAATTCGTTGTAAGGGGTTCATCATTCCTTTGACTTAAGGAGTTTCCCTTTTTCGTCTATACATGAGGAGTACCATGCTCGAAACTATAGCAACTTAATTCTCGTCATGAGCATTAGGTACACCACTTCCCCTCTTAGGCCTAGAAACCCTAGGTTTACTTTTGGGTGTCCAACTGCATGCCCAACCTCTTAACTACGAACCAAACATGTCCAAGGTATGTTACGCACTTCCTGCCATATTTTGACTCAAGCAACACTTCAGAGTTGAGTCCTCCTTAAGGACAACCAACAAGGTACAAGGCCTCACAACCTATTACTAAACCTCTCTAGGTCTAAGGAACTCTTCTTCCTATCTCAAAAGGTAAACACCTATACCACAGGCACATAGGTACCAGAAGCATCATCATCTCTCTAGGCTTTGGTTCCTCTAAAGGCAACCAAGATATCATCAGCCTCCAAGGATCATGCATGAGGCAACCACTATCATCCACTTAGATCGCACCATCCTTGACTCCCCACTGTTCCTCGCATCTCAAAATCTAGGTTTACAACCTTCTTTCTCGGGGTCCTGCTCTTCCTCTCTAGAACTAACCCTACAAACATCCTTACTATGTGAGGTTCTCTCTCCATGAAGGTGGGTCAAGCATACAAGCATTCCCCTTAAGATTATGTCTGCTCAAGGTTATCCATAACCCTATATGCTTGTCTCATAAGCTATCCATCCTACTTTCTTGGCCAAGGTTTTAACATTCTAATAGGCTCATATAAGCTCATGCGGTTTCCATAAGTTCTTCTCTAACCTCAATAATGAAGGAGCTATCCTTCACACTCCACTGCTCGACCCTTCCCAGGGTTGATTTGCCGAAGGTAATCACTCATCCAACCTCTCATGGCCCATACGTCATCCAAGGCATGTCCATCCAACCACCTGGTCTATCTTGACATCTACCTCATCATGTCATCTCTCTCTCTAACCACCACTTTAGCGTTAGGGTTTGCATCATCCTCAAAAGATGTGCCAAGTCTCTACTTGTAGTGGAGATCTCTATCTCCAAGACTAACTCTCTTTATTTATCCTTCTGACAAGAAGGTCTAGCCTCAGGTCTCTTCTGAGGGCATGACATCTTATTTCATATGACCTAAACATGTATCTATTCCTTTATGCTTAATCTATTAAGCTTATGCCCATGACATCTTATCTACATGCTTTTTATTAATTTGGTAGAGGATTCCTTAAACTTTATCAACCTTACCTATATCTCAAGAGGGTGAAGAGAAGAGAGAAAACCCTAATCCTTAAGGTCCTTAATAGAATTTGAGTTGAGCAGGGATGAACAAGATGAGAGAGTCCTAAAGGTATCTTATTTCGAATCATACCCTGAGACTTTGGCCAGAAAGTCACACGGATCTGGGAGTCCTCCTATTTTGACTAGAGGTGCGGAGGAAAATATTGCCAGCCCTCGGTCGTGATCCTTTTATAGACACCTCCGTCCTTCGTATAATCCTCTAATAACTCCCTTGGGTTCTATGGAGTTTGTAAAATGTAATAATTATTAATTGTTAAGTGAGGAACCTATGCTCTAATACCAAATGTAACGACCCCTCCTCCCGGTAACCCCCAATTAAGGGAGACTAGAAAGTCAGAGCCATTATCCCAATTAACAGGATCATAGGTTTGACAATTAATCAATAACAATTATTAAATTCTACCAACTAAACTAAAATATGGTAAAAATAAAAACTTTTGCATACCTTTTGAAAATTTGGATCTCTAAACTTCTATCCACATATGAATTTCTACTCTAACTAATCCTCCTTGTATTTCAATTCGTGAATTCACAATATGTCAATTTACTATTTGTCCTTTTGGCTTTGTACCTAAAATGCCGACAAACAAAACGTCGGTCATCTGAAGCTGGTATGTGGAGGAAACAATAATCGTGTAATTATTTATAACAATGTATTGTAGCCAATTACCATTTAACAAACAATTTTACTTTTTAAATATAACTGTGTGATCCATGCATTCCCTATCCTCTGTGTTGTCCTTATAGTGGACCTGGATGCTACTTTCCTTATAGTAGATCCCCATTAAATGCCTCATGGTCCCACCTATAAGTGAACCAGTTTCTAGGGTTGAGTCACATGGCACTACCCGTAAGTAGCCCACTCCTTAACTCATGGCATGCTAAAGGGTCTCATGGCACTACACTTGGTAGCCCAGTTTCTAACCCACGATAACCTAGACCTTACTCTAGGTTACCCCTTTTTATCCTTTACAAGCCACAGAGATGGATTCGTATCTAAGCTAGTTATATATATATATATATATATATATATATATATATATATATATATACATGGTGATAATCATAGTCACTTTATAGTTGGATGAAATAAAAGGCATCCAATAGTTATTTTCAAGCAACCGATAAACACGTTCGGAAATCACTGTGAAACTAAAGCGATTATTCATAAGCGTAACCACATACATGTTCAGTAGATTCAAGCTAATATCAATTCCAACCAAGAAGTCAATCCAAGAAAGTAGTTCAACCATACAATCAAGAATCTTGAAAATCACATGTACTTTTCAAATTTCAAGCATATTTATGCACATAAACTCTAAATTAAACTAATTACCTACAAAATTCATCATTTTCAATCTTAATGTACCTTTTTAAAATTAACAGGTTAATATCAACTTTAATCACCCATTAAACTCTACTAATTACATTAATCATTTCAAAATAGGGTTTCTTAATCTTTAATTCATTAAAGTTGATAACTTACACTAATTTTTGGATTGTTAGAGGAATTAGCTTCTAAACATATTTTTATTGAATTCCTCTCATTGTTCTGAGCAAAACACATATATTATTCGTATCCATCCAAGCTACCAATTATTAGATATGAATTTTGCAAATTAGACTTACTTGAGCCAATCCGGGAGCACCACGTCACCCCACTCCATGCAACGTTGTTTGGAAACATAATTAAATGACACATCTACGCCCGTGTAAGTGATTGTTCCTTCACACCCCGGAGGGGTAGAACCATCCAACCTTCTATGGTTGTCTTCAACCTACAGATGGTGCAAACCAGCCGCCCTAGCTACGAAGGGCGCGGCTCCAGCTCCATCCCTGGACCCTGAAGATCACTGGGGACTGCTGCCCTACCACCCGCACCCTCCATCACGCCCATACATGCATCGAATCATGGTTGGGATGGTCGGTGGGTGGGGCGCAGGACCTGCGATCCACCGCTGCACTATAGAGATCGCAGGATCTTCTTCTACCTCTCCATGGCAGGAACCTCTACTCAAACTACCTCCCTTGCTATGACACCCTCCACCGCATCTGGGCACCACCTAGATCGCATCCTAAGCGGCTGGTTTGGGCATGGCATGCATGCAACCTACAACCAGTGTTGCAACTGTGTGGATGTGCATGCGCCTGGGTCAGGGTCTGGCCATCATGGCAATGTTGCTTCATGGTATCATTGGAGTAGCAAGCAACCAATGAAACTCCTCCTTGCTGCCTCATGGCTCCAGGGACAACTCCACCTCTTGGTTAGGGTTTGGACGGGTGCATGGTTGGAGAAGAGGCTAGAGAAACGTGGGGTTCTCCTTCCCTTCGAACCAGGGCTCTACCCCTTATATAGGGGTGAGAAACGAAGCCCTATGTAAGCTTATACACGACTCAAAGAGTCCCTTTCCAAGTAGGAAATCAATTCCTTCAATGAGAAGTAATATTCTCCCTCTTTTTTATCCTTGGTTATTCTCTATTATATGTATGATAGGAATTCAAAATTCCTCTTTCATTTTCTTTGTACTTTCCCTTTTTAATTCATTGGCCACATATTTCTATTTTCTTTTAATAGAAATTACTCCCTTTTTAACAATACCTAAAAAACATTCATTATGCATCATATTATATTCTTATTTGACTTTATTGGTATTATCTCTTTCCTCTTTCTTCATTGGGACTCCTTGGATCCCAAGAAACTCTATTATCTCGAAATCCCTTTTCAAGGATACTTATTATCCTTCTAGATACATCTATATGCATTATTTCTCATTATCATGTTTATTTCTTATGAAAATATCTCTTTTTGAGGATTTCTTTTTATTCCTTTTTATTTTTCTTCATTGGTATTCCTTTTATCATTAGGAATCCTTGGGATACAAAATTCCACCAAGGATAACTCAAAAATACCTCTTTTCACTTATTTTCCACATTTTATCATTATTTTCAATTTCTTTCTTAACAAAGAAATATTTAATTGATCTTTTCTTTTCTTATTGCATTATCTATGAAACTTTGGACTCCTTGGAACCCAAGGAACCCAAGAGGCACGAAATCCACCTTTGGACCCTTCTAGAGGTTTCCACATTTGTCTTTTCTCAAATATTCAATTATTCATTTTCTAATTGAATTTTCTTGTTATTTGGGCCCAATAGCCAATAAAGCCCACAACACAATCCTCAAAGCTATTGTAAATGAAATCCATTTATTCCAAAAAAATTATATCATTATTTGTTCAAATATCTTTAAGATGAGAAATTACATTCCTCACCGAATGAACCCAAAAATTGGGGTTGTAACACCCTTCCCCTCTTATAGGAATTTTGACCTCAAAATTCTATCAAGCAAATAAATAATTCAGGATAAGACTTTTCCATGTCCATCATTGCCCCCTATGTGGTTTCACCTTACTCATGGCGCTTCCAAAGAACTTTTATCATTACATATTTTTTTCTCTGAGTTCTTTCATCCTGGCGTCTATAAACTGCACATGTGACTCAGGCCATTTCAACCTCCCTTGGGGCTCACTAGGTTCATTGCTCAACACATAGTCTAGGTACCTCACATAGTGCTCTAAATTGGATACATGGAACTCATTACACATTACTTTATCCGGAGGGGTAAGATCAACCTTAACCTTTCCACCAAACCATGTCAAAAGAACCCATGCATCGCGTACTCAGCTCTCTTCGCTATAACTTAGAGAGGTCGGATTTCCATGTCACATATTCTCCCACAGTGAACTACATGTCAGTCGTCTTTGCATCTGCTCATGACTCTCCTCGTCTCTAGGCTCCTTTCAGCCATTGCACGATCAAAGAGACTTCATCTACACCCACGGTGGTCCTGCTCTAACCATCACATGGTCCTTTCACCAACATCACCTTACTGAAGTGGTGACCGACACAACCTCCCTTACAGAGCTTCTTTAAATCCTGATATTGGCTATGGTGGTTATCATCACATCTTTCATAGGACAAGAACTATCTCAAGATATCACCCCGAATGAGCACACATGCTCTCATCAGACCCTTTAGTTTGGATCATACTAACCATTAGCTAGGGGTGATAAACTGTACTAACATTGAGTTCTTCTTGTACCCACTTCCACCTTTCAGAAGGGAACCTTTAGGTCAAACTTAAGAACCTTTGAACTAACATCATGGTGTAGCTGAACCATCTCTCTTATGGGTAGTTCAGCTAGATCTGTCCCTTGACAGAACACATTCTTTCTCACGTCATCTAGGTAAGACGATCTATCATAACCCATATTGCATCTCGACCTTCCTTGGTCCAGGGGAGACTTACAACATCCATAGTGATGAACTCCCTTTCTCTTTCAGGTTTCTATACATTAATGTGCACTATGTACTCTAATACTTGTTAAACATTGAAAATAGGCAAAGTGGATTTTGGACTCAATTAAAGTGGTGAAAGTCAGTAATTGATATCAGTAAGAGAGGTATGTTCTATGTATGTGAAATCCCTATTTATGTATGTGAATTCCTTACACCCTATGTTGGGATAATTGCAGCCAAACCCTATATTTCCCTAATGAGGCTTAAAGGAACCCTAAATATTCTATTCTTGAATCCTAATGTTGTTCATGCCTCAAATTAGATTATAATTTCTTCTTGTTTTGGTCTTATACCCCACTGCCATGCTTATTGAATATTATGACTACTCTTGCCATGACTACTTTTCTAGCATGTGGATTTATGTTCTATTTAATTTAAAGTAGCGATACTTATGTACAACCACCCACAGAGGGCATGTAAATAATCACCCTGGGGAATGTCTTATTCTCCCCATAATATTATAGGTGACTGGAAATGCCTTATTCTCCCCTCACCTAAGGTTAGAGGTCTGGTAGGTGCCTCTACCCTACTTAGTTAGGTAGGCATAATTATATTACATGCAAATCCTTTTATATATGATTGTTAATGGCAAGTTTCTTTTGAATACAACCTCATACTCTTGTTATCTTCATCTAATGATGAACCCTAGCCTGTTTTTATTTGCTTTACTTATCTTGATATCCTAGACTAGTTTTGTGACACATACTTTTCTTCCCTTTCCTTTTTTGCTGGGTTCCTTCCCAACCACCCAGGTGTTGAGCAAGGTGATGGACAAGACAAGGAAGATCTTAACTTTTGGCTTGGACTCAGTTGATGGAGATGTTTTTTGGAGACAAGATTGTAGTAGTCTATACTTCCCTCTATCTAGATCATGATTATGTGTCTTGATGTAAACCCTAATGGGAGAATTTGATGTATTTTTGCAATCCTTTTATGAAATTTGAATATAGTCAATTATTTTTATTCCGCTACTTTTTAATGGTCTTTTGTATACCAATGTTTAATAAATTTGGAAAATTTATTCCCATTCCATCATACCTCTGAGAATGTTTGGAATGGATGTCAATTCTTCAAATATTTAGTAAAGGGGTGATTTCACTCTCCTTACACTGGTTGTCACATCCTTCCTTCCTCGAATGGTGATGTGTGGATGGCCAATCTTTATAATAAGAATCTTCTTCTCTCTACAGTCAATCTGGGATCTATAGGTGGAAAGCCAATCCATACCAATGATTACATCAAAATCATTCATATCGAGAAGGATGAATTCAGTGGGAAGATCATGGTTCAGGTAGTTAACTGGAAAGACATGGGTTTTCAAAAGAGAGGTATAAATACGACCACTCAGGGTTGTGACATCCAAAACATAACCCAAATCCTTGATATCCAAACCAAGCATAGTTGCCAGATTTCTCGAAATAAAGTATTAGTAGAACCAGAATTAAAGAGTGTTTTTACATTTTGTCCCATGACTTCCAAAAGGCCTACATAGTTTATACCACATTAGAAGGCTATTATGTGATCTACTGAACTAAAAGGAAAACTCTAGGGGTTATTACCCTTGATCAGCCTATTAGCATTCGCCTGAGCTTCTTCATTGTCGATGGTGAACACTCTAGCTTGCCTTCTCTCTCCAACTGGGGGTGCTACTGCTCGTGCTCCTACTGGAGGTGTTGCATCTACTAGTTATGCTGCAAAAGGCTGTGACCCCAAAGGTCCTCTTGGGTCGGGATGAGGGAAATAGGCGATGAAGTGTCCCTCTTACTGACATTTGAAACACACCTTCTCAAAATGGCACTTCCCAAGATGTATCCGTCTACAGGTGCGACACTGCTAGAGGTGACCACAAGGCTTGCCTTTGTGACCATGCTTGCTTTTGTTGTGGTTGCATCCTTTTCCCTTCTTGTGTTCATTCCTCTACCCTTGAACTCCTTCAGTGAAACCCAAGTATCCTTTGGAGGGATTATGTGCAGGCATCACCGTCCTTTCCATGTCCAAGGTGGTGTTGTAGGCTTCAGAGAAGGTCTTTGGCTTAATAGCCATCACATGTGGCTTGATGGCAGGGTGCAGACACTCTATAAAGTGGTCCACCCTTCTTTCTTCATCCATCATGTGACTGAAACGTTCCAGGATGTGAAACTTGTGACCAAAGTCTGCAACTGACGAGCTTCCTTGGGTCATGTTAGTGAACTCTCACTCCTTCTCCTTCTTGGCTGAGACGGCGATGAATCTGGTAGTGAAGATGGTCTTGAAATTGGTCCACGCCATCAGTTCTTTGCTTAGGTCTCTTCTCGTGATATGGTTCTCCCACCTTATCTTGGTTGCACCTTCCAAAAGGTGAGTAGCAAATAGAACCTTCTTGTTTGGCTGCACTTCAAGCATACGAAAGCCATTCTCGACTGCAAGCAGCCAAGCTTCTGCCTTGTCAACCACTTCAGACTTATCTTCTCCCCAGAACTTCTCGATGTTCAGCTTGATGAAGTCTAAGATGGTGGCTCCCAGTCGAGGACGAATAGGTAGTGTCTCTCCATTCTCATCTCTAGCTATTTCCCTAAGGGCTAAGGCATGGATAGCCTCAGTCATCCGTTTCTGTTGCTCCATCCAAACTGCATCTGTAGTGTGGAATACCATAGCCGATTTCAGACCACCAACCTAGTCCTCCTCCATCTGGGCTACCTCCTCATATACATGTTGTTCTTCATATCCCAGTCCCTCCTCTTGCTCAAGGTTGCTGAAGGGTATTGGGTCAGGGTTTGGGGCCTCATGAGCAGTTCCTTCAGGTCTCTTTCTCTTCTTTGAGGTTTCACCAACATGGTTCTGCTTCCTTTTCTCAGAAGACCCATTCTCCTTGCGGAGAGGCCCACCACTGTTGGTGGCAACTGGGATAGCTACAGTCTTTGTACGAGCCATCTACATAAGCACACAAACAAACCTTTAGTCTATATTTAACTATTTATACTAATGTCGATGACATCTTAATTATTTATCTTTTATTAATTTGGTGGAGGATTCCTTAAACCTTATCAACCTTACCCATACCTCAAGAGGGTGAGGAAGAGAAAGAAAACCCTAATCCTTAAAATCCTTAATAGAACTTGAGTTGAGAAGGGATGAATAGGATGAGAGAATCTTAAAGGTATCTTATTTCAAGTCAAATCCTAAGACATTGGCCAGACAGTCACACAATCCAGGAGTCCTCGTATTCTGATTAGCGGTGTAGAGGAAAATATTGCAAGCCCTTGGATGTGATCCTTTTCTAGACACCTCTGTCTTTCGGAAAATCCTCTAATAACTCCCTCAGTTCTATAGGATTTGTAAAATTTAATAATTATTAAAGATTAAATGAGGAACATATGTTCTGATACCAATTGTAATGGCCCCGCCTCCAGGTAACCCCCAATTAAGGGAGACCACGAGGTCAGAGCCGTTATCCCAATAAACTAGATTAATGGTTTGGCAATTAATCAATAATAATTAAGAAATTCTACCAACTAAACTGAAATTCGGTATAAAATAAAATTTTGCATTAATTTTAAAAACTTTGGAAATCTACTTCTATCCACATCTTTGGATCTATTCTATCTAATCCTCCTTGCACATTATTTCTTATTTTCACAATGTGTCACATTACTATTTTTTCATTTTAGGATTGTACCTAAAACGTCGGAAAACAAACCAACGGTCAACATATAAGAATATGTCAGTATGTGGGGACAACCAAAAGTTCACAAATATGGCTAACAAACTAGTTATCACAACTAAGGTAATTAACAAGTCAATTTACATTTTCAATGTGTCAATCTCCACCGCTTTTTCCCTAACCCTGGAATACCCTCTCTAGGGTTTGACTTAAGGACACCTTCTCAATCTCGAGCTTTGTGCCTAGGGTCACCTCTCATGGTGCCCTTTAGTCATGAAACATAGACGACCTTCTCATTCCCAAGCTTGGTGTCTGGTGTCACCTCTCATGGTGCCCATTGGTCTTCCCTCCTGGGCTTGACCTTTTTGCATCATCCATCAGGGTGGCATGTAGGTGCGAGAATACACACTTATTTATAGTTGTGATAATCGTAGTGACTTTATAATTTGCAATTATGAACATCCAAATTGGTTAGTTGCAATCAATGCGATCAATTCATCTGGAAAACCTTTGGGAAACTAATGTGATTAACCATAATTAACCACATACCTGTCAAGCTGACATGAATGCAAAAATAACTCAACCAATCAAGAAATCAAGAAAGTACACACAAGTTGATCCTAAAAAAGGCATCTAATTTTTCTATCATTAATCATGTCATCATGATCTATTAATCCTAGTTGTTTCCTAGGGTTATTAACCATTTTGGGTTCCACTTCATTTTTATTACTTTAAACCCTAATTTTATAAAATCACTTACAAACCCTAATTATTTCATCTTTCATTCACAAAAGATTCTAAGTTCATCTTTTAGCAACATCAAACCCTAATTTTGGATTATAAGTACTTTTCTTTTCGTTTTCTCTTATTTAGGGTTTCTAAGCATATTAATCATCATATTAGGTTTACAACCCTAAACCTTGCAATTTTATCATCAAAATAGGTTAAAATCCATCTTTATCATTAAACAAGTTAATAATGCTTGAATTGACTTATTTGAAAGATTAAATCTATCCTTTGTCAACAATTAGGGTTTCTAACCACAAATTAATACTTTTTCCATCAAAATTATATACTTTTGCAAAATGATACTAATTTAGGTTCCCAAACTATTTTTAATGTATCCCTCGTATTGTTTTGATCATTTTTCATGATTAACTTTCCTCATTTGAGTTTTCTATCAAAAGATATGATTTTAACAAGAAAATTCCTTTTCTGATTTATTTGCTAATTTCGAGAAAAACACAGATCACCCGATCCATGGTCCGTTGGTCCACTCAGGATCCAATGGCCAAGGATGCACGTGCCTTTTCTTTGCGATCAAAAGAAATTGAAGGACAAGTCTTCCCTTACATGTACTGAAGACACCACTGGGGTAGTTTGGTAATTTCACGGGTGGTCTCCTTCATCAACCTTGCGACATAGTAGCTATTGTGAGGGTCAACTCCGCAGTTGACTTCATGACCCTGTCGACTTGCGAGCACACCAATGGGCCAGGAGGCTTCACCTTCCTTCGTCGAACCTGACTAGGGCTCCAATTGTAGGCCGCAATCCCTTCGTGACTCTCTCCTACTTGTCGAACTCCGGTGAGGTTTGCTGCAGTGACGAGAGTGAAGGTCAGGACGAAAGGTTCAATTGAAAGCAAGAAATCACTCCTTGTGCTCTTTCACAGAGATTGGGGTAGCAAAGAGGGATGATGGTGCCCTCGCGCACCCTTCCCTATATATAGGGTCGGGGTAGGTCCCTGTGAGATTGGGAACTTTCCCAATCTGTGACCAATCCCCTACAAAGTAGGGTTGGTTTTCCTCGATTTCTTCTTCTGAGTCCAAAGCAACTATCATCAGGCGTGCACACTCCCTAGATCGTGAGAAAACCTGAGAGGAAAGACCCTCTGTAACTCGCAGAGTCCCAGTCCTAGTGGGACTTAGACTATGAGCGTCCAGCATTGGATCAAGATCCAACGGTTCCCATTGCTCACGATCAACCAAAAGGAAAAATATATTCCTATTTGCCAAAATAATGCTATATCTTGATAAATTCATATCTCCTAAGCCATAGCTCCTTTTTATCTCAAATGTTAAGGCAATGTTTGTCTTGACATTATCTAGCTATTTAAAAAATTTGGGAAACAACTTCCAATGGATGAGAGGGTTTCCTTCCCTCCCAAGTTATCCATTAATTAATTCAAAATTAATTAGTATTTCTTTTCCCTTTTCCATTATCTTGTTATCTTGGGTCCCTTGAACCTCAATAAAACCTAAAGGCACAAATTCCCATATTGGAGAGTATTTACTTGCCTTTATCCACTTATCTATTTCTATTTCACATATTCTCCTTTTATTTAATTAAATCCTTTTCCTTTTTATTTCTCTTTTCTTTTAAATTGGGCTCAATGGCCAACAAAGCCCATTATCAGTCAATCAATGCCATTTCACACGAAATCCATCACAAATCAAAGAAATATATTTCATTTATTCTTTAAAAGAGAGTTACACTTTTCATTATATACTTATGAAATTGAGGTTATAACAAATAATTTCCCTTGAAGTTCTTTCCCATGGAGTAGTATGCTTCATGATCACCATGGCCTTCATTTTCACTTGAGGAGGGAGGAGAGGACCAGAAATGTAGTTGATGTTGGAGAATCATTGCCTCTACTTGAGCTTTGAAGGCATTGTCTTTGATCTTCTTTCATTCCTTCTCCTCTTGCTTGTCATCTTCTTCTTGCGTATCAAGTCTTGGCTCATGATCTTGATGGTTTCCTATGTGCTCCTCGGTGGCTAAGTTACTAAGGCTTCTAACCTCTTCAATGGAAGTCATATTGAGTTCCCATATCTTGGGAAGATACCTTAGGATCTTGTAGTTGATAGTCCCTATATCCAAGGTGTGGCCCAAGGCAACAACCCCATTAGTGATGGTGTTGAGCCTTGTGCACATATTGGCTAGTATTTTCTTCTTTCCTATCTTGAAGTTTTCCAGAATTCCATTAATGTAGATATTTGATTCATTGACTTGCTGGATGCCTTTGAAGGTGATGAACAATTTGTTCCAAATCTCATGGGTTGTGTCCCAAGATGAGATCCAGTTGAACTTGGAGGGAGTGAGGGTAGCATAGATGATGCTTATCGCCTTGGTATTCATTTGTGCCTTCGTGAGTATAGCTTCATCCCAAGTAGTTCCATCACCCATCGACTCCTTGTATGAAAGAATCATCACCTTCCACATGTGAAGTTCATCCCTTGAAGGTAGAACTACATCTGTCATTTCTAATAGAGGAAATTTGTGTCGTCAAAGACCAGGGGTCTCATAGAGAAGCCTCCCTCTAGGTTGAGGGACCCAAGTAAGTTATCTCTCATCTTCTTGTCTCATGCAAGATGTGTCTGAGAAGATCGTAGCTCTGATACCATATGTTGGATCAAAGGTCTCCAGAGGGGGAGGGTAAATAGAGCTAAAAACACTTGCACAAAATTCATTAGACCTTCAAGTTACTTCAACTAGGGATACTTACAAATGGGGAATTTCATGGCAATTTATACATACATAGAAAGGATGAGAGAGATTGAAACAAGCACTTGAACTAGGTGTTTAGAGTGGCTCCACTCTCCAAACTAGGAGAGAGTCAGTCCGCTACCTAGAGAGGTCAAGCCCTAGGATTTTGCAACCTATGTATACTTATACTCCATTATAAGACATACAATTTGACATTCCTTTTCTAGGATAAGGATACCCAACTTCTGTTTGATGTCAAGGGAGCCATAAACCTTACAACCAAGGACTTAGCTCTCCAGATGAGCTAGTGTCTTCTACCTCTACAAGGTCTTTCCCACTCTTGCAAGTAGATGGATACCTTCACCAAGGAGATCCCTGTGATAACCTAGATTTTCTCTCATTCATATTATGTACATCTTGACTCATTCAATGCCATATTGTACTCAATGACCTCACTCACCACCAATTTGATGACTTTTAGTCACCTTATACTCAATTGATGAGTTGGATTTGATTAAATATCACTTTGAACCTAATTATGACTCTAATTTGGGTTTTGAACTAAGTGTCATGATCATTATGCATCATCAACTTACAATTAAAATTGAACACATTAAAAAAACTCTCATTTCCATAGAATGTATCTCATGATGTAGAGGATTAAAATATGAATTCATCGGCACATAAATCACCTGAATCAGACATTCTAAGCCCAAGTTATGGTCTAACAAAATTTGGGTGAATTGCATGTGTTTTATTTGAAATTATATTTGATTTATGACCCTATTTGGGCCTAATTAACGTGCGGCCCAGTTGTTCCTATCTTTCCCCCTATGATCTACTTGGACCAATCCATGGGATCATATTTACATATTTTAAAATCGTCCATTGGATCCTACAATCACGGATCAAGGCCCCCATCCAACGACTATATATTCATCCTCTTTCCCGGATTAGGCGCTTGCTTTGGCAACAACTTTGCAGACTTACATACACTTTACGACCACCAAATCCATGCTCACCACACCACTATTGGTAAAACTACGACCCTCTTGTTCTTTCCTTCATTTCCTTCACTTCCCCCATCTTGTTCTTTCCTTTTGTGCCCTGACGCTTCCCCCCTCCTCCATCTTCCCTTCATGTGGGTTGTTGTGCCATAAATTTGTGGTTTGGGGCTTTTCACCCAGACACCCCTCATCCTCGACCAAAGTGGTTGGTGGCATCGTTGTGACGATGTGGTCCTGGGCGACCAATTTTTGTACTCTTTGGGCCCCTCAATACCCCTCCTCCTAATGTATTTGGTGACACCTCGGCGGACGCCATCGCAGCTGTGTGGTTTGGTGTCATATGGGTCTCCACGAAGGAGATGTCAGCTAGTTTCCATTCAATTCGAGTCACAAGGTGGACCAGGGATAATACAACACACATAGCAGGCCTCCCACTCCCCACTCTGCCCTCCCTGGACCATGGTCAATGGCATTAGCACATGCCAGTCATAGGGTGCCAAGTGATTGGTCACCCCCTTTCCCTGTCTCCCTCTCTTAGCCCAGTGGGACGCTTCTCAGGCATGCAATGCCAAATCAAGGGCCAAGATCTAGTTGGATCATCATATCCATGGTATCTTCCACCCTCTCTTTTTCTACATTCATGTTTGAACTTACAAGGTCCATATCTCATCCATTCTTGGTGCAATTTGATCATATAATATATGAATTTACATCTAGAGAATAATATCTTTTTAGTGGAACTAATTTCATGACTTGATTCTTCTTGTAGTTCCCCTAATATACTAAAAATGATGGTTTTTGATCTCTTTCTACATGTTTGATGCCATACAATGCTCAAGTTTTCTCCTTTATGCTTTAAAACCCTATATTAACCTAATATCTACAACATGAATATCATGATGTAGCAAGCTCAAACTTTGTATATCTTTTGTATCCTAAATGGTCCAATGTTTCTTATATGACTTAAAATGGGATTTTATGCTAAAGATGAGTTCTTATGCTTAACCTTATTGAGTGTGCCTCAAATCCTCATGCTTGACCTAAATCAATAAATTTTGATGTATGTTGGAATATGATTTCGAAATTCTTCATGCTAGAACCCTGTTTTGATTTTATGATATACCTTAAACCTTGAAGTATGCATTTTGTGGATACATTGATATTGATTCTCAACCCTAGGTCACATATGGGTCTTTTAAGCCTAAAATGATCATTTGAACCCATAAATTAGTAACAAATCATACTTTGTATACCCAAATGCCATGGTGATCATTCTTGTTTCCTTATGTAACCAAATTCCCGAATCTTGGGTTAAAATGTGATTTAGCATGCATGTTGATAACTAAGTCTCCAACTTTGTATAACTTTGCTCTAATGATGATCTATGATACATTATGACTTCAAACCAGTATCTTGGTTATGTTTATAACACCAACCTCAAGTAGAACCCATCTATACTCCAATGATGATAATCTTGGATGATGATTACTCAATATAACTAGTTATGCCAATGTTGATACTTATGTTGACTTAGCTTGCTCAAATCTGATGATTTCTCTATCTAAGATCTTGAAATTCTAATATTATTATCCCTTTATTAGTTGTGATGTATCACCCTAGGTTCTAAATGAACTCATGATGTGCTACGTTGCTTGATAATGACTATGCATGAACTTGTTCAGATATTGAAATCAGTGATGAATGATATGATACCTAGTTCTAGGGGACCCATCCAACCATGATTATGATTAAAGAGACCTAATCTTTATGATATTAATCCAAATATACACTTTGTAATGTCATGATATCTATGATGACTCTGTTGCCATGTTCTAGTCAACCTTGTTGCTTAGGAGTTTTCTAAATCAATGGTTAATCTTGTACTATACTCGTAAGGTACACTTAATCTCTTGACCCTACTATGTTATTGTCTTGCTTGCACATATTATCATATGAATTCTTGGCGAGATAATTACTTGTCTGAGCTACTTGTTTCCTATGATTGGTAAGTTTGTTTTGCTGGAATAGGTTGAACAAACTTTGAATATAATTGAACTTGTCCATTATAAAAACCTTGTGTACCTTCCTGTATTCTCAGGATAAGGGCACAAGGCATGTTGAAAATAGGGTTAGCTTATTGACTTAGGTCTTGAGGTCCCTCATGTATGTAGAAGGGTTGGCTGATGTTAAGCACCCTTACGGACCCTTCCTTTGAGGAAGTGGTCAATGGCCATAATATGTTGTTAAGTATAATGGAAATGCAGATAAACATGTTTGGTGTAAATGAATGTCGTTAAATGTTCTTGTATTACTTCTACTTCTTATCCATTATGATATTTCTAGTCAAACAAGCTTTTACTATGCTTAAATTATGGTTACATGTTTTGCATAGCGTGCTTAATGCTTTAGCATTTATATGTTTTGTTTATCAAATTTGTAGTTCCCTAAATGAAGATCCACTTCACTCAAGACTCGAAGCTCTGAAATGAAATACAAATTACTTGAATCTAGAAAGAGGTACATATCTCTTATCTCCAATCTTAGTATCTTTTTATATCTTATTGTTACTTTTTTTACATATATATTGCACGTGTGAAATATTTGTGCCATTCTACAGATGAAACGCCCAAGTCCACTCGCCTTTGGCCATATATCCATTAGGAGTGTGGACCTAGGGTAACAAATAGTTTTACGACAATCCCCTTCTAGCAGCAAGTCTTTTTCCATTAAGGATTTATCCACTCTACTCCCAGATCTTCATCCTTGTCCTCCTCCTTCACTTGAAGATGATTTTTGCACCATCTTCTATAACTTGAAGAAGATTGCCCCTTCTCCTTCACTTAGAGAATCTTTGACCAACTTGATATTCAAGAAAGGGGTTAGTGAAGGAGAATATTTGATAGCCTTACAAGTATACAATGCAATTTCTCTCTCAGATAGATCTTATCTCACTAATATGAACATTTATATTTGCAAATAAGAGAGAGAAAGGGGCTCCAGTGGACTAGATGCACTCAACTATAGCTAGGAGCCTGAATAGCATGAAATAGAAACCTTAGAATGAACTACAAGAGGATCTATTTATAGTTGGGGGTGTCCACTAGTGTCTAGGAACACTTAAGAACATTTTCTAGCCATTTGGGGTGTTGCATAGGATATAATTTTGAGTTTTGCAACACTCCAACGGTTAGAATCACTTTTTCTGCATTTTCTGTAGAGTTGTTGTCAGTCGAGTTTCAATAAAGGTAACTTGATTGCACTATTCAACAAAGAATATTTGAAGCATCGGTTGAGTTTTTCATGGATGAAACTTGATTGATCACTTTAAATCGGTTTTTCTCAGTGTAGGGATCGGTCGAGTTTTGTGTATAGGAAACTTGATTGATCACTTTAAAGCTTGTAATGGAAGATTTTTTTTCATGACCAAACGTCCAAATTAAGGGTTCCTATTTTTTTGTCATCTAAGTTACATGTCATATAATCAATAAAAATAGTTACAAAAATCCTATAAGGTGATTTGAAGACTTTTCCAAAAAAGTGCATTTACATTGGTTTTGACTTGAACTAGAACAAGATGGGGCTTGATAGATTTGATCCTTTTCATGTACCTAATACGTAAAATCAATCACAAACAAACCTATTAGATACATTAGAATGGAAATGTTAAGTAATTATAAAAATATGGACAACGTATAACTGTGACGTCCCCGGATTTTCTAAAACTTAATCTGATGTGTGACGTCCAAATTGAAACCCTCACCTCAGCGAGAATCCCAATTTAAGCATCCCACACGAGGCTAAGAAGAAGAAAATCAAGGGAGTCAGAAGGAAACACAATAGCACATGTACATGAACAATAATAAAACCATACACACATGTTCACCATTCAACATATAATTACAACATGAATTGTTACAACATTTGATATTACATATTGAACAACAAACTATACATATACATGTACTACATCTAAACTACGAGATCTTAAGACAACAGGTCCACCTGCACATCAGCTCGCCACACAACTCACAACTATCATGGATCTTCAAGAGCATAACCACAACCTAAACAAAAGATTACATGCGGTACACGTCAGCACAATATATCAAGAATATTGTACTGAGTACGCCTACGTGTCTTTTATATACCTCTCATCATATCTTGGCAAGAAGATAAAACTAATACTTGGCATCATTAAACAAATATAAGAAAAGCATATACTTGCACAAAGATATTAATTAATAAAAGAGAACACATGTTTTAAGCTTATTTCCATCATATGTCTCGTACATCTTCCCCTAGGGCTTTGATGTCTTTAGGCCTTGTCATATAAATCGTACATCTGCCCCTAGGGCTTTGATGTTACATCTGCCCCTAGGGATTTGATGTTTGTCAATGCACTGTACTACCAAAGAGTTTAGTGCTATCATATGATGGATCAGATATTTTATGTTTCATGTGTTCATATCCATAAGTACAGAAAATCAAGCAACATATCATGCAAGGACAATCATTTCATCCAATATCATATGCCAAGTATTTTACTACACATATAACTCAAGCATATTGTATAATAAGCCAAGTAAGTGGTAATGGTGTACCTTGATCAAAGAGATAAACCTAATCATCACATATTCCTGATATCAACTATATGTTTGTTAAACCTGATCAAGATAAGATCACACACTACTATCAGATTCTCATCTTCTACATCTCATGTTAACCCTAATCGTGTTCATAGGGCTTATCTTATCTCATTAGGATATGCACATCATTACGTGTATTCCTTTCTTATAATTATCATACTGATATCATTTTCCAGATTATGATTCATTATCTGAACATTATCTTCCATAGAATTTTTGTGCACATTAATTAACCCTAGGTTACATCATTAACCGAGATTAGGGTTTTATAACATGTATTAAGATTCATCTTCATATAACATGGATTTTGTTCAGCATTATGATCTCATAACTAAAACTGAGGTTCCATATACTGATATGAGCTTACTCTGTGAATTTCATCATTTATTGAGCATGTATGCATTCATTGCATTTTAATTAGGGTTATTAGCACTAGTTAGCCATATTGAGAAAATTACATGATTTCGTACATCAACATGACCATATCTGACATCATATGCGTTTTAAACATGATTATAGACTTACTGGCCTTTTTCCACAATTTTAGGTCTTTGTTTATTATTTATTATGCATGAAACGACCATTTTACATCTTACATGATTACTCTGATATTAGTTCGTCAAAAGCATGATATTATACTTCCATTGTGTTCTACACAATTTTCTGAGAAAAACGGTACCTTATTTGCATTTTTCTGATCATCCAACTAATTACTATCATTTATCAAACATCTGGATATAATTAGGGCATTTACCTTTTTCGTCCAATGAGAGCCCGCCACGTGGCCAGGGTGGGCGTTACTCAAAGTTGCCCAGCTCACGCTGAGCCGGCCGGTCTGGGATGGGGCACGACCCGATCCGGATCTCGAGTTGGATCCACGGATCTAAGGATCCACCAACCCGAGTTGGGTTCTCTCTTGTCCGTTCTGGCATTCACGATTCAGCGGACTCTGTTCTTCTGCAAGGCAGACGCTGCCACCTGGGGACTCCTCCAGCGAGCGATCGGTAGCAAACCACTCCTCCTCGGACCCTTCTAGTGCCTTTACACCCTTTGTGATCGGTGGTAGACTGGAGGCGGCTAGGGTGTAGAGCCCCTTTCCTCGCAAGCTACCATCCAGGTGGAGCTCGCCGCTGATAGCCTCCAACACGGTGGAGGAAAGAGGTAAAATACCTCCGCTCGTCTTTGCTCCAATCCGAAGCTCCAGAAAGATTCACCACACCTCCAAGAGTTTGTATCTGTTCTTCATTCAAAATGAGCAGCTCTGCCAACAAGATTTCGAGCTTCACCTTCTCCTCTGGCATCGTCGCCGGCTAACTGGGGTCGTCATCTATGAAGGAGATCACGAAGTCCCTTGCAACAACCTGCTTCCTTCACCTATGGCCCCGTATTTGCTTCTCCTCTATCTAGATCCCTATTCCGACCACCCTTTCCCTCCCATCTTCTCCCTCTTCTAGTCTGTATATCATAATGGAGAATGGGGGAAGAAGCTGGTGTCCAGTTTTGCTCATTCTTCACTCCCACACTACAAGTAGTGGCTCATATGATAGCTCACGATGCGATAAAGAGAACCACTCATTCGTCCACTTCCCCCATTCCACGATCACGAAGAGTAGTGGGAGGGAAGGTCATGAGAAGAATGGTTCTCCCACCTTGCTTTGACCGCAAGGTTAGGGATGAAGCAGGAGCCCTTGATCTCACATCTAAAGGTCAGTATCAACGCCCATCAAGGCAGATATGTGGCTGATTCAAAACAAAGGTTCCAACCACTGGATTTCCGATCTAAGGCTACAAAACCTCCATGCAGTCCACCCACAAATAAGGGGCGCGTGACATAGCCTAACTTAGGCTTGGATTATTGAACTTAGGTCTATTAACCATCTATCAAGCACCTTATTTCTCAAATTTCAAACCTAAATAACTCCCTCTAGGAGCATCCAAATGCCACCAAATTTTAACCATAGCTTCTCTACCTTTAAAGGTACATTCTACTCCAATTTGGTGACCAAACTCATCTATTAGACTATCTAATTAAATTCTTCAAAAAGGCATTAAGAGAGAGAGATCTTAATCATTATATAAATCTCGTTCAACATTCCAACTTTACCAAAACACTTGGAACTCTCATTATAACTCAGGATATGGATTCTAATATGTTATTAGAGATTTATGGATTTCAAAAATCATGTCCATCACATCCTACACACCTTAAAAGAAATTTCGTCCTCGAAATTATGCCAGAAAACTCACTATGTCACATCATATACATCTTAAAAGAACTTTCGTCCTCGAAAGTAAACCATACTCATATTTCCAGGGAAAACCTTATCTTGTCAACATCCACATGTAGGTAGTATTCTATGCGTAACATATCCGCAAAAGTTACGTGAACCATGTATCCAAAGAACTTATTAGGGGGTTTTACAACCATCTTGGTATACAAACACTCCATTCAAGGTTAAACTCAAGGTTTAGAAACTTAGATTATGTCATTACATATCTCATATGTTAGATTTGCTTCCTTATCTTTAGCCATGCATTAATGTTCCCACATCGTATTACCATGCTCTAAAGGAGTTAAGAAAGGTTAACCCATTATATCAAGGTGTCATCAGCTTTATGTTGTGATAACTCTCAAACTATACTTTTCATCTTTATTAAGCACTTGGATTAACATCTCATGTAACATGTTTCATTTATATGATCTTATTTCATTTTTCATAATAAAATTTCAACATTTACTAGAGATTTCATCACAAGATTAACCAACACTATCAAATTATCATCATTATTCATGTACATGGTTAACCATATATGTGTTAACATCTATTAAACCATCTCTAGGTTTCCATCACATCATGTCTACATATCACATCTTGAGATTTGAACACATCCTTACATATATTATATTATGGTTGTGCTAAACAAACTTATGTGAGTGGCTTATTAAGCATATTTCAAAACTTTATATAGTCCAATTGAGGTTCTCTTATCCCATATCATGAGGATAATGTCTTGCCCAGTCTCTCTGAGCTAACTCAACTCAATGTGTATCTCATATGCACATGCTTTATCTTTCCTCTTTGGTTTAGGGTTCATAGGTATACCTCATTGGAATTAGTGTTAACTTTACTAGCTCTAGCCACATAAGCACAAACCAAAACATGCTTTGACATACTCTTTATAGGTCTTTACCCAAGAGATATGCTTACCCAAAACTCTCTTATATACACCACTAGATTCCTATGTGAGAAACCACCAACCCGAGCATGAGGCTTCACAAACTAACATAGCTACCTCCTCCAGGGTCTTGGGCTCTCTCCCTCACCCAGATGGCAGACACTCATATTTCCTTATTCACATATGCACATATAGACATCCTCTCTCTGACTCTCGGGTTTGGTCCTCTCAAGGACATCTAGGGTTCATCAAGACTATAGGAATCATGCATAAAGCGACTCAACTCAATCACTCAGGACTATTCTAGTTTAGGACATATCATATCACATATCTCGTATTTCTCATAACGTGGAGTCTAGGTTCTCTGACCTTCTCCCGGTGGGTCTGGCTCTCTCTTGAGCTAACCCCAAAACTGGTCCTAACACTAGAGGTCCTCCTTTGTAAAAGAGATTGAGGCTCATGCTGACTCACAACCTTGTCTTAGCTTGAGACATATCTTATCTCATAAAAGCCTATTTACTTGCATCATCAAAACTTATCTCAAAACCTCAAAACTGAACTTACATCCTCAAATACAAACATAGATCATTGTAACCATCTTATATCATCTATATAAGACTTACATCATATCATCAAAACTTATTTCATCTATTCTATCTATCATGTATATCAACAAGGCTCTAGACATCTAATCTAGAACTACTCTCTCTTCTAGACTGATGTCATTCTCTTTCACTTAGGTTGCATGATCACCTCCTACTCGTACATGTGTGGGGACACATTTTTGTAATACATATACATAATAAAATATTATATAGTTTTTCTCTGATAAAACAAGCGTCAGAGAAAACTATCAAGGTCTGATCCGTTTGGAATCAAAAACCAAATCCGAAAAACAAGTGTCCCACACATAGTAGAGAGTACAGTGTCATGAAAACTAGTGAAAGGGGTGAGAACAAGGGGTAGACTAGTGTAGCTACTCTAGACAACGTGCGCAATATGTCTAGGGTTTCTCTTCCCTTGATGCACGTCATTTCCAAATAGTGCAACGTCCCATACCGCTACACTACAAGGAAAGAACGGCATCTAAGGACTTGCTATACAACAAGCACCAGTCTAGGCCTAGTTCTCAGACATTTAGGTGCTAACCTAGAGGCTAGGTCAGATCTAGTCTCTAAAAGACGACTAATCTAACCCTAAATGATTATGAAGTTCAAGGTTTTCTGGTTTTGAGTTGCATAATGAGCAAATGTCAGGCTTTTCTATTGTTCATGCTCTGATACCACCTGTGACGTCCCCAGATTTTTTTTGAGGTCATCCCCGGATTTTCTAAAACTTAATCTGATCTGCGACGTCCAAATTGAAACCCTCACCTCAGCGAGAATCCCAATTTAAACATCCCACACGAGGCTAAGAAGAAGAAAATCAAGGGAGTCAGAAGGAAATACAGTAGCACATGTACATGAACAATAATAAAACCATACACACATGTTCACCATTCAACATATAATTACAACATGAATTGTTACAACATTTGATATTACATATTGAACAACAGACTATACATATACATGTACTACATCTAAACTACGGGATCTTAAGACAACGGGTCCACCTGCACATCAGCTCGCCACACAACTCACAACTATCATGGATCTTCAAGAGCATAACCGCAACCTAAACAAAAGATTACATGCGGTACACGTCAGCACAATATTTCAAGAATATTGTACTGAGTACGCCTACGTGTCTTTTATATACCTCTCATCATATCTTGGCAAGAAGATAAAACTAATACTTGGCATCATTAAACAAATATAAGAAAAGCATATACTTGCACAAAGATATTAATTAATAAAAGAGAACACATATTTTAAGCTTATTTCCATCATATGTCTCGTGCATCTTCCCCTAGGGCTTTGATGTCTTTAGGCCTTGTCATATAAATCGTACATCTGCCCCTAGGGCTTTGATGTTACATCTGCCCCTAGGGCTTTGATGTTTGTCAATGCACTGTACTACCTAAGAGTTTAGTGCTATCATATGATGGATCAGATATTTTATGTTTCATGTGTTCATATCCATAAGTACATAAAATCAAGCAACATATCATGCAAGGACAATCATTTCATCCAATATCATATGCCAAGTATTTTACTACATATATAACACAAGCATATTGTATAATAAGCCAAGTAAGAGGTAATGGCGTACCTTGATCACAGAGATAAACCTAATCATCACATATTCCTGATATCAACTATATGTTTGTTAAATCTGATCAAGACAAGATCACACACTACTATCAGATTCTCATCGTCTACATCTCATATTAACCCTAATCGTGTTCATTAGGGCTTATCTTATCTCATTAGGATATGCGCGTCATTACGTGTATTCCTTTCTTATAATTATCATACTGATATCATTTTCCAGATTATGATTCATTATCTGAACATTATCTTCCATAGCATTTTTGTGCACATTAATTAACCCTAGGTTACACCATTAACCGAGATTAGGGTTTTATAACATGTATTAAGATTCATCTTCATATAACATGGATTTTGTTCATTATTATGATCTCATAACTAAAATTGAGGTTCCATATACTGATATGAGCTTACTCTATGAATTTCATCATTTATTGAGCATGTATGCATTCATTGCATTTTAATTAGGGTTATTAGCACTAGTTAGCCATATTGAGCAAATTACATGATTTCGTACATCAACATGACCATATCTGACATCATATGCATTGTAAACATGATTATAGACTTACTGGCCTTTTTCCACAATTTTAGGTCTTTGTTTATTATTTATTATGCATGAAAAGACCATTTTACATCTTACATGATTACTCTGATATTAGTTCATCAAAAGCCTGATATTATACTTCCATTGTGTTCTACACAATTTTTTGAGAAAAATGGTACCTTATTTGCATTTTTCCGATCATCCAGCTAATTACTATGATTTGTCAAACATCTAGATATAATAAGGGCATTTACCTTTTTCGTCCAATGAGAGCCCGCCACGTGTCCAGGGTGGGCGTTACTCAAAGTTGCCCAGCTCATGCTGAGCCGGACGGTCTGGGATGGGGCACGACCCGGTCCGGATCTCGAGTTGGATCCACGGATCCAAGGATCCACCAACCCGAGTTGGGTTCTCTCTCGTTCGTTCTGGCATTCGCGATTCAGTGGACTCTATTCTTCCGCAAGGCAGACGCTGCCGCCTGGGGACTCCTCCGGCGAGCGATCGGCAGTGAACCACTCCTCCTCGGACCCTTCTAGTGCCTTTACACCCTTCATGATCGGTGGTAGACTGGAGGCGGCTAGGGTGTAGAGCCCCTTTCCTCGCAAGCTGCTATCCAGGTGGAGCTCGCCGCTGATAGCCTCCAGCACGGTGGAGGAAAGAGGTAAAATACCTCCGCTCGTCTTTGCTCCAATCCGAGGCTCCAAAAAGATTCGCCACACCTCCAAGAGTTCGTCTCTGTTCTTCATTCACAATGAGCAGCTCTGCCTACAAGATTTCGAGCTTCACCTTCTCCTTTGGCATCGTCGCCGGCTAACTGTGGTCGTCATCTATGAAGGAGATCACGAAGTCCCTTGCAACAGCCTGCTTCCTTCACCTATGGCCCCGTATTTGCTTCTCCTCTATCTAGATCCCTATTCCGACCACCCTTTCCCTCCCATCTTCTCCCTCTTCTAGTTTGTATATCATAATGGAGAATGGGGGAAGAAGCGGGTGTCCGGTTTTGCTCGTTCCTCACTCCCACACTACAAGTAGTGGCTCATATGATAGCTCACGATGCGATAAAGAGAACCACTCGGACGTCCACTTCCCCCATTCCACGATCACGAAGAGTAGTGGGAGGGAAGGTCATGAGAAGAATGGTTCTCCCACCTTGCTTTGACCGCAAGGTTAGGGATGAAGCAGGAGCCCTTGATCTCACATCTAAAGGTCAGTATCAACGCCCATCAAGGCAGATATGTGGCTGATTCAAAACAAAGGTTCCAACCACTGGATTTCCGATCTAAGGCTACAAAACCTCCACGCAGTCCACCCACAAATAAGGGGCGCGTGACATAGCCTAACATAGGCTTGGATTATTGAACTTAGGTCTATTAACCATCTATCAAGCACCTTATTTCTCAAATTCCAAACCTAAATAACTCCCTCTAGGAGCATCCAAATGCCACCAAATTTTAACCATAGCTTCTCTACCTTTCAAGGTACATTCTACTCCAATTTGGTGACCAAACTCATCTATTAGACTATCTAATTAAATTCTTCAAAAAGGCATTAAGAGAGAGAGAGAGATCTTAATCATTATATAAATCTCGATCAACATTCCAACTTTAGCAAAACACTTGGAACTCTCATTATAACTCAGGATATGGATTCTAATATGTTATTGGAGATTTATGGATTTCAAAAATACACTCCATCACATCCTACACACCTTAAAAGAAATTCCGTCCCCGAAATTAAGCTAGAAAACTCACCATGTCACAATAACTCTCAAGTCAACATAGGTCATCACTTAGTAGTTCAAGATAAACATCTATATCATTGTAGGGTGATTAAAGACCCCATATCAGCAATGACAACATGACATATGTATTCTTCATATACAATCACGAATGAACATTTTATACAACAATCATGACAGACCAAGTTCTATGTTGGCTACTTAATGTTCCATATGGATTTATCCCATTAGTACAAAGCCAAAGTCTAAAATTATTGGCTTCTTTGCCAAATTCAAGATACAATAAATCAACTTCTTTCATTATAGGGAATCAGATGCATTTTGTAGCATACCATCATTAATTTTATTTACCTATGCATCCCAAGATAATTTTTTTGCATCTACGGTATTAGCAAACAAGCGTTGAAACTATGGTATTATAGGAAAATACCACATCACCTTGGCAAGTGACTCATTTTTGGTTTTACTCAAGGTCGTCCTTTTGTACCTAGACACCACACATTTCAGACATTCTTTCATACCAATATAGTCCTTTTGAAACAACACACATTCATTCAGGCATGCATGTATCTTCTTAACCTCCATTCCCCTTGGGCACAAAATCTTTTCCATTTTGTATGTTGAGATTGCAAGATCGTTTTCTTTGGGGAGAATTTCTTTTAGCATGGAGAAAAGAGAAGTGAAGCTTTTTTCACTCCATCTAAAGTTACCCTTCAGAGTATTCAATCTCAACTCAATTCTTAACTTCATAAACATAGTACAACCTAAGTATAACAATTTCTCAGCATCATGCACAATGTTTCTAAATAGGCGAGGTGAATTTGTAACATTAACCCTATAACTATCTAGCATCACATCAACCATGCATGTTGGAATTGGTTCGTTCTCATCAACATCATCAACCATTTCTTCTTTGACATGACTACCACTATTGACATTTGCTGATCTCATACAAGGAATCTCTCCATGTCAATACTATATTGTATAGACTTGTACAATCCCATTGCACATGACATGATCTTGGATCATGTCAAGAGTGTCAACTTTCAAGTTGTTACTACAATTCCTACATGGACCATAGAACCAATATAGGTTGTTTTCAATGTTCCTCTGCAAATCATACAAACTCATTGAGACCATTAATAACCTTTGCAATGCAGTTGTTTGCTTTAGACATCCATTATTGATCCATTCTTTGAACATATGGGAGACAAGTAGATCATTAGGTTCTACCTAATAAGTTAATTTCATAAAATATCTTTGTAGTGAGCCCTAATCAACTAGTAGCATTCACATTCATGAATGTATACCACTTATCCCATCTTGAGGACTTCATATCAATAGTAAGTGTATAATGGGTGTTCAATTTCAATAAATTTCAGCAGGATTTGCCCGCAGTTCTCCAAGTACAATGATGTTGATAGGGAAAAACCCACCTACATATGTACCCAGAGAACAAAATGGGAAATGTTGTCAAAATTTATTGAAATTTAAAATGCATTATACACTTACATCCTAAGTGAGATGAAGTGCTCAGGAATAGTCCCAAATTGGGGACTATCCAAGGTTACTCCTAATGAGTAAATTTCATATAGGTTTCTAGGCCAAGGACATGGTTAAGAAATTAGGGTTTAGAATATTCTGATTGGATATCTCATGTATGCATTTTAGGGTTTACAATTCATCACAATCTCATGACAATTTTCTAACAATCTAATTAAATACATAGTTAGAAATACTTTTAAGGTTTACAATTCATTACAATCTAAATAAATCTAGGACAACAACATATTAGGGTTTACAAGGAAATTTCAATTCTAACTAAACACAAATTTACAAATATGCATTTTCATCACAATCATACAATTCATAACAGTATAATTAAATCTAGGAAAATAATGTATTATGATTTACATATAACTTTAAATTATAATCAAATGCATTGTTACACGTATGCATTTTCATCACAATCATACAATTCATATTGACCACATTATCTCCTAATTTGTATAATCACAACATTACAGATAAAAAAACCTAGTTGGACCATATAAAATTTGATAGGGATTTTTTTTTGAATAATGTGTTTTCGGCATGACGGACGTGTGATTTCTCACGTTATCATGAATCATCAAAGCAATAGGAAGATCCCACATTGACCTTCTAGATGTTGGGGTTTGGTGCACATATTAGCCCTAGAATTATTATGGTTATCTGAGTAGCAGTCATCATCAAACAAACTATAACTAATTCAATGAGCCATTCACAGTGCATGGCTTAAATCTTTAAATGCAAAAAATGTAGACAACGACCTACCTCGTCGGTCGGATAAGAGAGCATCTAAAGAGTCTGTAGCTTGGAGTAGTGTGGCGGAGAAGTATCTGGAAGCGGTGATGAGGAGCAGCAACGTCAGAAGAGAGGAGGAGGAACAATGGTAAGGATTTGAGGCATCAATAGAGGTGAGGAAAAAAAATGCTACCCATGTTTTCTTAGTTGGTCAACCATGGCTGTTGTCTTTAAAGAACCGAATCTAAAGATTTCATTGTCAATTTCTCGTGAAAAAAAAGTTGATTAGATATCTTGTTTCTGTACGAGTGGATCCTCATTTGGAAATATTACCATCTTGTATCCAAGAATACATATGGTCTCTTTCATTTTGATTTTTGATATTTGATCTTAACTAAATGATTAGACCTTTTAGTGAACCAATACACTTGAGTTTACACGTATTAGCTTTTTAATAGGTATGAAATAGTAATCCTAATTATACATATAAATTATCAAGTGGAAATAAAATCTAATAGCTTGAATAAAATCCTTAACATGAAGGGTTCATATTGTTTGAAATTGATATGATAGAGTTAATCTCTGGAAAAAATAATGTCATGTTAAACATATAGACTAGGTGTTATAAGAGAATCAAACAGTGATAAACTAGTGAGATAAACCTATTAATACCTCAGTGCCATGCACCACTGGTTATAATAAGGAGATTATGGAGTTATCCATCCTCCCCTCCATGTAAATAATATCCAAGGAGTTGCATCCTTCTCTCCAACTTTGAGTTTCCAACACTAGCAATGACAAAGAAACAATCTTGAGCCCTAATAGGCTAGCACCACTTCATATCCTCCATGCCAAGAAAATGAAAGTCAAGTTGTTTCAAGTATCATCATATCCTATCTAAAATTCAAACCAAAATTTACTAAGGTTAAGAATCAACTGGCCCTTTGTTATCACCCACCAGTATATAAGCCCAAAGCTAAGCAACACCAACCTCCAATTTGAGAAATCCAATACCAACCTTGTCATTGATGTTATCCTCACGACCACCACAACTATAGACTTAAATCAAGTGTTCCCTTCTCTAGCTACCCCATAGGAGCCTCTCTAAGAACCCAGACCTTTCAACAACAAGGATCAAGTGTGCAAACCTATCATTCAAAAGCCAACAGAACAAATGTTGACCCTCCTCTTTATCTTTGATAAACTGAGTCTTCCTCTATTTTTTTTCAGTTCCTATTTAGCCTTCATTATGTTCACTCATGACTTCAATTTATTGTTCCTTGATTGTTTGATCAATTTTGATACTCAAAATCAAAATATAATGATCTATATGAATTTTTGACACCTTGTGACACTACACATTAGGATAATTTATCAATTTATCCAAAGAAGTACTTTTGGTCATATAACTTTTTTTCTTTTGGTTCCCAAACTTTTTCTAAATACACAATATTATGACTTGTGGTCCAAATTTCATCTCATTTGGACATTCCTACAATTTTCTACAAAATCTTCAAGTTATGTGTTAAAAACCCCTTTAATGGCCCTTATATTCGACTTTTCCAAGTCAACAATCCAAGCCTCACAATGGGGATGAAACCCCAACCCTTGGATATACCACTTGTGAATCACAGCCTGATCATGTGGTCAGGCCATCATCTCCTACTTCCCACTGATTGTGGGGAAGATTCAATGAGACTGAAAGGAGCAATCAACTCAATACAACCATGATTTGAAATTATGATCACTTAGAAATGCTCGTCTCACAGATTTACACAGTTCTATCCATACTTTTGACCTATTTTAATGTGCCATTACACCATACCAACATTTCCCTTACTTTCCTTATCACTCTGGCGATCTCGGTCAACCACCACGATGCTATTTAGTTATAAAACCTACCCTTGAACACTATGAAAGACTTCCCAATGCTCTCTGCCACCACACCTTGCTAGAACCTACTGCCTTGCTCTCTCTCTCTTGGCCTAATGCACCATCTATTTCCCCTATCGATCATCTATTGTCTTTAGAGCTCCGCCATACAACCCATTTGGATGTTCTTTCTCCTCACCTCCTCTCATAAACTCTCCACCTACCTCCATCTCGTGAGAATACGATGAGCTTGGACGATAGTTCCATTGCCAACATTGGCGCCTCATTCTCCTAAGCGTCCTGGCTCTATAGAGCCTTCTACCTCACCTATCATGACCTCACATGATGGTCAGAGCCAAGGAAAGAAGTCCTAGACCACCGGTCTAAGGAGAACCAACTGGGTCCAAAGTCCCAGCAAAACCCTAATTGAACTAGCAGTTAGAGTGTTAAACCAATGAGCTAAGAAGTTGACCTATCCATTGAACTAGTGACCCACACCACCTATGCGGTCCAATATTGACCGTCCAATCATGAAATCCAATGGTTACCTTTTTTCTCAATTAAGGTATTTTCCCCTCTCTCGCTTACCAATAATCAATAAAATGGTCAGATCTTGATTAAATATTAGAAAATGCATCATAACTCCAAATATATCAGAATATAGTCTATTTTCATCAGAAACATTAGCCTAATTTAAAAAAAATTGGTTGCAAGACCTGATTCACATCCATATTCCCATATTTAGTAAATCGTCTATTCAAATGCATACATGTGATCTCTTATTATTACTACTTGACCATTTGAACTAATATTTGATCCATGACTTTCCTTATTGCATCAATTAACCCTAATATGATCTTGAGCAAAAAAAGCTATCATGATGATAATCTAGAGACTTGATAATTATTTGAATGTTGATCATAACAATTAGGGTTAGCCTATATGTTCCTAAAATACCTAGGTAGTTCATTCATACTCGAAACCATACTTGACACTTGAATAAATGTTGGACATCTTGAAATTTGTTGAACATAAGTGAATGACCTAACACCAATGTTTAATAGGAATGAATAACCCTAATCTTGAATATTGAAACATGATCTTTAAAACGTCATGATCTTGACCCTTGATCCAAATCTTGTTGATCTAGCATCTGACTCGAGGGGTTGACCTATTTACTTGTTGAGATCTAGTACTTTGAAAATCAACTAAGAATGTATGCTACTATACTTCCTCCTTGAACAAACTAATAGTATTGATGATACATTTTAAGTACTTCTTGAAATGTATACTTGGGTATTTTTTGTTTGAGATACTATTCCCTACTAAATAGTCTTCCGATTTTCTATATTATAGTTTGCAACAAACTTGAAAACATAAATGATATTGCCCATTATGACTGTAAGTAACACTTGTTAATATTGAGTTCAAGTGACCTACTCATTTGAACGATGGAACTTGTACATGTCGTTGACCTCCTCCCTCATATGGAGAGATAGAGCCTGGTGACCTCCCCCATCTCATTAGGGTGATGGGGAAACATAAGTAGATAAGCATGCTTCTCGATATCAGCATTGTGATGACCCGATTATAAATCAAGCCATCACTAGTAATAATCGTGGAATAACAAAAATCACTATGAATTAAAACCATTTTGTGCATAGATCCTCTTCCAAGAAAACTCATACTGAAAGAGCCAAAACTTTATATACATGTGGTTCATATTGTACATACAATGTAACATCTCTTCTTAAGGATAACAAGTACCAGTTTCTTTACTTTAACATATACATCAGCAACTTAAAACTTCAAGGAAAACAAACCTGAATCTCAATTCGTTCATAAAAACCACTAAGAACTATCTCCCAAGGGCCTGAGAGTACAAAGATGACACATAGGATATTTACAAGACACGACAAACATTACACTCAACCTAAGCTACTACTGTTGTTCCTGCAGATGTGGTCCTTCCTCTGCAGTCTAATTTCTACCTCCTCATCTATGTCCACCTAAAAATTGTAGATCCCACGGGGTGAGACTATTGTCCCAATGTGAGATATAACTATCTGCCAACAATATTTTTTTTCACAGGAAATAGTATAAAAACTGAGCAGAGGATAATGTATACAAGTAAGCAAGTTTATTTACATTGCAAAGCAATAACATTAATAAGATAGTTCAAATGTTCATAACAAAATTATGAAACATCTACTTGCTTTATAAGGAATATGAAGAACATGTATAACATCTATCTACTAAGATGTATAAAAGTAATGAGGCATCAACCAATGTTTTCTATATTCGCTCTTTAAACAAATACTCTACATGATTGATTACATATTCACATTCACACTTATGCCTAGAGGAGATGAGGTATACCGCTCATGCTCCTATTGACCACAACTATGTCAATCATCGGTACCATACAAGGTCAGTGGTAGAGCAGGCTATCATGACCTCACCTATCTCGGTCAGTACGAGATAACTGGTAGGACATCTTGTGTCAACTGCAAATAGCTTGTCGAGGTATAGCGACATCTTTGATATAGAGTTACAGCCACAACATGTATTCTCTTCGTGAGAAGACCACTGAGCTTTCCCGAATTATTTGTCATCAGGAAGACCACTAAGAGATCTTGGTTTAGTTTTTCGGAAGTCCACTAAGCATCCTGGTGTAGTTGGGGAGTCCACTGAGCACCCATGTTTTTAGTTGGGGCGTCCACTGAGCACCCCGGTATAATAATTACATATTCAAAAATATGTATACCGATTTAAACTCATCTCACCATTCAGCAAATCTTGACACTAAATGGATCTATGTTTTGGGAAGCTATATGATAACATTTAACTTGATTAATAAGTGTATTAAAGTATCTTTTAGCATCAATCAAGTTGCAAGCAAGAATTATATCAGATGCTACAAAGAAAGATATAATATGTTTATCAAGTACTTTCATTATCTTTGGGACACATATATCACTTAGAATCTCAATCTATTATCATCATCATGATTGCTAAATCTGGGTATTCAAACCCTTAGTTCATCACATAGTGTTGTTACCACTTATCAGGTAACCATTACCTTTAGTGTGAGAACCCGTTACACTAAATGAGATTACTCAAAACATAAAAAACAATCAATCACTAATTTATCACATACCTAAAAATATGGGTAAATTAAAATTGATTTCAACATTAACACCCACTTAAAAACATTTGCATAAGAGCCCAACATCTTTCTTATATCCATACTATGCCACGAATTTCATGCAAATTGTTCTATTGACTTAGCCACAACATATATATACAGGTGAACAATAATCATATATGCCACACAAACAAGCATTAATATGCTAACAAAAGTCTGATTTATTTGAAACACCATATACAAACTTTTCCTGCCCGGACCTGAGAGTACAAAGACGACTCTAGGACACACTAGACATCTAATCAACTTTATCAAATATTCATTACTATAGCTCCTTATTGATGTCACATGTTTGTTTTTGTCACTTCCAATTACCTAAAAAATGTGGCCAACCACAAGGGTGAGACCCATGTCCCAGTAAGAGATATAACTCCAACAACACTTATTGATTACAAAATTTTAGGTAATGATACAGTTTAAGCAGTTTAATTATATACAACAAATAGGCTTAGCAACACTGATGATTAACAAAATACATAAAGGAGTTGATAACAATTATCATCATCAAGTTGACTATTATCATTTTCATTATTAATCGTATAAGAGATTCAATAGCATATGCATAACTAACATAAGCAAGTCTAATAGCATATTATCTCTATTAACATGAATAAATCTAGCATCATAAGAATATCTAACAACATTAGCATGTCTAACAGTTTGAACATATCAATATCATAAGTATAGCTATCAACATAAGCACGAGTATTTGCATAAGCATGATTAGTAGTATAGGAATTTCTAATTATAGAGGCATGGATAGCATGCTAAACATAACTAACAATATGATATAGCTAGCATCCTAATTATAATCAGCAGTAGCATTATAGATATCAACATAAGAATGACTACTGTATGTACACATTTACAATCTTATGCATATCCACAACATAAGTATAATTACTATCTCTTATTTGCACTAAGCATCATCTTAATGTAACTAGAACTAACAAGGGTTATCATCCAATGTGAAGCATTGTGTATAACGCTAAACAGATATTCTATATGATTGTATTACATCTTTTATTATGCCCTGGGGATTTTGAATCATACCATTCAAAGTGAAACTGACCCCTGTGAAGGGCTATTCAGTTATGTACAAGATCTAGGAGTGCCAGTATCCGAAGATCTCTTCCCCTTGATCAGTATGAGTAAAAAGGCAGTGACATATCATTCAATGCTGCCACCACAATGACATATAGTCAATCTGCTAACCACTAGTCTTCCCTTAGTACATGTCACGACACTAGAAACTAGGGTATAGAAACCCAATCACATATGTACAACCGTAGTAGTCCTCAAATCACATCATGTTATAATCACCGAGACACGACCACATCCATTCTCAATCACATTAGATGTATGAGGCATGACCATAGACAACCTCCACAATCTAGAATGTGGATGATAAGGATATATCCTCAACCTGCCACCCCAGATACTCAACAATATGCGCTCCGAGTCTCCCTTAGGAATATTGGTTTCACCATCCAGTAAGTTCTGACACTGAAGATAGTTCTACGGCACAGGGAGCTACATGATTAGAGTTGCACTTGATTAGTTATGCCAATTGGATGAATTAAGACTGCATCAAACAAGTGGACATAAAAATCCTAATTCCCTTCTAGCAAGCATATAAATATCACAACTTTGAAAAGATATAAAACGTGTGAAACATAATTTCTCATCTCATCATCACATGGTACTATTCACTTGCAATTCATGAGACCACACTAGTCATCATACTATCACAAGATATAAATCCTTTTTACAATGTCACAGGGTATCAACCCTTATCAACATAACAAGATTACACCTCATTCAGGGCTCAACCATGCCCACAGTTCATTAAGACCATCATACTATTCCCTATAAGATCCTGATTATCTTTGCATGCCTTATAACAAGGCTCAACAACATCACTTACATATAATACACCAAATCAGCACAATATTGCATTAATGAGCGAGGAGATATTCATAAACAATCATAGTAGGGTTATATTAACATTAAGAACATTCCTTTATTACATCAACATGCAAGGAACCTAGATATGATTTACCCTCATCATATTCATAATGCACATGTTTCGCATAAGCAAGTATCAACCATGTGGCTATTACAACCACCAATTAACACATTAAGGTTATGATCATGTTAAGGAGGTTATTTCACCATAATGCATCATATAAGAATGTTAAACATGAATACTCATCTTTAGCTATTTGCGTTAGAGTTAGGTTCAACAAGATAAATTATATTAATGTTAATCATCTTCACTTATACTCAAACCCTAAATCACAACATCCCCATTGGGTCATAGATGCATAAGGTGAAGAATCACCATCAAATTGCATATTATTCTCAAGTATGAACCCACACATAAATCAAGGGGTAAACATTGGGTTATAGCATACTAGGGTTTCAAAATCATTAACATAGTACTTCATGATTGTATTAGTCATTGAAGGACTATTCATACCCACTTACCACCATTTAGTTATATTAAAGCTAGGTATAACAAGTTATACCTTAGTAGGGTTACATATCAATACAATATGATTATCATCCCTTCTATTCATATGAATGAACAGGTAAAACTACCTAATTAAGGGTAACTTTCCATTTGTTCCATCATCATTCAACCCATATCACCATACCACAATGTCACCCAGAACCATTGGATGTTTAAAAGGAAAGACCATTGGTTGTTTGCATAAGTAAACACCTTGGATTAACCACCTATGAATTACTTGATTTGTTCTCTATAAAGATTCACCATCTAACCCTAGATATCCCTTGATTAACAACACACAAAAAGTTCCATTGAGAGTAGGGTAACATCCAAGTCAAGCACAACTTTTTAGTGCATGGATCATCATTTTCAAACAAGAACATGATCTAGAAAGCTTATGGTAATAAATAAACATGGAGCAAGTTATAAAACATGACTATAATGAGCATATGAAACCCCACAAAGAAGAATCTCAAGAAGGTAGGGTATAAAATTCAATCATAAGCTATGAACTCGTCCATCTAGCACATTTCTTCATCAAATGAGCAAACCCTAAGCATAAGGAGCAAGAAAAGTAGGGTTTTAGAGCTTTAGAGAAATTTATACCATGGAACAGAAAGATTACGACCTGGAGTAAGGTCTAAGGAAGGATAAGGGAAAGATAAATGGAGAAGGAAGGAAGAAATTAACTTTCCTTGGTCGAAATCCTTAGAAGATGACATTGGAAACCCTAGGTAGGGCTAGATGGAGCTCTAGGAGACCTTCTTCTCCAAAAAGAAGTTTTCTTCAACCTTAAAGCACTTGGTTCCACAGAAAAATAGAGTGGAGTCATTGCTATAGGTTATAGGAAAGATAAATCAAGCATATATTCGTACTTGGGCAAGGAAGAGGTAAATATAGTCCATGGATAAGGATGGAAGCAAGCATGAGGTGTAAAAGTAGATTCCCCATGTGTCTATGGCCTTAAACTATTAAGAATATACAAGCACACACACAAGAATCTCCCCCACTGTCCTTATTTACCTGATGAGCTTTCCTTTTTCGAATTTCCCATCCAATCACATAATTCATTAGTTGATAGCTACTAAAGGTAGCTCATCCGTGAAGGGGTAAACCTTAAAATACCCTTAGAGAAAACACCTTCAAAGCAAGGATTAAATAGGTTCCCCTGGGCTCAAAAAGATCAAGAATGATGAGAGAATATACAAGGAACATAATTCAAGTGATAAATTTCAAAGAAAACCTCTCAATTTGGTAAATTGCAGAAAAGTCCAAAATGTGCATAAAATTGCATAACTTGCTCAAATAGTGTCCAAATTGGACCAAATTTGAAAATTAAGATTGTCTTATGATTTTAAAGAATATCACAAGGTTATATTAGGGTTATAATAATTCAATTATGATAATTAACCTTATTCAAATCATTAAGCAAGTTTAGGGGCCTTACAACTATAAACCCCTAACAGGGATTTTACCCCTAAAATCCAAGGTAAACAAATATGGGTACTTCCTTTGCACCTCATACTATTACCTTCACATATTCCACATTTTCTTCATTAAACTGGGATCATCTCCCTTAATTCTTTCACATGCCATGCTGATTTTTTATCAACACTTTCTTACACACATAGGTTGGTCTGAGATTAAGTCAGGTTCCACCTTATTTCTTTGTCATTGTTCCCATTCATCTTCTAATTTTGTACATGTTAAAGGAGTTCTCTCTATCTTATGTGGAATTCATACCTTGATTCACTTTATAAGCATAGACTTGTTTGTCTTTTACTTTATTATCTTCTTGAATCACATCTTCAAGAACTCCTATTTTCCTTATTTGTATTCATATTTAGATTTCTTGGTGTTGTATCTTTCTCTTATATTACCAAACATTCAAGTTTTGATAGATAATAATGCAATTCTCATCTTCTTTAAGGTAGGAATGATATATTCACACCATGATTTCTTATTCGTTATGCTCTTTAGTTTGTCTCAAAATGACTACTTAACCAGAGTAATTAGAAAGATAACAATCTAAGAGTTCCATACTTACCTTTTCTTCAATAATTAAATACATGGCCAGGGCACCCACATACTGAGATTAGGCAGTATGCACCATATTTTTATGTCATATTCCTAACTTACACATCATCCTAGTCCTAAGTCCTAGTGTCCCTATAGACTCAGTGTACCAAAAGCTCTAATACCAACTTGTGAGAACCCGTTACACTAAATGAGATTACTCAAAACATAAAACACAATCAATCACTAATTAATCACATACCCAAAAATATGGGTAAATTAAAATCGATTTCAACATCAACACCCACTCAAAAAAATTTGCATAAGATCCCAACATCTTTCTTGTATCCATACAATGCCAAGAATTTCATACAAATTGTTCTATCGTCTTAGCCACAACATATATATATAGGAGAACAATAATCATACATGCCATACAAACAAGCATTAATATGCTAACAAAAGTCTGATTTATTTGAAACACCATTTACAAACTTTTCCTACCTGGACCTGAGAGTACAAGGATGACTCTAGGACACACTAGAAATCTAATCAAATTTATCAAAGATTCATTACTATAGCTCCTCGTTGTTGCCACATGTTTGTTTTTGTTACTTCTGATTACCTAAAAAAAATGTGGTGAACCACAAGGGTGAGACCCATGTCCCAGCAAGAGATATAACCTCCACCAATGCTTGTTGATTACAACATTTTAGGAAATGGGATAGTTTAAGCAGTTTAATCATATACAACAAATAGGGTCAGCAACACTGATAATTAACAAAATACATAAATGAGGTGATGACAATTATCATCATTGAGGTGACTATCATCATTTTCCTTATTAACTATATAAGAGATTCAATAGCATATGCATAACTAGCATAAGCAAGTATAGTAGCATATTATCTCTATTAACATGAATAAGTCTAGCATCATAAACATACCTAACAACATTAGCATGTCTAACAATTTGAACATATCAATATCATAAGGAGAGATATCAACATAAGCATGAGTATTTACATAAGCATGATTTGTAGTATAGGAATTTCTAATTATAGAGGCATGGCTAGAATGTTAAACATAACCAACAATATCATTTAGCTAGCAGCCTAATTATAATCAATAGTAGAAGCATAGATATCAACATAAGCATGACTACTATATGTACACATTTACAATCTTATGCATATCCACAACATAAGTATAATTACTATCTCTTAATTGCACTAAGCATCATCTTTATGTAAAGAGAACAAACAAGGGTTATCATCCAATGTCAAGCGTCGTGTATAACCCTCAATAGATATGCTATAAAATTGTATTACATCTTTTATTATGCCCTGGGAATTTGAATTGTACTATTCAAAGTCAAACCGACCCCTGCGAAGGGCTATTCAGTTATGTACAAGATCTAGGAGTGTCAGTATCCTAATATCTCTTCCCCTGGGTCAGTATGAGTAAAAAGGTAGTGACATATCAGTCAAAGTTGTCACCATAGAGACATATAGTCAAGTTGCTAACCAATAGTCCTCCCTTGGTATAGGTCATTGCACAAGAAACCAGGGTATACAAACCCAATCACAGAGGTACAACTGTAGTTTTCCTTTAATCACATCATGTTATTATCACTGAGACATGATCACAACCGTTCTCAATCACATCAGATGTATGAGGCATGACCATTGATAACCTCCACAATCTGCATTGTGGATGACAAGGATATATCCTCAACTTGTCGCCACCACACACTCAACAGTATACACTCTGAGTTTCCCTTAGGAATCCTAATTTCACCATCTAGTAAGTTTTGACACTAAAGATGGTTCTACGACACAGGGCACTACATGATTAGAGTTGCACTTGATTAGTTATGCCAATTTGGTGAAGAAAGGTTGCATCAAACAAGTAGACATACAAACCCTAATTCACTTCTAGCAATCATATAAATATCACAACTTTAAAAAGATGTAAAAGGTGTGAAACATAATTTCTCATCTCATCATCACATGGTACTATTCATTTTCCATTCATGAGACTACACTAGTCATCATACTATCACAAGATATTAATCCTTATAAAAATATCACAGGGTATCAACCCTTATCAACATAAGAGTATTACACCTCATTCATGGCTCAACCATGCCCAAAGGTCATTAAGACCATCATATTATTCCCTGCAAGATCATCATTATCTTTGCATGCCTTATAACAAGGCTCAACAACATCACTTACATATAATACACCAGATCAGCACAATATTGCATTAATGAGCTAGGAGATATTCATATATAATCATAACAGGGTTATATTAACATTAAGAACATTCCTTTGTTACATCAATATGCAAGGAATCTAGATATTTTAACCCTCATCATATTCATAATGAACATGTTTCACATAAGCAAGTATCAACCATGTGGCTATGACAACCACCAATTAACACATTAAGGTTATGATAATGTTGAGGAGGTCATTTCACCATCATGCCATCATATTAGAATGTTAAACATGAATACTCATCTTTATCTATTTGCATTAGAGTTAGGTTCAACAAGATAAATTATATTAATGTTACTAATCAACACTTATACCCAAACCCTAACTCATGACATCCCCATTGGATCATGGATGCATAAAGTGAAACATACACATCACATTGCATACTATTATCAAGTATGAACCCACACATAAATCAAGGTTTAACCATTTGGTTATATCATACTAGGGTTTCAACAACATTAACATAGTACTTCATGATTGTATTAGTCATTCAAGGACTATTCAAACCCAATTACCATAATTTGGTTATATTAAAGCTAGTTATAGCAAGCTATACCTCATTAGGGTTACATATCAACACGGTATGATTATCATCCCTTCTATTCATATGAGTGAATAGGTAATACTACCTTATTAAGGGTATCCCTCCATTTGTTCCATCATTAGTCAACCCATATCAACATACAACAATGCCACCCAGAACCATTGGATGTTTAAAAGGTAAGACAATTGGTTGTTTACATAAGTAAACACCATGGATAAACCTCCTATGAATTCCTTGATTTGTTCTCTATAAATATTCTCCATATAACCCTAGACATCCCTTGATTAACAACACACAAAAAGTTCCATTGAGACTAGGGTAAAACCCATAATCGACTGTTCATTTAAAACAAGCCATCCATTGTCAACAAGTAAGCTCCTTAAATTGATCATATAAAGGAAACCATCTAAATCACATTATTAGGACCAACATATTACATTATCCATCATTCCACTTTATTGGAGTAATAAACATTATATCTTGACCATTGGGTCAAGTTCATATGTTAAAACCATCAATTACAGTATAGGTCAGACATTACATCAAGTGACCCAAGAAACCATTATTCTAAGGCTTAATTGATGCTACAACTATAGGATTAACTCACCATAGGTTTTGGATACCTAATACACCATCATTAGTGACCATTAAGACACCATAGGTTGTTAGATCAACACTATATTCATTGATCAACATCAAATATCAAACTAATATCACCATTAATTGATAGCATCATTAGGGTACTTAGTTGTTAATTACTAGGCTTCAAATTAGGCCAAAACATGACCTAAGAGGTGACCTTCAGTTGAAACCCTTGGTTACCACCATCAATTGTCATGAAGACAACACCATAGGGTTGTTGCAATGGTACCATCATTTGTCATGGGTTTATAGAAGAAATCGGCTTAAAACCCTAAAATTAACCATTGGTTGATAGGTACTTAGCACCATAGGTTGTCAAAACAACCTCATCCAATTCATATTATACCTTAGGAATAATGTACACATGATCACAAGTTCATCTATTACTGAAATCAAAATAGGGAACAATATAAAAATCGAAATCCAAGTCAAGCATATCTATTTAGTGCATGGATCATCATTTTCAAGCAAGAACATGATCTAGAAAGCATATTGTAAGCAATAAATGTGGAGAAAGTTATAAAACTTGCCTCTAATGTGAAGATGAAACCCCACACAGAAGAAATCTCGAGCAGTTAGGGTAGAAAATACAAGCATAAGCTATGAACTCATCAATCTAGCACCTTTCTTCATCAAATGAGCAAACCCTAAGCAGAAGGAGCAAAAAATGTAGGGTTTTAGAGTTTTAGAGAAATTTATACCAAAGAACAGCAAGGTTCTGACCTGGAGGAAGGTCTAAGGAAGGAGAAGATCATGATAAATGGATAAGGAAGGAATAAAATAACTTGCCTTGGTCGAAATTCCTAGAAGATGACCTTGGAAACCTGAGGTAGGGCTAGATGGAGCTCTAGGAAACCTTCTTCTTCAAAAAGAGGTTGTCTTCTACCTTAGAGCACTTGGTTCTGTAGAAAAGCATAGTGGATTTATTTCTCTAGGGTATAGGAAAGAGAAATAAAGCATAGATTCGTACTTGGGCAACAAAGAGGTAAATATAGCCCATGGATAAGGATGGAAGCAAGCATGAGGTGTAAAAGTAGCTTCCCCATGTGTCTATGGCCTTAAACTATTAAGAATATACAAGCACACACATAGGAAGATCCCCCACCATCTTTATATACCTTATTATCTTTCCTTTGTCGAATTTCCTAGAAACTCACATAATTCATTAGTTGATAGCTACCAAAGATAGCTCATTTGTGAACAAGTAAACCCTAAAATACCCTTAGAGAAAACACCTTCAAACAAAGGGCGCCCCATGGCTCAAAAAGCTCAAGAATGATGAGAGACTATACATGGAACATAATTCAAGTGATAAATTACAAAGAATACCTCTCAATTCGGTAAATTGTAGAAAAGTCCAAAATGTGCATAACTTGCTCAAACAATGTCCAAATTAGAACAAATTTGAAAATTAAGCTTGTCTTATGATTTCAAAGCATATTAAAATGTTATATTTGGGTTATATGAATTCAATTATGAAAATTAAGCTTATTCAACTCATTAAGCAAGTTTAGGGGCCTTACATTTAGGTCATTAGACCTAGTTATTATTTCACATAGTTCACAAAGTCCATTAAATATGTATCATATAAACATCATAGCTCTTACTTAGCTATGTTCATCACCTCATGATACATGCATGGTTAGTATTTCATGATAACAACAATATCAACTACATGTCATAACCATGCAATGCAAAAGAGATACATTCTTCCCATTATTTAGGGTTAGGGTTTCCTTTCGTTAACCAATTATGATTTCAAATCATCTCATCACCCACTATTATGGTTAAGATTTACCTTCATTATATAATTAGGGTTTCAAGGTTACATCATAAAAGATTAAACCCTAATTCACACTCCATTCATCCTAGGAGTATCAACATATACTTGTTACATTATTGATATAAGTTTCTCTCTCATCTTTACTAGGATGCTGAGTGCACCATACTTTTACTAGGTTGGCTCAATTCTCCTTATAAGGTACATTATATCATAATTATCAAATTGTTTTAAACTCATTACCTTTTAATGTTGCACTTAATATAACACACAACATGTATCACTTAGTCAAATAAAATGGATTGAAGCATACCTACCATATCAGGCATCATAGTATATGTATATGCTATCATATTGTGTTTGAGATAAAACCTTCACATCATATCATGTATCCATATCGGGCATGTGGTGTAACCAAATCATCATATCATGTCTAGGGTGTATCCCCCAACACTATATCATGTATCCATCTCGGGTTGGCTATTACCGACCTTTTTCTCACATCCAGAAATGAATGTGGTATAAAGAAAGGAATCAAGCTTTAAATTTATAACCAAAAACCTTCTAGGCACCTGCAACTTTATTACGGGGTCGAACACAGGGATGTGGTGACGTTTAGGATGCCATAGATCTCATTATTTAGTCAGATAAGCCAAGATGATAGTTGATAAAAGTAAGTGCTAGAACTAGTCTAGCGGGTTGTCACGATTTAAAACAAAACAAAGAAAACAAAACAAAACAAAACATAGCTCGTGGTTCTACTTATCAGAGAAGGAGTGTTCCTGGCTATGTAACCACAAATGGGGCAGTCTATGCACTCATTCTCGGGCGTAGACAACCCTTGAACACCCAAGCAAGAATCTAGTATGCACGGTGGCATCTGTCCTGTGGGGTCATCCCACTCGCTCTCACGATGCGTAACTAAAACCATCAACAATATGTCATTGACCCTCTCTCGAGGAATGACATATCAACACCTCGGAATACACTAAGTTCCCTCTCGGGTCTTAGGATATTCCGATGTGTTAGGAACATAATACCTTGGATCGTCCTGCTCTCAGGTCAAAATCCAAACTATCATCTCTTAGCTATATCTACAATGGGTCTCTTGATGCAGGAAGAAATAGCAATTCAAGTTAGTAAGAGATCAACCAAACTAGCAATCAGAACTTAGAAAGAGAAAATAGAACATGCAACATACTAGATCTGATATGAATCTACTTGCTTAAGGTAAAAGGTACATATACATGCCCAGATCGGTCTACATAGACAAGAAGGAGCTAACTAGCCACAGACAAGCATGGTCAACACCGAACAAAGATGGATGAACATTGTTTGTATAAGAAACAAAGGAATGCAGTAGAACAAAAGAGAATAGGGAAGAGATATAGCCAATAGAAGAGAGGTGGCTCTCACTCCTCGGCCTCCATGCAGGCTAGATCTCACCCCTTGGTTCTTCTCTTCGTCCCTATGGACTCCTCAGTTCTCTCTCTCTCTAGGCCGTATCAGCCAGACCATATTTTCCAGGTCATATCGGGCAGCCGTATCAGGTAGCAGACTTTTGGGGAACTCAAAACACTACCTCCTTGGACTAGGCACTAACTCTTATAGGGTCCTCCCTCCTGTCCTCTTCCTTCTTTGTAGGTTGGCAATTGCTATTTATAGGCAACGAGTTGATGGAAGTTTTAGCTTTTATTGGTCCACATGTCTTTCATCCGTGGCTTTGATCTTAAGGCATCAAGTGGGTCAATATGACTATCTCCGGACGACCGTGTCGTGCAGGGGGAGTATCAGGAAGGCCGTATTAGGTAGCCATATCGGCCAGCCCGTATTGGGCAGTCGTATTGGCCAGCTACTGGAATTCTTGTCTTTTCAGGTTCGGTACTTGAGAGTCCCAAAATTGGCTAGTTTCAGTGCCTGCAAGTCTAAAATTTGACTAGTTTAGCTACTTTATCTATGAAAAGATAAAAACTACTAAAAGATAAGAGTCTAGGGTTATTTTGGGCATATTAAGGCTATAAAACCACAGATAACTGCTTAGCAAATATGCGTAAATTTGGGTGTTATCAACAACCCCAAGCTTAAAACTTTGCTTGTCCTCAAGCAAGACTATGCTCAAAGAACAAAAGGATAACATCCAAATTAAGCTTGGCAATAGATGCTAAGGTTAAGAAAAATAGTTTAAAATATCAATTCTCTTGAACCATGTCATTTCAGAAAAATCCCCCACCAGTCATGCACAACCCTACCAAAGCAAGATCAAAGAGTTTCCAGGAAAGATTAAGTGAATTCACTACAACCTATCGATACTCATGAGGGTTTGAATCATAATTATTGGACATGAAAGAATTGTCACATAGGTAATCACACGGTTGATGAGCAATGAGCCATCACCACGAATCCATGCATACTAATCAGGAACAACACGCCTCTCACTTATTCATGTCCTATGAAACAAAGCCAAAAGACTCTAATGACTTCTGAGAATCTTGATCTGCGTCAGGTTGGTCCATGTAACGAGAAATAGTACCTGCAGTCCGAGCCAATTGTCCCAGAGTAGTGAGACGAACTCCTTGTACTGCGCTCGAACCAACCATGCTACTCAGATGATCTCATAGGTCACCTAGGGGGTTCCTAGTGACTCTCTAATGAGCTTTTAGAGTGATATTACCATGCACGACATATCCGCATTCATGAGTGCAGTCATACACCGGCTGGGCACCATCCTCAACTCTGTTAAAAGAGAAAAAAACACACATTTATTGTTCACACGCAGGCTTTTATCATCTGCATTCTATTTTTAGGCTTGGGTGAGAACTATATAGATATTTTTGGGATTTTATGGGTGGCCAAGCCTCTTTTGCACATTTTAATGTTATTCATCCTTTTGACTCAATCTAATGTGAGAAGGCACGTAGTCCATCAAGGAAAACACTTCATTTTGATCATAGCTCAAAACTCATCATGATCTGCTTGACACCTATGTGAAAAGTTGCAATTATGATTCAAGAATCCTTAGAATAGAGGTAGGCTTGTAAAATTCACAGCTAGGAGACTTTAATCATGATTTAGCTCATTCCAACGATCCTTTACCATGAATTTGTCATTCACCACATAGATCAAGGGAATTTAGCTTTAAGCTAAGAAAAAGGGACATAACCTTAGATTTATTTCCAAACTCAAGGAAAGAGTCAAAGAGCAAGTCAAGTAAAAGGTCAAGAAATTTTTAAGATGAAAACTATGCATCTAGGCATACAGTCAAGCATTTTTCTATTAGATTTGCACCATATAGCCACAATTGCAAAGCTAAAAAGATGAAAATTTTGAAAATTTAAGACTAAATGTAGGAAATAGACATGCATGCAAGAAGGGTGAAGCCTACCACCCCAAGCTTAAAATTTTTGCTCATCCTTGAGCAAGACTCAAACTTGAAATAGTGAGGCAGGAATACATGAGTTTAACAACAGTTATTGAAGTTCTAAAGATGATGCATGGGTGCAAGGATATCAAAATAGTTAGAAAAAAGAAATTAACCAACATGAAAAGAAAAATTTATTATAATAAAAGGGCGGGAGGGTGGGTAAGAGAAAAGGGGGTGGCTTCCCCATGATACCGACACTGGGATCCCAAATCCTAAGTTTTGGGACCAATGTCACCTGTGTCTTGCCGACGGGTTCTGCCACATAATATGAGTAGAATAGACAGATGTGTTGGACATGCGAGTCTGAAGAAGCGATGTGAAAATCGGTGACTCGGTGAAGTCATCTTTGTGCTGGAAGTGGCTTGAACTGCACTGGAACGAATTCTTTGACATATCATCCTAAGGGTACCTTTCATTATATAAGTCTACATATGTAGGTCTTGGGATGTCGACACAGGATGAGATGGAGATGATAGGTTGGACGTCATCTTGAGGACTCATATCTTCTCTCTCCATCTCTACACTTGAGGTTGGATGCTTAGATAAATCTTCATGTACAGTCTGATCCATCCAATCATCTTTTGAACATGAAGTGTCCTCTAAAGAATCTATTTTTATTTCTACTACCCCAAGCTTATCACGTGGCATGGAGTCAGGGGTATCTTCATGCTCAGTAGCCATGTTGTAGTGAACCGTCCATCCTGCACCCTTGATGTCCACCAAGCCTTGTAAAGGGATGGTAGCAAATCATGGCTCATGTTGCTCCAACTCATCTTTGTTACTATAATCACTACTCCATGTCGAGCAATTTTCATCATTGTCATCGAAAAAATTGTTCCAAACCATGGTTGGCGTACTGCTCAAAGAAAAGTGACAAGTCTCAATATGAGAAATATCATTCTGGTCTGGTTCAATATCTGACTCTAATTCCTCAAACCAACCTTTGGGTTTTGAGGTCGATTGGATTTTTAAGTCTTCATCATCGTCTTCATAGACTCATTCATGTCCATGACTTATTTCTTCCATTGGTTCATCAATTGGGTCATCTGGATAGAATGAAGGGCTTCCCCAAGTGGGTTGGTCTTCACCGAAAAATCCTGGTGAATCCAGTTGATGGTATGAATAGGATGATGGTGCATACTCCACTTCAAACCCAATGGGATGGTCTTGATGACTAACATCTTCATTGTCTTGTGATGGTAGTTGTAACTGAATTGTAACCAGATCGATGAGCTCTTGGAGCCTCCTGTCTTGTTCAACATCTTTATCTTGAAGTTGTTGTACTTGAGCCACAATGCTTTTGAGACTTGTCAATTCTATCATGCACATATAAGGGGTACCCGTTGTATCAAACTGATGCTTTAGGATGAGTCCTTGTTCAATAGTTTGAAGCATACTACTACTGTGGTCTGTAGCCTCAGTGGCTACTTTGAGATGATGCTCCTTCTTGTCTAATAGTTTCTGGAGCGGATCGATGTTTTCTTGGAGATGAGGAACTAGGGAGGTGAGTTCCTTGACACTTTATCCAGCTAATTCCACTGCCTTAATTACTTCTTGATCCCATGATAGCACATGAGTCAATGGTTGACTGGTAGTCTCCTTTGTTGGAATTTCAACATATGACGATGGTGAAGGTGAGTATAACTCAACTAGTTGTAGGGTATGACCTTCAATTATTTTCCAGTAGTCGGAAATGCAGAAAAACTTGGGAGGACGGGTGGACAAGATGACTTGTCTTGTGGAAGCAATATCCATGGCTGAAAAAGATATGAGATAAAGAAAAGTGATTTAGTATAAATGAATAAGTATGTGTAAAGCAATGGAAATAATACTCACCCCACACCTAACCCTTGCCGACGATGTGACGACGTAGTGTGGGACTAGGGTTCCAGTGCCGGTGGTTGCCACCACCCTCGTGGGATCTCTCCGTTATTTCTCTTGTAGGTTCAAGTGTTTGTTGTGGGCATTTGATCTCACCCAGTTGTCGTCAGAAAGGAACGGGATGGCTGAGTCACTATAAGACCAATGCGAGAGACTAAAGATCACAGACGAAGAACAAGAGGTTCTCGATATTATAGAGGAAGACGATCAAAAGGTTCCTGATCATGTAGAGCTAGCACTGATTGTTCGTCTTCTTACAGACCGATCATAAAATTTCATGGCAATGGAGAAGACCCTAGCCCAGGCGTGGGGCCTGGCGAATGGGGTGATGTTCAAGTCAATCGACCAAACCACCTTTGCAGTTCAGTTTACTCACTGGAGGGACAAACAAAAGGTGATTGAAGGGGGTCCACGTAATTTTGATAACAAGGTTCTGTTTCTGAAGGAGGTGGATCCTTTGGATCAACTAGGGAAAATCAAATTCAGTAAGTGTCAATTCTGGGTTCATTTATACAACATTCTGTTAGGTTTTCGGCCTGTCGCATCTATGAGGAAGATCGCAGAGAAGGTTGGAAGGATCATTAAAATGGACTACAATGAGTTGGGTTGGGAAACATCTACAAGAGTCCGACTAGGAATCGACATAAACAAGCCTATTAAAAGGATACAGAAGGTAAGGGGTCTGGATGGTCGGGTTGCTGACGTAGAGTTGAAGTATGAGTGCCTACCAGTCTTCTGCTTCATATGTGGCCGACTCAGCCACACTGACAAAGACTGCGAGGAGTACATTGAGGAAGGAGACAATAGACGAGGCTGGGGTTCGTAGCTCAATGCATCACCATGAAGACCGAGAATTCCTGTGGAAGAGAAACTCCTAGGGGGGAGCAGATCAAGAGCAAGAAAAAACCTATTCTTCCAAACAAGATCAGGAACTCCTACGGGGGAATCGAATCCGAGACCGAAGGAGCAGTGGAGGGGGTTCGAAGATGCTCTGTCAGCAGCCGAGGCGGGAGATCAACAGTGAGGGCATTTGTGTCTCAAGTACAAGAGGGAAAGGTGATCTAGAAGATGAAGCTTACTATATGGAGGAAGATGAGGAGACGAGGAGAAGTGCGCAGAAGGTTAACAAATCTAAACGCTAGTACAGTGCCCACGATCTGCTGGCTATGAACAACAAGCCATACGAAGCAAGCAGCAAATATTCAGGAAAGGAGGTCGAAGGTGCAGCTAATCACGGAAAGCAAACACAAAGCGAGGAGGGGGCGGTCCGGGATAGCAGCGACACAGGAAAGAACAACGTGGATGGGGAGAAGAGCCCGACGACGGCAGCTAAAGCACTGAAGGATAGCAAGTCCAGTGGACAGACATCAAGTACAATGGTAAAAAAAATGGCCGGTAATAGCACGGGCTCAGGGAAGGAACAAACTAGTGGGGATTTTCTAGTTAAGGAGATAAAGGAAAAAGGGGTCGGGTCAGTGAGATCGGGGATGAGAGTGACAAAGATATTGGTTTGGAAGGACCTACCGATGTTCCCTGGAAAGTAAGGGAAGGTTCTAGAGAGGGAGTGGAGGAAATCAGAAGAGGCGAGAATGGCTCGGGTTGCAGGGAAAGGGAGTTGTGGAGAAACAACAGGGAAGCAAACAAAGTGTTCGGTGAATACTACATAGGGCAGTCAAAAAATAACTAGGCAGAAGTCGAATAAAAGAGGAAGAGAAATAGGGAAAGAGGATGGGCAGGATATGCTGGAGGTGAACAAGAGTACCACAGAATCCCAAACATCGATGAGCACAAAGAGGCTGAGGTGTGATCGAGAAAACATAGCAGTAGGAAATGGAGGTACACTGGAGTTGGAAACCAAAGTAGCGGGAGTTGGGCACACCCAACCCCATGAACAACAATGAAACTCCTAAGTTGGAACTGCCGGGGTCTGGACCGCCCGACAGCCATAGACGCACTCCGATCTCTGTGTTGGGGTGAGTGACCAAACATAGTTTTCATGATGGAAACTATGTTAGAGGACAAAAGGTTGGAAAAAATCAAAAGAAAATGTAGGTTTGTGGAGGGAATTTGTGTCTCAAGTACTGGTAGAGAAGGCGGACTGGGCCTCTGGTGGTGTGGGGTCAATGTAGAAATCACCAGGTATTCTACAAGGCATGTGGAATGCACAGATGAGGATGAAAAGAATGACATCTGGTGGACTGCATGTGGGGTATATGGATGGTCAACACAGGTTGACAAGCATTTCACGTGGGAACTAATGAGACAAGTACGGGCAAGGATGGAAGACATGAATATTATTTTTGGGGACCTGAATGAGATAATAAACAATGAAGAGAAAAGGGGTGGACTGATGAAACCAGACAGAGTAATGTGAGATTTCCGAGATGCTATAGATGACTGTGCACTTCTTGATATTGGTTTCACAGGAAATATCTTCACATGGAGGAGAGGGATTACAATTGAAACACTTGTGGAGGAATGTATTTATAGATTTCTTGTGAGTGAGGCTTGGAGGAACAAGTACAGGGGGAGATGGGTACACCATCTAACTTTTTACCAATCTGATCATGCTCTGATTGTTTTGCACATCTCTATGGGGGAGGAAAGGAAGCGTAGGAGACAGAGCCGTTTCTTTTTTGAGCCGATGTGGCTATCAGAAGAGGGATGTTGATCCACGGTGGCCACTTTTTGGGAGATGGAGGGGGTTTCTGATCTTAAGCAGAAGCTAAACAAGGTGAGTGGTGACCTGGCTGGTTGGGCTTCTACAAATTTTGGGGTGTTGAAGAAATAGATTAAAGCTACGACTAAGCTATTAGGAGAGGAGCAAAAGAAATGGTCGGATGGGAGAACGCTTCAGTGATGTGAAGAGTTATCCAAAGAACTATAAAAGCTTTATAGGGATGATGAATCATACTGGTGTGTGAGAGCTCAAATCAAGGAACTTAAAGAGGGGGACAGAAATACAACCTACTTCCATCACAGAGCTACACAGAGACAGAAGAAAAATGAAATTGTAAGTATTAAAGATGATAGGGGGATTTGCAAGACAGATGATAAAGATATCCCAAGTATCATTGAAAGTTTTTACCATGACCTTTTCACTTCAGGGGGGACAGTGGATATGGAGGAAGCAGTGAGGGGCATCGAGAAGAATATTACCGAGTTGATGTCTATGACACTGGATAGGGATCTAGGTGATGAAGAGATTAGAGAGGTTGTTTTTCAAATGCATCCCAATAAGGCACCAGGTCCAGATGGTCTGAAACTGGTCTTCTTTAAAAAATTATGGCATGTGGTGGGGAAGGACATTGCGAATTACATCAAACGGTGGTGGAAAGGGGACTATTCTCTTAAAAGTTTCAATGATACCTTGGTGATACTGATTCTGAAGGTGAAAAAACCACAAGCGGTTTCTGAATTTTGGCCCATCGGCTTGTGCAATGTCATCTATAAAATAGCTACCAAGGTGTTGACGAAGTGAATGAAACCCTTTATGGACAACATTATTTCCATAAATCAAAGTGCATTCATTCTGGGTAGGATGATCATGGATAATGCACTCATTGCTTATGAATGTTTCGATGCTATGAAGGGAGGGAAAGGAGGAAAGAGAGGTCAGATTGTTCTTAAACTTGACATGATGAAATCTTATGATAGAGTTGAGTGGGCCTTCCTTGAAAAAGTGATGCAAAGGTTTGGTTTTAGCGAAAGATGGTGCAATAGAGTTCTAGACTGTGTTTCTTCGGTCTCTCACACTTTTACTACCAACGGGGAAAGATTAAGTGCCTTCCAGCCTTCACGTGGACTTCGCCAGGGTGACCCTTTATCCCCCTATCTTTTTATTCTTTGTGTCGATGCTCTCACCACCCTCATAAACCTTGCGGTACATGCAAATACCATCCACCGTATGAGCATCTGCCACGGGGCACCCCAGATCTCACACTTGTTTTTTGCAGATGATTGTATTCTTTTTGCTAGAGGGACAAGGAATGAATGCCTAAAAATAGCTGAGATAATCAGCCAATATGAACAAGCATCGAGTCAAAAAGTAAATCTCACCAAGTCTGAGATTGCATTTAGCAAGAAGATGCCGAGAAGCAAAACAGAAGAATTTTGGGATTTGTTGGGAGTCAAGAATGTAGATAGGCAGGCATCTTACTTGGGACTTCCTATGGCTATAGGACGATCTAAGAGGAAGGTGTTTGACTACATAAGAGGGAGAGTGGGAAATAAACTTCAAGGGTGGAAGGAGAAGTTTCTATCCAAACTAGGGAAAGAAGTTATCATTAAGACAGTGGTGCAAGCAATCCCTACATATATCATGAGTGTGTTTCAGCTTCAGTTGGGTCTGATTGGAGATTTGAACTCCATGGGGGAAAGATTTTGTTGGGGGTCTAAAGATGGGGAGCGGAAGATATCATGGATATGTTGGGAAAGACTGTGCAAATAAAAAAGAGGAGGAGGTATGGGGTTTAGAGATATGCATATTTTCAACCAATCTATGCTTGTGAGGTAGGTGTGGAGACTGCATTCTAGACCGGAGTCACTGGTAGAAAGGGTTATGAAGGCCAAATATTTCCCAAATAATACCATACTGGAAGCACAATTGGGGCAAATACCAAGCTATACATGGTGTAGCCTGTGGGGGGCAAAATCTCTCCTCATTCAAGGAACTATGAAAAGAATTGGGAACGACTGTGATACTAACATCTGGATGGATAGGTGGGCCGTCAGAGTCGATATGGATCTCAGTGTGTTCAAACTGAATGCAGGTCGTCAGTTTGAGATGGTGCATGAGCTACTGATAGAGGGGAGACAAGAATGGGATGTGGGAAAGTTGTGGCAGATCTTTCCTAGGGACATTGTTGCTCAGATTAATGTGATACCTATGTCTATCAAAGGGGTTGAAGACAACATGTACTGGTGGCTGAGTAACAATGGAGACTTCACCGTGCACTCAGCCTACTGACTGGGAAAACTAGGAGGAGAAGGCCTTAAGGAGAGGGAAAGGTCAGTGTCGTATGATGTGTGGAAGCTGGTCTAGGACAAGAGATGGCCCCCAAAGTTGTCTCATTTTTTATGGAGGGTCGCCACAGGGAGTCTAGCCACCAAAGGAAGACTTCAGGACAGACATGTCATGACGGAGGGTGTATGCCCGATCTGTGCTGTGGAGGAGGAAACTATTCCCCATATGTTGAACTACTGCCCGGGAGAAGAGATCGTATGGCAAGAAAGCTAGCTGGATAATACCTTTAACCTTGCGAGGCATGGGAACATGCATGATAATCTACTCGGCCTCATGGGCAGCTGCACCGAAGCGGAGAAGGACGAATGAGCCGCTGTGTGGTGGACCATTTGGAGCAGTAGAAACAACAAAATTTTCAAGAATGAAGAACCCTTCCCCAGAACAATTCTTCAAGCTTATAGAGCCATGATCGCTGATCACAGGAAGGTGTACAGTATGTTGGATGGGAACATTGCCACAAGTGGAGGGGAGATGTCCGCAAACCTGCAAGGGGAAGAGGTGATCAACTCTAAATCGCTTGCAGACAGGGTAGTAGACAACTCGTGGAGTTGGCTTCACGCAGATGCACCAGTATGGGGTAATGGCTAGCGCGGACTGCGGGCGGTGCTAAGAGATGGAGAAGGGATTTTCATGGGGGCAGTGCAACGGAAGGTCCATGCAAAATGGAATTCAAACATTGTATAGGCCATGGCGATTAGAGAAGGAATGTTGATGGCTCTGGCAACCCATACGTCAGACAGGAAGCTGATCTTATGCTCTGAATTGCTCAACCTGGTGAAGGCTCTGAACGATGCAGTAAATAGACCCCACAATCTGGGGCTTTTAGCTGATGATATATGTAGCCTAGCCTCCCATTTCCCTAATTACATGTGTGTCCATGTTAAAAGGTCTAGGAACCAATTGGCTCATTATATTGCTCAAAACGCCTTAGTCTTGGGTGGCCAGTGTCTTAGAAGGAATATCTTACCTGTTAGTTGGAGGCTGACTGCTGAGAACAATGTCTTCTTTGTATCTTGAAAAAGCTATGAATGAAATGAAGGTGAATTAAAAAAAAACAAGTATGTGTAACACAAGAGGAAAACTATGCATGTATATATAGACTTACAGTGACAGAACAAAAATCTACTAGGCATGTAAATGTGGAAAACCACGTCCCCGACAATGGCGCCAAAAGTTGACCGCCCTTTTCTCGCATCTGGAAACGAACGCCGGATAAAGGAAGGAATCAAGCTTTAAATTTATAACTTGAAACCTTCTAGGCCCCCACAACTTTATTACGGGGTCAAAGTAGATATACAGGGTCGAACACAGGGATAAGGTGACATTTTGGATGCCACAGATCTCGTTCTTTAGTCAGATAAGCCAAGAGGATAGTCGATAAAAGTAAGTGCTAGAACTAGTTTAGTGGGTTGTCATGATTTAAAACAATACAAACAAAAGAAAAGAAAAGAAAACAGAGCTCGCGGTTCTACTAATCAGAGAAGGAGAGTTCCTGCTATGTAACCACAAATAGGGCAGTCTATGCACTTGCTCTTGGGCATAGACAACCATTGAACACCCATGCAAGCATCTAGTACGCACGATGACATCTGTCCTATGGGGTCATCCCACTCTCTCTCACGATGCGTGACTAAAACCATCAACAATATGTCATTGACCCTCTCTCGAGGAATGACATATCAACACCTCAGAATATGCTAAGTTCCCTCTCGGGTCTTAGGATATTCTGGGGTGTTAGGAACAAAATACCATGGATCATCCTCCTCTCAGGTTTAGATCCAAACTATCATCTTTTAGCTATTCCTACAATGGGTCTCTCGATGCAGGTAGAAACAACAGTTGAAGTGAGTAAGAGATCAACCAAACTAGCTATCATAACTTAGAAAGAGAAAATAGAACATGAAACATACTAGATCTGATATGAATCTACTTTCTTAAGGCAAAAGGTACATATACATGCCAAATCGGCCTACATTGCCAAGAAGGAGCTAACTAGACATAGACAAGCATGATCAACACCGACCAAAGATGGATGAACATCATTTGTACAAGAAACAAAGGAATGCAGTAGAATGAAAGAGAAGAGGGAAGAGATATAACCCGTAGAGGAGAGGTGGCTCTTGCTCCTTGGCCTCCATGCAGGTTGGATCTCACCCTTGGGTCTTCTCTTCATCCCTCTAGAATCCTTGGTCCTCTCTCTTTCTAGGTCGTATCGGTCAGACCGTATCGGCTAAGATGTATCGGGCAGGCTGTATCGGGCATGCTATATCAGGTAGCAGGCTTTTGGGGAACTCGACACATTAGCTCCATGGTCTAGGAACAAGCTCTTGTAGGGTCCTCCCTCCAGTCCTCTTCCTTCTTTATAGGTTTGCAGCTGCTATTTATAGGCAGCATGTTGATGGAAGTTGTAGCTTTTATTGGTCCACATGTCCTTCATCCGTGGCTTTGATCTTGAGGCATCAAGTGGGCCAATATGACTGTCGCCTGATGACCATGTCGAGCAAGGGGAGTATCAGCATGCTTTATTGGGCAGCAATATCAGCCAGCCCGTATCGGGCAGCCGTATCGGCCATCTGCTGGAATTCTTGTCTTTTCAGGTTCGGTACTTGAGAGTCCCAAAATTGGCTAGTTTCGGTGCCTGCAAGTCTAAAATTTGGCTAGTTTAGCTACTTTATCTATGAAAAGATAAAAACTATTAAAAGATAAGAGTCTAGGGTTATTTTGGGCATATTAAGGCTATAAAACCACAGATAACTGCTTAGAAAATATGCGTAAATTTGGGTGTTATCAACAACCCTAAGCTTAAAACTTTGCTTGTCCTCAAACAAGATTGTGCTCAAAGAACAAAAGGATAACATCCAAATTAAGCTTGGCAATAGATGCTAAGGTTAAGAAAAATAGTTTAAGAAATCAATTCTCTTGATCCACGTCATTTCAGAACAATCCCCCACCAATCATGCACAACCCTGCCAAAGCAAGATCAAAGAGTTTCCAGGCAAGATTAAGCAAATTCACTACAACCTATCGATACTCATGAGGGTTTGAATCATAATTATTGGACATGAAAGAATTGTCACATAGGTAATCATGCGAGTGATGAGCAATGAGCCATCACCACGAATCCATGCATACCAGTCAGGAACAACACACCTCTCACTTATTCATGTCCTAAGAAACAAAGCCAAAAGACTCTAATGACTTCTGAGAATCCTGATCTACGTCAGGTTGGTCCATGTAATGAGCAGCAGTCCCTGCAGTCCAAGCCAGTTGTCTCAGAGTAGTGAGACAAACTCCTCGTACAGTGCTCGAACCAACCCTACTACTGAGATGATCTCATAGGTCACATCCTAGGGGGTTCCTAGTGACTCTCTAATGAGCTTTTAGAGTGGTACTACCAGGAACGACATATCCACATTCATGAGCGCAGTCATACACCGACTGGGCACCATCCTCAACTCTCCTAAAAGAGAAATCAACACTCATTTATTGTTCACACTCAGGCTTTTATAATATGCATTCTATTTGTAGGCTTGGGTGAGAATTGTATAGATATTTTTGGGATTTTGTGGGCGGCCAAGCCTCTTTTGCACATTTTTATGTTATTCATCCTTTTGACTCAATCTAATGTGAGAAGACACATAGTCCATTAAGGAAAACACTTCATTTTGATCATAGCTCAAAACTCATCATGATCTTCTTGACACCTATGTGAAAAGTTGCAATTATGATTCAAGAATCCTTAGTATAGAGGTAGACTTGTAAAATTCGCAGCTAGGAGACTTTAATCATGATTTATCTCATCCCAACGGTCCATTACCATGGATTTTCCATTCACCACATAGATCAAGGGAATTTTGCTTTAAGATATCAATAAGGGACATAACCTTAGATTTATTTCCAAACTCAAGGAAAGAGTCAAAGCGCAAGTCAAGCAAAAGGTCAAGCAATATTTAAGATGAAAAATGTGCATCTAGGAAAACAATCAAGCATTTTTCTATTAGATTCACACCATATAGCCATAATTGCAAAGCTAAAAGCTGAAAATTTTGAAATTTTAAGACTAAATGCAGGAAATAGACATGCATGCAAGAAGGGTGAAGAGAAAAGAAGGGCGAATCCTACCTCCCCAAGCTTAAAATTTTTGCTCATCCTCGAGCAAGACACAAACTTGAAATAGTGAGGCAGGAATGCATGAGTTTAATGACAGTTATTGAAGTTCTAAAGATGATGCATGGGTGCAAGGATATCAACATAGTTAGAGGAAAGAAATTAACCAACATGAAAACAAAAAATTATTGTAATAAAAGGGTGGGAGGGTGGGTAAGAGAGAAGGGGGTGGCTGCCCCACGATACTGACACTGGGATTTGGAATCCTAATTTTTGGGACCAGTGTCACATGTGACTTGCCGACGGGTTCCACCACATAATATGAGTAAAATAGGCGGATGTGTTGGCCATGTCGAGTTTGAAGAAGCGAAGTGAAAATTGGCGACTCGGTGAAGTCATCTTTGTGCTGGAAGTGGCTTGAACTGCACTGGATGATTTCATTGCCATATCATCCTGAGGGTACCTTTCATTATATGAGTCTGCATATGAAGGTCCTGGGATGTCGACACAGGATGAGATGGAGGTGATAGGTTGGATGTCATCTTGAGGACTCATATCTTCTCTCTCCATATCCACACTTGAGGTTGAATGCTTAGATAAATCTTCATGTACATTTTGAGCCATCCAATCATCTTCTGAACATGAAGTGTCCTCTAAAGAATCTATTTGTATTTCTACCACCCCAAGATTATCACCTGGCATGGAGTTAGGGGTATCTTCATGCTCAGCAACCATGTTGTAGTGAACCATCCATGTTGCACCCCTTATGTCCACCAAGCCTTGTAAAGGGATGGTGGCAAATGATGGCTCGTGTTGCTCCAACTTGTCTTCATTACTATAATCACTGCTCCATGTCGAGCAGTTGTCATCATCGAACAAATTGTTCCAAACCGTGGTTGGCATACTTCTCAAAGCGAAGTGACAAGTCTCAATATGAGAAATCTCACTCTAGTATGGTTCAATATCTGACTCTAGTTTCTCAAACCAACCTTCTAGTTGTGAGGTCGATTGGATTTTTGAGTCTTCATCATCGTCATCATAGACCCATATTTCTATGACTTATTTCTTCCATTGATTCATCCTGCACCCTTGATGTCCACCAAGCCTTATCAAGGGATGGTAGCAAATCATGGCTCATGTTGCTCCAACTCATCTTCGTTACTATAATCACTACTCCATGTTGAGAAACTTTCATCGTCGTCATCGAAAAAATTGTTCCAAACCATGGTTGGTGTACTACTCAAAGAAAAGTGACAAGTCTCAATATGAGAAATATCATTCTGGTCTGGTTCAATATCTGACTCTAATTCCTCAAACCAACCTTTTGGTTTTGAGGTCGATTGGATTTTTAAGTCTTCATCATCGTCTTCATAGACTCATTCATGTCTATGACTTATTTCTTCCATTGGTTCATCAGTTGGGTCATCTGGATAGAATGAAGGGCTTCCCCAAGTGGGTTGGTCTTCACAGAAAAATCCTAGTGAATCCAGTTGATGGTCTGAATAGGATGATGGTGCATACTCCACTTCAGACCCAATGGGATGGTCTTGATGACTAACATCTTCATTGTCTTGTGATGGTAGTTGTAACTGAATTGTAACCAGGTCGATGAGCTCTTAGAGCCTCCTACCTTTTTCAACATCTTTATCATGAAGTTGTTGTACTTGAGCAACAATGCTTTCGAGACCCATCGATTCTTCCATGCACATAAGGGGAACCCACTGTATCAAACTGATGCTTTAGGATGAATCCTTGTTCAACAGGTTGAAGCATACTACTACTGCGGTCTGCAACCTCAGTGGCTACTTTGAGATGTTGCTCTTACTTGTCTAATAGTTGTTGGTGCGGATTGATGTTTTCTTAGAGATGAGGAACTAGGGAGGTGAGTGCCTTGACACTCTCTGCAGCTAATTCCACGACCTTAATCAGTTGTTGATCCCATGATAGCACAGGAGTCGATGGTTGACTGGCAGTCTCCTTTGTTGGAATTTCAACATATGACGATGGTGGAGGTGTGTATAACTTGACTAGTTGCAGGGCACGACCTTCAATTATTTGCTATTAGTCAAAACTACAGACAAACTTGGGAGGACAGGTGGACAAGATGACTTGTCTTGCGGAAGCAAGATCCATGGTTCAAAAAGCTATGAGAAAAAGAAAAGTGAGTTAGTATATATGAACAAGTATTTGTAAAGCAAGAGGAAAACTATGCATCTATATACAGACTTATAGTGATAGAACAAAAATCTACTAAGCGTGTAAATGTGGAAAACCACATCACCCTGACAACGGCGCCAAAAGTTGACCGAATTTTTTCTCGCGTCTGGAAATGAAAGCGGGATAAAGGAAGGAATCAAGCTTTAAATTTATAACCCGAAACCTTCTAGGCCCCCGCAACTTTATTATGGGGTCGAAGTAGATATACGGAGTTGAACACAGGGACGTGGTGACGTTTTGGATGCCACAAACCTCATTCTTTAGTCAGATAAGCCAAGACGATAGTCGATAAAAGTAAGTGCTAGAACTAGACTAGCGGGTTGTCATGATTTAAAACAAAACAAAGAAATGAAAACAAAACAAAACAGTGCTCGTGGTACTACTAATTAGACAAGGAGAGTTCCTGGATATGTAACTACAAATGGGGCAGTCTATGCACTCGTTCTCGGGCATAGACAACCCTTGAACACCCAAGCAAGCATCTAGTATGTACGGTGGCATCTGTCCTGTGGGATCATCCCACTCGCTCTCGCGATGTGTGACTAAAACCATCAACAATATGTCATTGACCCTCTCTCAAGGAATGACATATCAACATCTCAGAATACGCTAAGTTCCCTCTCCGGTCTTAGGATATTTCAGAGTGTTAGGAACAGAATACCTTGGATCATCCTCCTCTCAGGTTTAGATCCAAACTATCATCTCCTAGCTATTCTTACAATGGGTCTCTCGATGCAGGAAGAAACAACAGTTCAAGCGAATAAGAGATCAACCAAACTAGCAATCATAACTTAGAAAGAGAAAATAGAACATGCAACATACTAGATCTTATATGAATCTACTTGCTTAAGGCAAAAGGTACATATACATGCCCAAATCGGCCTACATAGCCAAGAAGGAGCTAACTAGCCATATACAAGCATGGTCAACACTGAACAAAGATGGATGAACATTGTTTGTACAAGAAACAAAGGAAACGGCATAGTAAATATGTGTAAATTTGGGTGTTATCACGCTATCACTTAGTTCTTATAATATCAAGTTAACCTCATATCGTGTATGGGCTAGATACTTGACCTCATAGCAGGCATATGGGTATATTTGGTATCATATCATACACAAGGTGTGCACCATAGCATCCATGTAGTATATGTCTCATCATGGTATCATTTTAGTTGCCACATAGAGTTCCCATATTGGGTTATAACATTGGATTTCCATGTTGAGTAACATAACAGGTTACCATGTTGGGTAGACCATTATGCTCATATCCTTTTATGCTTTCAAGGATCAATTCTATCATATAATTTCACGACAAGCTATATATTTGGTTGAATACTTTCACAACAATCCATTACACAAAGGATAGGGGTATATCGGGTTTCAATCTATCATCTAGGATTTCAAGTTTATATCAGTTAGAGTGTTCAATTGGCACTATATCGTGCATGTGGTATGATCTTAACCTTATATCGTGTATAAGGTATAAGTAGGTACCTCCCATATCGTTCATAATATATGCCTATATCTTTCATGAGGTATCACCCATCTCCATATCAGGTTACCTTTCATCTTGGGTTCCATATCGGGTTTGAGGTATTTCAACCTATGTCGTGTTATACCATGGTGATGTCACTATCATCTACCTCTAGACTATTATCCCTACTTCGCTAAGACATGGACAACAGTCCTATCATAGGTTTGGAACTCAAAGGAACATCAATTAATCATAAGAACTCAAAATTGAAAATAGTTCAACAAGTTCAACAATATTGAAAGTGAATAATAACATAGTTGGGTTCAAGTTATATAATCCTCCTCTAAAGAAACTTCCAAGCTTCAAACTCTAGCTCATCACATTCACAAATTTGAAGATAAGCTTATCCAAGTCCAAGGCTTGAGCTTTTTAGCATTTGCACGATATCTTCACTCCTTGTAGCATATATCACCTTACTAGGTTGATATCACCTTGCTTGGCCAATATCCTTTCTCTTTGGCTGATACCAAGCTCTAAAACTCGGAACTCCTCTCTCATGCATGATACTAGGGTAGTATTCATGATATATTAGGGAAAGATGGTAACAAGATCTGAAAATTCTACTAATAGGTGAAGAGAAGGGTATTTATACTTGTGGTTTCTGAAAAAGAGTGTAAGAGGTGTCATTATCTTAAGCTACTAAGTGCCACATGGCCATGAATGGATTGACACATGTATTTGCATGCATCCCATATTTATCTTTGCATGCAAAATAAAATCTTAAGGATAATGCAAAGTATAAGGGTCGTCCCTTTGGTTATCTTCTAGGGAAAGTTACTTCCACTATTATTATATTCACAATTCCACACACCCTTTTCCAAAGAAAAGTTGCAAATAGATACTTATTGCTTTATTGAGGTGATTAGCCCATCATGGGTAAATCCAAGAGTCAACAAACTGATAGGAGACTCCCTCTATGTCTCCTTGTCTTATAGGGACTCCTATACCAAGTCTATAACTTGATATAACTCATACAAAGATACCAACTATACTTCTTCCTTGGTCCTTTCATCACTAAGAGTGCTAATACTCTAAGATGATTCAAACATAATGTATTATTCGTTCTCTCTCCTCTAGATTACACTAGGAAGGAGTATAGAAACTCTAGAAGTGGTAATTTACACATCAACCCCTTTATTTTGTATAATTTACAATTTGTACCAAAATTGATGCACAAAGCACTTAGCATTATTCAAACAAGTTCTCACTTAGAATTTAGGCTTTCCCCAAGCCACCACTTAGCATCATTCTTTTTATTATGATTTTAGAACACTTAGGGTACATTAAACATGTGACATTTTGCAATATAACCCCTCATCTTGGGTAAATTGCACTTTACACTTAGACTATCATGTAATACACAAATAGTTTGCAATTAAGCTTAAACATGCAAATAAACTTCACAAAGAATCTTAATTACTTTTCAAAAGATAAGAACATGTTTGTAAATGACTTACTTAAGAAAAACTTCTAGTGTTAAGCCATAACCCACGTCATGGATGTTTTATTATCAACCCCTAAAAAGTATTTCATCCCCGATATCTCAAGAGAAAAGAGAAGGGTACTTCCTCCTCATCTCTACATGTACCTCCCATGTGGCTTCTTCAATTCCACAATGATGCCAGAGAACTTTCACAAGAGCAATGTCTTTCTTCTTCAACTTCTTGACTCTTCTATCAAGAATCATCATTGGACTTTCCACATAGGATATATCTTCATTCAATTCAACCTCTATAGGCTACAACACCAACTCTATATTATGATGACACTTTCTCAGCATAGACACATGAAATACTAGATGTAGTCTATGTAGCTTAGGTTGAAATTCCAACCTATAAGCTACCTTTCCAATCCATGTTGTCACTGGGTAAGGTCCCATAAATCTAGGAGCTAACTTACCCTTCTTCCCAAATCTGAGAAAACATTTCCAAGGAGAGACCTTCAGATACACTCTGTCGCAAACTTGGAACTCTAAAGGTCTACGGCGTTTATCAGCATAAGATTTTTGTCTATCTTGTACAACTTTCAGTTGTTGTTGTTGCATCACCTTAATCTTTTCAATTTTTTGTTTTACTAACTCAGGACCCAAAAGTTTGTATTCTCCTATTTTAAACCAACATAACGGAGATTACAACATCGACCATATAATGCTTCATATGGTGCCATATCAATACTAGCCTGATAACTATTGTTGTAGGAAACTCTATTAAGCTCAAGTGTAAGTCCCAACTTCCCACAAACTAAAGAACACATGCTCTAAGAAAGTCTTCCAAAGTATGCATAGTCCTTTCAGACTTCCCATATGTCTGAGGGTGAAAAACTGTGTTGAACTTCAATTGCGTACCTAAGGCTTTATGTAGTCGTTCCCAAAAACCACCTATAAACTGGGGACCTCTGTCAGACACAAACTCTGTGCAATCACACTATCTCATCTATGTAGATTTGTGCAAACTTCTTTGTGGTATAGGTTGTTTTAATAAAAAGAAAATGTGTTGTCTTAGTCAACCTATCAACTATCACCCAGATGGAATCATGACTTTTGGCCATTCTGGGTAGACCAATCTCAAAGGTCATTGTCACGTGATCCCATTTCCATTGAGGAATAGGTAAGGGTTGCAACATTCCTACATGCTTATGGTGTTCTTCTTTAACTTATAGACACACTAGACACTACATAACAAATTCAGCTACATCTTTCTTCAAACTGAGCCACCAATATATATCTTTTAAGTTATGATACATTTTAGTGCTCCCTGGATGCATTTCATACATGGATGAGTGAGTTTCCTCCATTACTAACTTCCTTAAGTTATTGACCTTAGGCACTACCATCCTACCATGGTAATAGACTATCCCGTCCTCTGACTCATGGAAACCGTCCCGTTTCTCACTGCCCAACTCTAACCTAATCTGCTAAATCACAGTATCAGCATGTTGTGCCTCCTTGATTTGTTCTTTCAGAGTAGGGTTCACATGCCTCTCAAATAACAATCCAGCTAACAAAAATACTTCTAACTGCACATCCATCTGTCTTAAAGAGACAAGCATATCCCACTTACAACATATTATATAATTCAATTGTCTTTTATCAGAGGGTGGAGATGAGGATTTCCTACTGAGTGCATCAACCACTACATTGGCTTTCCTTGGATGATAATCAATGGTAAAATCTTAGTCCTTGATTAATTCCATCCAGTGACGTTGCCTCATATTCAACTCATGCTGTGAGAAAATGTATTTTAAGTTTATATGATATGTGAAAATCTGACATGTTTCTCCATAGAGATAATGCCTCCATATTTTCAACGTGTGAACCACTGCAGCTAGTTCTAAATCATGTGTCATATAATTCTCCTTGTGTTTCTTGAGTTGTCAGGAAGAAAAAGAAACTACATGATTACTCTGCATCAACACATAGCCTAGACCATTCTTAGAAGCGTCAAAGAAAACAACATATCCCTTTCCCCACTCAGGTAAAACCAACATAGGTGCACAAGTCAACCTTTCTTTCAACAACTAGAAAGAATGCTGACACTTTTCACTCCAGAAAAAAGGAACTTCCTTCCTGGCCAACCTGGTTAGGGTAATGCTACAAAACTGAAGTCTCTGATAAACCTTCTATAATAACCCGCCAAACCTAGGAACTGTGAATCTCAGTCTGTGTCTTGGGATGTTCCCACTCTACAATAGAATCTACTTTCTTGGGATTAACACAAATACCTAAAGAAGATATAATGCGTCCAAGAAAAGACACTTCTGACAACCATAATTTGCACTTGCTAAACTTAGCATATAACTTGTGTTGTCTCAACATAGTCAAGGCTTAATGAAGGTGTTGTTCATATTATTGATTGTCACTACTGTAAATCAGGATGTCGTCTATGAAAACTACTACAAACTGATCAAGGAATGGTCGGAAGATTCTATTCATCAACTCCATGAATGCAGCTGGTGCATTAGTCAGTCCAAACGACATAACTATAAACTCATAATGACCATACCTCATTCTAAAGGCTAACTTAGGTATGTCACTCTCCTTGATGTGTAACTGATGATATCATGATCTTAGATCTATCTTGGAGAATACGTTTGCACCACGCAATTGGTTAAATAGATTATCTATCCTTGGTAGAGGATATTTGTTCTTGATAGCCACCTTGTTAAGCTATCTATAATCTATACATAGTCTCATAGACCCATCTTTCTTTTTAACAAAAAGAACTGGAGCACCCCATGGAAAAGTTTACTCGGTCAGATGAAACCTTTCTCAAGACACTCCTGTAACTATTTGTTGAGTTTTGCCATCTCAGTTGGCACCATCCTATAACATGTTTGGGCTATGGGTTGCATACCTGGAATAAGATTAATCTCGAAATCAACATCTCGGGGTGGAGGAATATCTAGAAATTCCTCGAGAAACACATCCTTGAATTTCCTGATATTAGGAACTACACAATGACTAGGACTCTCTACTCTTGTGTCTACCATATGTGCCAAGAATGTGAAGCATTCTTGTTGCATCATCCTTTATGCTACCATTGCTGACACTAGATAGGTTAGAAGAATCTTTATATCCCCCTAACAACCCATATCTTATCACCATTTGTGAACATAGCTTGCTTGGAACCACAATCCAAGATAACCTTATACTTCTCTAGGGTATCCGTCCCGAGAATAACATCAAACCCATGCATTTCAAGTGGTATAAGATCCACTTGAATGTTGTGTTCTGAGAAATAAAGAACAAAGGGAGAGCATACCTCCCTCAACAATGCAGATCTGACTAATGGAGTTTCTAATAATAGATTATCCACTCTACGAGTGAAAGTCATATTGCAGTCATGAATCACTTCTCGAGTGATTAAGGAATGTGTAGCACCCAGATCAATCAAAATAGATACAAAACAAGAGGAAGACATATTAGAATGAAATAATTCCATATGACATATCACAACTCGTGGATTAACCACTCCTCGAGTGCCACTAGTGAATTGTTGTCTCTAAGAGCCTTGTTGACTCTACATCAGTGGTTGGGTTACTTCCATGTCTCTAACTGGACAATCCTTTATCATATGTCTTGTCTTCCTACACCTGTAGAAGACTTTGTCTTCCCATTGCGACCTAGGTGGTCCTATCACTCACATCGATGTTGAGGTACAGGCTCCACTTGGTAGAAAACTACGACCTCAACCTTTCTTGTATGTCCACTGTGTCTGAGCACTAAACCTTTGAGGTTCTATTGGTGTAGTAAGCCTTGGTTTCTTAAAACATCCAAACCTCTAACCCTGGAACTATGTTGGTACTTTCCTATTGTTTGCCTCTCGTTTCACACTCACAAACCTCTCTATCTGCCCAACTGACTCCATAAAGGTGGCAAACCTCTCTCTATTCTCTAAGATAGATACATGTGTGGTTAACTCAATGTTCAAACACTTCTCAAAATGCCAAATTCTCTCCTCATTTTTGGTAGCCATGTGTGGACAAAACTATGGAAGTTGTATAAGCTTAGCTTCATCCTCGCTAACCTTCATTGGCCCCTACCTAATCCTCTCAAACTGCATGATCTTCTCATCTAGATAAGTCTTGGGAAAGTATCTACTGACAAACGTCTCTCGTCAGAATTCTTGCCATCTGACCTCAACACCAGGTCTTTTCTCTTCTTCAATGGCCCACCAATGGCCAACACTTCCTTTCAGAAGGTACACAATATGCTTAAATTTATCAACCTCTATAATGTCAAGGATTCTAAAGGCTTTCTCTATCTCAGTAAGCCATGAATCTGCGTCTGTTGGGTCAGCTATACCAACATATTCAGTGGCTCCTACCCAACACAACAACTCAAAGGTCTTACCAGATCCATGTCCCTCACTGGAAACTAGTACCCTAGGTGATGGTGTTGGTATCCGATCAGCCATATGTGTCATCGTATTCATGATCTGCCCAAAAAGAGCATGAAAGGTTGGGATTTCTAGAATAGCTTAGTCAAAGTTGGGGATTCTCAGGCATTGGTTCTTCTCTAGCCTGATCCCCTGCACCACCTCCCAGTGCAACAACACTACTCTCAGTAGCATGTTCTTCATGCGCTCCAACCATCTTCAGTTTTACTTATTCTCCTGTATGAGGAGAAGTCACTACAAGATACATTAGAGGACACTATAATAGACTCAACAAACTTAATCCTATGTCTCTGTAGACTCAGGGAACCTTAGGCTCAGATACCAAAACTTTGTGATGACCCAATTATAAATCAAGACATCACCAGTAATAATCGTGGAATAACCATAAGAAGAAGAATTAACAAAAATCACTAAGAATTAAAACCATTTTGCAGATAGATCCTCTTCCAGGAAAACTCATACTAAAAGAACCAAAACTTTATATACATGTGGTTCATATTGTACATACAATGTACCGTCTCTTCTCGAAGATAACAAGTACCAGTTGCTTTACATTAACATATACATCAACAACTTAAAACCTCAAGGAAAACAAACCACAATCTCAAGTCGTTCACAAAAACCACTAAGAACTATATCCCAAGTACCAGAGAGTACAAAGACGATACATAGGACTACTATCTACAAGACACGACAGACAATATACTCAACATGAGCTACTACTGATGTCCCTATTAATGTGGTCCTTCCTCTGCAGTTTGATTTCTACCTCCTCGTCCATGTCCACCTAAAAATTGTGGATCCCACAGGGTGAGACTATTATCCCATCGAGAAATATAACTCTCTTATAACAATATTATTTTCATAAGAAATAGTATAAAAAGTATGCAGAGGATACTATATGCAAGTAAGCAGGTTTATTTATAGTGAAAAGCAATAACATTAATAAGATAGTTCAACTATTCATAATAGAATTATGAAACATCTACTTGCTTTATAAGGAATATGAAGAACATGTATAACATCTATCTACTAAGATGTATAAAAGTAATGAGGCATCAACCAATGTTTTCCATATTTGACCTTTAAACAAATACACTACATGGTTGATTACACATTCACATTCACACTTATGCCCAGAGGAGATGAGGTATACTTCTCATGCTCCAACTGACCACAACTACATTAAGCATCGATACTATACAAGCTCAGTGGAAGAGTTGGTTGTTATGATCTCACCTGTCTCAATCAGTATGAGATAACTAGTAGGACATCTTGAGTTAGCTGCAAATAGCTTGTCGAGGTATAGTGGCATCTTCGCTATAGAGTTACAACCACAACATGTACTCTCTTCGGGAGAAGACCGCTAAGCTTTCCCAGATTATTTGTCATCAAGATGACAACTAAGAAATCCTAGTTTAGTTTTATCAAGAAGTCCACTGAGCAACCTGGTGTAGTTGGGGAGTCCATTGAGCACCCCTGTTTTTAGTTGGGGAGTACACTGAGCACCCCGAAATCATAATTACATATTCAAAAATATGTATACCGAGTTAAACTCATTTCACCATTTAGAAAATCTTGACACTGAATGGATCTATGGTTTGGGCAGCTACATGATAGCATTTAACTTTATTAAATAAGTGTATTAAAGTATCTTCTAGCATCAATGAAGTTACAAGAAAGAATTATATCAGATTCTACAAAGAAAGATATTTATATTTATCAAGTACTTTCATGATCTTTGGGAAACATACATCACTTAGAATCTCAATCTCTTATCATCATCATAATTGCCAAATCTAGGTATTCAAACTCGTAGTTCATCACTGAATATTGTTACCATTTATTAGGTAGCCATTACCTTTAGGTCATTAGACCAATGTATTATATCACATAGTTCACAAAGTCCATTAAATATGTATCATATAAACATCATAGCTCTTACTTAGCTATGCTCATCACCTCATGATACCTACATAGTTACTATTTCATGATAACCACAATATCAACTACATGTCATAACCATGCAATGCAAAAGAGATACATTATTCCCATTATTTAGGGTTAGGGTTTCCTTTCATCAACCGATTAAGATTTCAAATCATCTCATCACCCATTATTAGGGTTAAGATTTACCTTCATTATCTAATTAGGGTTTCAAGGTCACACATAAAATATTAAACCCTAATTCATACTCCATTCATCCTAGGAGTATCAAGATATACTTATTACATTGTTGATATAAATTTCTCTCTCATCCTCTCTAGGATGTTGAGTGCACCATACTTTTACTAGGTTGTCTCAATTCTCCTTATAAGGTAGGTTAGCTCATAATTATCAAATTTCATTAAACTCATTACCTTTTAATGTTGCATTTAATATAACGCACAACATGTATCACTTAGTCAAATATAATGGATTGAAGCATACCTACCATATCGGGCATCACGGTGTATATATATGCTATCGTATTGTGTTTGAGATGCAACCTTCACATCATATTGTGTATCCATATCGGGCATGTGGTGTAACCACATCATCATATCGTGTTTAGGCTGTATCCCCCAACACTATATCATGTATCAATCTTTGGTTGGCTATCACTTAGTTCTTATAATATCAAGTTAACCTCATATCGTGTATGGGCTAGATACTTGACCTCATATCGGGCATATGGGTATATTTGGTATCATATCGTACACAATGTGTGCACCATATCATCCATGTAGTATATGTCTCATCATGGTATTGTTTTAGTAGCCATATTGAGTTCCCATATTGGGTTATCATATCAGATTTCCATGTTGGGTAACATAACAGGTTACCATGTTGGGTAGACCATTATGCTCATATCCTTTTATGCTCAAGGATCAGTTCTATCATATAATTTCACGACAAGATAGCTATCTGGTTGAATACTTTCACAACAATCCATTACACAAAGGTTAGGGGTATATTGGGTTTCAATCTATCATCTAGGGTTTCAATTTTATATCAGTTAGTGTGGTCAATTGGCACTATATCGTGCATGTGGTATGATCTTAACCTTATATCATGTATAAGGTGTAAGTAGGTACCTCCCATATCATTTGTAAGACATGCCTCATATGTTTCATCAGGTATCACCCATCTCCATATCAGGTTACTCTTCATCTTGGGTTCCATATCGGGTTTGAGGTATTTCAACCTATGTCGTGTTATAACATGGTGATGTCACCATCATCTACCTCAAGACTATTATCCTTACTACCCTAAGACATGGACAATAGTCCTACCAAATGTTTGGAACTCAAAGGATCATCAATTTATCATAAGAACTCCAAATTTTAATATAGTTCAACAAGTTCAAAAATATTGAAAGTGAATAATAACATAGTTGGGTTCAAGTTATATAACCCACCTCTAAAATAACTTCCAAGCTTCAAATTCCAACTATTCATGTTACCAAAGTTGAAGACGAGCTTATCCAAGTCTAAGGCTTGAGCTTTTTAGCACTTGCATGATATCTTCCCTCCTTGTGGCCGATATCACCTTACTAGGTTGATATAACCTTGCTTGGCCGATATCCTTTCTCTTTGGCCGATACCATGCTCTAAAACTCAACACTCCTCTCTCATGCATGATACTAGGGTATTATGCACGATATATAAGGGAAATATGGTATCAAGATCCTAAAATTCAACTAATAGGTGAAGAGAAGGGTATTTATACTTGTGGTTTATGAAAAAGAGTGTAAGAGGTGTCATTATCTTAAGCTACTAAGTGTTATGTGTCCATGCATGGATTGACACATGTATTTGAATGCATCACATCTTTATCTTTCCATGCAAAATAAAATCTTAAGGATAATGCAAAGGATAAGGGTTGTCCCTTTGGTTATCTTCTAGGACAAGTTACTTCCACCATCATTATATTCACAATTCCACACACCCCTTTCCAAAGAAAAGTTGCAAACAGATACCTCTTGCTTTATTAAGGTGCCTAGCCCATCATGGGTAAATCCAATAGTCAACAAACGGATAGGAGACTCCCTCTATTTCTCCTTGGTTGATAGGGACTCCTTTACCAAGTCTATAAATTGATATAACTCATACAAAGATACCAACTATACTTCTTCCTTGGTCCTTTCATCACTAAGAGTGCTACTACTCTAAGATGATTCAAACATAGTGCCTCATTCTTTCTCTCCCTTATATATTACACTAGGAAGGAGTAGAGACACTCTAGAAGTGGTAATTTACACATCAACCCCTTGATTTTGGATAATTTACAATTTGTACCAAATTTGTTGCACAAAGAACTTAACATTATTCAAACAAGTTCTCACTTAGAATTTAGGCTTTCCACAAGCCACAACTTATTTTATTATGATGTTAGAACACTCATGATACATTCAACATGTGACATTTTGCAATATAACCCCTCATCTTGGGTAAATTGTACTTTACACTCAAACTATCATGTTATACACAAATAGTTTGCAATTAAGCTCAAACTTGAAATAAACTTCACAAAGAATATTAATTACTTTTCAAAAGATTAGAACATGTTTGTAAATGACTTAGTGAAGAAAAATTTCTAGGGTTAATCCATAACCCAGGTCAGTGATGTTACATGCATAATGGGAAACTTGTAATAAAAATCTTGGCGAACAAATACTATTTTGAAATATGGCTTGTTGACTATTTTTATATATAAGTCCTATAAGGTATATACTATTTTGATATAAAATTGTTTACTTGTTTTTAATAGCATACCATGTAATAGAATTGATTGTGTCATGATTTTCTTGATTTTAGTCCATCCAAAGAACTAAATATTATGCACCTTCTATCTACTTCATTTGTTATTTGCTAAAAATAAAGACTGCTATATCAATCTGGAATTTAGATGGGAGCTAATATAAATGGGATGAAATTGTTGGTTAGTTTCCTTTTCTGTATCTTTCTTTCCATGTTGCCTATAGGCCCTATGTGTAAACATTTTGGTTCATTTTCAATAAAGAAGAATGTTATTTCCTTTTTGCATATTATCTGTGTGTTATTTTTAGGCCACTCAGGGATGGGTGCTCTAATCCCTTTAACACTGCCCATTCAGACAGTGGGATTGGGATTAGGTTGAGAATGGTTTTGTGATATTACTTCTATCACACCTCATATCATAGTCCTACATATGGCTTTCTTTCTTCAACAACCCCATTTCCACCTTCCATCTCTTCCTTTACAATTGAACTGTGACGAATGAAAGATTAACTCAACAAGTCAGAGAAGCCTAGGTCGTAGATCTTGACTTTTAAATGTACAATAATTCATGTAGGGACACTAAGAAGATCATCTCTGATTGATCTTCACATGACAACGCCACCTCAGACACAAACTGTGACATCCAACTTACAAAAATAGGGTTTACTTAAGAGGAAGCATTCGTTAACAGTGGAATTACTAAAAATCACTAAAAATTAAAACTTTTTTACAAAGAGATCCAAACATAGGAAAAACTCTTTCATCAAGAGCCAATGTATAACACTTACATCCTGGTTCATAAGTACATGCCTTGTACCATCTCTTCTCGAGGATTACAAACATTAACTGCCCTGTTAACACTTTATACAAGCAGTATAAAAACCTCGAGGCATCAAGCCAAAATTTCATATCGATATACCAAAAGCATTAACTACTAACTCCGAGGACCTGAGAGTACAGAGACGACACATAGGACTACTATCTATATGACTTGACAGACAGTATCTCCACCTGAGATCTCACCATTGTCCATGATGTTGATGTTCTTCCTCTGTTGTAGAGATTTCTATTTCTTTGTCTGTGTCCACCTAAAAACATTGGATCCCACGGGGGTGAGACAATTGTAAATTGCCCCAGCAAGAGATATAACTCTCTGCAAAAACATTATTATTGCAGTTTATTAGAATTAAAAATTGAGTAGGAGTTCTTATATATATTAACAGTAGTATTAATCATTGTGTGAACAGAATAAGATAATCTCCTTTCCTAAGGAGAACATTGCATCTACTCATTGTAGAATCATAATTCGTTCATCTACTTGCAATGAATATAAAGAGATATGAATAATCATTTATAAACTAGAGATGCATAAAAGAATGTAAAATCAGCCAATAAGTTTTCGTATTCAATCCTTAAGCAAACATACTATACGACTGATTACATTTTACAATCACACTTATGCCCTAACGAGGTGAGGTATACCTCTCATACTCCAACCGACCACTGCAAAGTCGAAATCAGTACCATGCAAGGTCAATGGAAGAGTCGGCTTCCAAGACCTCCCACATCTCGATCAATTCAAGACCACATGCATGACATCTTGTGTCTCTGCTAGATAGCTTTCCAGGGTATACTAGCAACTTCACTATAGAGTTACAGTGGTGTGCTGCACTCTCTTTGCAATCGAGAGATTTCATGTTTACCTCCATCGATCTGGCATTAATATTATTGGGAGATGTGTATTGCATCTATTCCAATCATCAGGAGATTTGTGATACATCCATCCCAGTACAATAATGAAGGATTGAGAGGTTTAATGTTTACCTTCCATCAATTCCCTCATTAGGATATAAGGATATATTCGCCCATTAACCCTCACATATTAAAAATATGCGTTCCGGGTTTTGCCGTGGAGCAACCCGTTTCACCATCACCAAATTACTGACGATGATGGATCAATGGTCAGGGCTCTACATGATATGATTTCAATTGATTAATTAAGTACATTAGCATATTCTTTTAGCATTAAGCAAGTCCTCAAACAGAAGTTATTATGAAAAATGCTACAAAGGAACATGTAAGCTCTTATTAATTGCTTTACCAGAACTTATAATACATTGGGATCGTAATCCCTTATCTCATCACTTGAAAGTTCATATCTTACAACAACATCGTTATCTTACATATCAGATATGGGTATTCATACCCTCATTTCATCACTAATCACCATTACCACTTGTTAGGTAACTATTACCTCTAGGTCCTCAGACCGAGGTATACATGATACTTGTTACACAAGCATCTCACATGGCTCATAAGGCCCATTAAGTGTCTTGTCACCTTTCACTAGGAAACAACTTACTCATGTGACTCATAAATTCCATGCACATTTTGTTACTTTTACTAAGCAACAACAACATTAAGGCACACAACGCCAATCAATATTTTCATTATATAATTTTCATAGCTCAAATCCGGCTATGTTCATCATCTCATGATATCTTCATGGTTAATAGACATGATAACAGTCATAAAAGTCACTTATCACATCATGTGATACACTAATAACACCACCATTCTATTTTTAGGATTAGGGTTTACTATCAAATAGGATTTTCCATTCCATTACCCAATTTAGGGTTAGGATTTCCCATTTCACATTAATTACGGTTTCATGTTTATATTACTTATCCAACCCTAATATATTGCTTCACTCCTCTAGGAGCATCTATTGATACCACAAGTATTTACTCATGCTTGTTACTCTCATCATATATTATTTAAGTATTGTCAATACAAGGTATAAGTTCATCTCTCATCCTTACCATCATATGATTACATCATACTCATTAGTTTGGCTTAACCCCTTTCACAAGATATATTAGCCTATACTTATCAAAGTATATCAAACTCATTACAATCTTATTGTAACAACAACATAACACACACTTCATGTGTTTCTTATCCAAGTATGTTGGATTGAGATGCATCAAGGTATATCAACCCTGAAATGCTAAATGTGATATCTATCATGTCTTGATGTATCACTTTTCTTATCACTTCCAACTTACTTAAGTTAATCAACTGTCCTTGTATTAAGGTATTTCCCTCTTAATACTTTATCCACTAACCTATCACCTTCATCATGTAGTGCATAGGTCAGACATTAGAATTGTCCAGCGATCTTTAATGATATGGACTTATCTAATGGTTAGGCATTGATGATATAGAATAAACCATTATCAACCACTTTAGGTATTTCAACTATTAGGATGTTAACCACGTCATGATTTAGTGTTGCATACATCTTTCCTAAGAGTTTCATGTCCTCATCTTTGTAAGGTGTATAGGGTTGTTACACATATATAAAGTTAGATATATAATAATCTAGGTGTCATCTTGTCCCTTATACTCTTACACCTTTGAGTATCAACATTACCATTCATAAGGTTTATCAATTTCACCCATCTTGGTGTAACATTCTCATCTTACTTGATTATATTAGCCACACCCTACTTTAGTGTATTGACCATTATACCATTATTGGGGTTTCATATATCATTACATGGCATCACCCTGGATTTGATTCTCACATCACATCATTGCATCAAGATTCCACATAACATTATTCTAATTGAGGGTTTCTCATGACATTACCCTAGATTAGGGTTTCACATTCAATAACCCACAATTAGGGTTTACTATTCATCCTAATTAGGGTTTCATAATCAATTACCCATAATTAGGGTTTACTATTCATCTAATTTAGGGTTTTACATTTCACAACCTTAAATTAGGATTACTCAAATCATCACCCTCAATTAGGGTTTCACTATTACCCTAGATTAGGGTTTTACTCAGAATTGCCATGAAATAGGGTTAGGGTTCATTTAACTTTCTCAAATAGGGTTTTCATGATATCTTCACTAATGATCATACCCTAATCACTACATGATTAATAATCATGTAAGAATTCCTCTATATCATCCTCTCAACTTGACTAGGTTATATCATTCCTTCAATCAAGTACATACAACTATGATTGACATAGTGTACTAAGACATTACTTTAATAACCTTTTAGTGTTAAATAATCTAAAAGTACTGATCATCTAGGTACTTTAGGGTTTAAACCTTTGTACCCAATATTAATAATCATCATTGGATCAATGGATCAATCATCATCTTAATTCTCCAAAATATTTGATCATATCAGACCTCTATTTACATGAGGTATCCTAATGAAAAGACCAATTGAATCTTCAATTACAATAGGTGTCCAAGTGGATTAACCAATTGAGTCTTCAATTACATTAGGTATCCAAAAGGATTAACCATGTTGAACCTCAAATGGTGTTGATTACTTAGACCCTAAACGGTCTTGGACTTCAGAGTTCAAATGTTTTGAAACCGTTTGAGCTTATTGCCCTTGAAACCATTTAAGCAAGGAATGTGTTAAAACCAAATGAGCTTGGGTTTCCAAATGGTTTGGGACCATTTGGACCCAAACGGTCTTGGGAACCTTTGGACCAAACCTCCTCAAAACCGAATGGACCAAAAAGGTCTTTCAACACTTAACCAAATCAAGGTTCTAGTCAACGAACTGCCTCTCAATTGAATCATTGATCCATTCATCAATTGAACCACTGAATCACCCCTCAATTAGACCATCAATTAGGGTTTTGAACCCAATTAAACTAAGGTTTATAATCAAGAAACCATCAACTAGGGTTTTGAAATCGAGGAACCTTCAATGGTTAACATTGTGAAACTAATTCAATTGAAATCAGTGAACCATCATCAAATTATGATATGAACTGACCTCAAACGGTCTTGAGGTCGTTTGGGGGACCTCTAAACGGTCTTGAGGTCATTTGGATGACCTCCAAATGGTCTTGAGACTATTTTCCCCACCCCTCATTGAAATTTGTGGAATTCAATTAGGGTTTGGATCATTGAATTGATCATCGAATTAGCTATTGATTGCATTTCGATTTGATATCTCTAACCCTTCAATTACTCAACCATACTCAACCCTAGACCTCTAAACGGTCTTGGTTGACCTCCAAACGGTCTTGAGACCGTTCGGGCGATCTCCAAATTGTTTGAGACCATTTGGGTTAATCAACCCAAAACATTTAGTCAACCAAATGAAAATTCAGCACTTAACCCGATTAGGGTTTCTAATTGGAGGATTTTCCATATATTGAATTAATCAATTAAAGCCATTAGATCATTACTCAACAAGTACTAGGGTCCTGACCTCAAATGGTCGACCCATCCAAATGGTCAACTCATCTAAACGGTTTGGGATCCAAACCTCCAAACGGTTTGGTGAAACTGATTGGACCAACATTTATGAAACTATTTTCCAAGGATATTTTTGGAGGTGTGTGCTTAGGATGATGTCATCATCATAAAGATACGATCCTTCATATTTTGCTATAATTTTCATTGTGGTTCTAATGATTTGATCAAGTGAATTTCAAGAAGAACAAATGATCAACATTTGATAAGGAATTGAATGCAATAACAATAGTAAGGGTTCAAGTTATAAAAACTGCCTCCAATTGAGCTCCAAAGCTTCAAGATCAAGTGAACAATGGTGGATGCAACTCCTTCCACTATCCCAAAGCTCATCCTCAAGCTTTGAGTGAAAAGGAATGGTTAGAATTAAAGAGGGAATCGAGATAAGAAGAAATCCTGCATTGATTTGTGATTTCCACCATGGATTCAAGGTGAAAGAAGGTCAAGAAGATTACCAATAGTTTGGGGGTCGTCCTCTTGATCCTCCAAAGCTCCCTTGGTCGTTTTTCAAGCAAAGAGAAGAAGGGGATTTGGAGAAAGCCTTTGGTTTGGGTTGTAAAGGGTGTTTTTATAAGAAAAATAATGAGAGAGAAAATGCCTTATAAAAATTCTTTTAATTCCAAAATTAGTGTTGCCTCTTCCCCCTCAATTCCTTGGTTACGAGGATATCCCTTTTTCCTTTTATTCCTCTCAATTATCCATGAATTAAAAAAAAGCAAATTAAGCACCTTAAATCATATTATACTAATATCCATAAGTGAGTGGATAATTCTTTTTCTTATAATATTATGAGTGAGTTATCCACTTCCTTTGGATAATTTCGTGCCTTTGCAAGGCACATGGTCGCCCATTCTCTTACAAATTCATCACATTATTATAGCAGTGTTTTCTACAATATCTATTTGATTTCCCTTTTGAAGGATATTGCAGTTTACCACCAATGTAGTAAGATGGTTTTTGATGTCAAGGGAAGAGGATGACAGGGTTGATTTCTTTCTATAGGGGACATTGGGCTTCTTCAAAAACTTATGAATGGAAGGAAGTGTAAGATCACATCTTTTGTAGAACACCTCAGGGTCAAGTAGATCATGAAACTTAGGGTTGTCAAACCTCCATGAGTCAGTAACCTCGGTACCATTGAAATAGATATCCATAGAATATTCTGAGATGGTAATTTTGGTACCGGCTATCATAGAATCCAAAACCACTTGGGTATTGAGGGATGGCACAATGTTTTTGTAGTTCCATTAGATATTAGCATAACACCATGGACCACCTTAGTGATATTGATAAATTTGAAAAGAACAGTTGTTCTACACTCAATGTGCTAAGGTGATGGGTCAAAAACACCTTAGCGACCTCCTTGATAACATTAATCATTGTGAAATGAGGTATATATAAATATCAAAATGAAAAATATTCTGAGGAAGGAGTTCCTTATAGCGATTCAAATCTTGAGAGGATATGACAGAGGTGCCATCATAGGATATTAGGTGACGATCAGAGGAAGAAGATGGAGCTCCAATTGGGATGGCTCTTTTCCTATGGTGTGAAGCCATCTTAGCGTAGTTGAAGAGGTAAAGATCACTAGAAAAGGAAGAACACAACACGAGCAAGTTGACTAGCCACCTAGGTTGAGGTAGGGAGAGGCAAGGAAGGAAAAATGCAGGTTGGGAAGGGTGTAGGAAGGGATGGTCGAGCCTAGTATTTGAGGATGAAGACATTGGAGGTTGGGATCAATTGATTTTTCTCTAATTGGGAGGGAGAAAAGTAAATCTATTCACTTATTAATCTAGTCAAGTTGCGTGATTGGTCAATGTTTGTGGGTAGGAAACTTGACTGAAAAGGTAGTTCTGCTAAGTACTTGGATGGCGATCAGTCAAGTTGTATCAGGACAAACTTCACCAAATGGTAAACAAATCGAAACCTTATAAATTTTCATTCGAAGCCTCTAGGGTTCTTTATAAATTTAGTTTTCTAGCCTACCATGTCTTTTAGACATATTGAGGCACAATTCACTCATCATAGGGAACTATTTTGTGATAAAATATTTGTTTGTAAAAAAGCCAAAAGAAAGTGAAACAAGGCATGAAAACATAGAAATTATAGCACTTTTAGTCAAGAGATGATCAATTCAAAAGCAAGAAACATATATGTACGATAACATCTAGCTCAATAGCAAGTAAATATCACCAAGAGCATTTATGAGTAGTTTTGATCTAATAAAAGTAAACTTATCTCTAGCTAGAGGTTTAGTGAAAATGTCTGCAAACTGATTTTCTGTGTCCACATGCACAATATAAATATACTTCTTGGCAATGTGGTCACGTAAAAAGTGATTATTCGATGGTGATTGATGAGTATAGTGTTGATCTAACAACCTATGGTGACTTAATGGTCACCAATGATGGGGGATCAGGTCTCCACAACCTATGGTGAGTTAAGCATGTAGTTGCAGCATCAATTAAGCCTTAAACCAAGGGTTTTGTGGGTCATTTGTTGCAATGGTCGGACCTATACTACAATAGATGGTTTTAATATATGAACTTGACCTAATGGTTAAGATTTAATGTTTCTTCATCCAATAAATTGGAAGGATGCCTAATGTAATATGTTGATCCTAATAAAGTGATTTAGATGTTTTCCTTTATGAGATCAACTTAAGAAGCTCATATAGTGACAGCTTGTTTCTTTACCCTTTCTGGATAGCCATTGCCTTGGTGCACTAGGCCCTGGTTGTACCGATTGTACCAAAAACTTCTTCTTTTCAGAACTACTAGGCCTCTGTTCCTGAGTTTGGATAGGCCTTTTCTCAATTCTTCCTTTATATTCCTTTTCTGGACGATTAGTTCTGATATGTCCAAGCTTCCTACACCTATGGAAAATCCTAGTTTCAGATTGTATCCTATTCCTTTCATCATTATTCATCGCTCCAACATGCTGATGTTGAGCAGGAATCCTATTGGAGTTCAAAACTTCATCATTGGGGGGTGATAGTCTAGGTTGCATTGCTAATGCTCGATCTACTATATGCATCATAGCTGTCCTATATTGCTCAAATAGAGCAGGGAAAGATGGGCTCTCTATCATGGCTAGGTCAAACTGGGGATGTGTAGGTATATGTTCTTTTCTTCTCTGATCCCCTATACCTCTTCCTGGTGTAGCAGTGCTGCTCTCAGCAGCATGCTCTTCGTGTGATCCATACATCATCAAGTTCTTCTTCTCCTATATGAGCAGAAGACACTATCAGATACACTGGAAGATACTAGAACAGACTCTACCACCTTAGTCCTATGTCTCTATAGACTCAGCGAACCTAGAGCTCTGATACCACTAAATTGTGACATTCAACTTACAAAAATAGGGTTTACTTAAGCAAAAGCATTCGTGAACAGTGGAATTACTAAAAATCACTTAAAATTAAAACTTTTTACAAAGAGATCCAAACATAGGAAAAACTCTTTCATCAAGAGCCAATGTATAACATTTACATCATGGTTCATAAGTACATTCCTTGTACCATCTCTTCTCGAGGATTACAAACATTAACTACCCTGTTAACATTGTATACAAGCAGTATAAAAACCTCGACGCATCAAGCCAAAATCTCAGAATGATATACCAAAAGCATTAACTACTAACTCTGAGGACCTGAGAGTATAGAGACGACACATATGACTACTATCTATATGACTTGACAGACAATATCTCCACTTGAGATCTCACTGCTATCCCTGTTGTTGCTATCCTTCCTCTGCTGTAGAGATTTCTATTTCTTTGTCTGTGTCCACTTAAAAACATTGGATCCCACGGGATTGAGACAATTTTAAATTTCCCCAGCGAGAGATATAACTCTCTACCAAAACATTATTATTACAGTTTATTAGAATTAAAAAATAAGTAGGAGTTCTTATATATATTAACAGTAGTATTAATCATTATGTGAATAGAGTAAGATAATATCCTTTCCTAAGGATAACATTGCATGTACTCATGGTAGAATCATAATTCATTCATCTACTTGCAATGAATATTAAGAGATATGAATAATCATTTATTAACTAGAGATACATAAAAGAATGTAACATTAGCCAATAAGTTTCCATATTCAATCCTTAAGCAAACATACTATACGACTAATTACATTTTACAATCACACTTATGCCCTGAGGAGGTGAGGTATACCGCCCATACTCCAACCGACCATTGCAAAGTCGAAATCGGTACCATACATGGTCAATGGAAGAGTCAGCTTCCAAGACCTCCCACATCTCGATCAGTGTAAGACCACATGCAGGACATCTTGTGTCTCTACTAGATAGCTTTCCAGGGTATACTGGAAACTTTGCTATAGAGTTACAGTGGCGTGCTGCACTCTCTTCCAAGACCTCCATCGATCTGACATTAATATTAGTGGGAGATGTGTACTTCATCTATCCCAATCATTAGGAGATTTGTGATACATCCATCCCTGTACAATAATGAAGGATTGAGAGGTTTAATGTTTACCTTCCATCACTTCCCTCATTACGACGTAAGGATATATTCGCCCATTAACCCCCACATATTCAAAATATGCGTTCTGGGTTTTTCCGCGGAGCAACCCATTTCACCATCACCAAATTACTGAAGATGATGGATCTATGGTCAGGGCTCTACATGCTATTACTTCACTTGATTAATTAAGTACATCAACATATTCTTTTAGCATCAGACAAATCCTCAAATAGAAATTATTATGACAAATGCTACAAAGGAACATCTAAGCTCTTATTAATTGCTTTAACAAAACTTATAATACATTGGGATCTTAATCCCTTATCTCATCACTTGAAAGTTCATATCTCACAACAAAATCATTATCTTACTTGTCAAATATGGGTATTCATACCCTCAATTCATCACTAATCATTGTTACCACTTGTTAGGTAACTATTACCTCTAGGTCCTCAGACCAAGGTATACATGATACTTGTTACACAAGCATCTCACATGGCTCACAAGGCCCATTAAGCATCTTGTCACCTTTCACTAGGCAACAACTTACTGATGTGACTCATAAATTGCATGCACATTTTGTTACTTTTACTAAGCAACAACAACATTAAGGCACACAAGGCCAATCAACATTTTCATTATATAATTGTCATAGCTCAAATCTGGCTATGTTCATCATCTCATGATATCTGCATGGTTAATAGACATGATAACAGTCATAAAAGTCACTTATCACATCATGTGATACCCTAATAACACCACCATTCTTTTTTTCAGGATTACGGTTTACTATCAAATAGGATTTTCCGTTCCATTACCCAATTTAGGGTTAGGATTTCCCATTTCACATTAATTAGGGTTTCATGTTTATATTATCTATCCAACCCTAATATATTGCTCCACTCCTCTAGGACCATCTATTTATATCACAAGTATTTACTCATGCTTGTTACTCTCATCATATATCATTTAAGTATTGTCAATACAAGGTATACATTCATCTCTCATCCTTACCATGGTATGATTACATCATACTCATTAGTTTGGCTTAACCCCTTTCACAAGATATATTAGCCTATACTTATCAAAGTATATCAAACTCATTACAATCTTATTGTAACAACAACATAACACACACTTCATGTGCTTCTTATCAAAGTATGTTGGATTGAGATGCATCAAGGTATATCAACCCTGAAATGATAAATGTGATATCTATTAAGTCTTTATGTATCACTTTTATCATCACTTCCAACTTACTTAAGTTAATAAACTGTCCTTATATTAAGGTATTTCTCTCTTAATACTTTATCCACTAACCTATCACCTTCATCATGTAGTGCATAGGTCACACATTAGAATTGTCAAGCTATCTTTAATGATATGGACTTATCTAATGGTTAGGCATTGTTCATATAGAATGAACCATTATCAACCACTTTAGGTATTTCAACTCTTAGGATGTTAACCACATCATTATTTGGTGTTGCATACATCATTCCTAAGAGTTTCATGTCCTCATCTTTGTAAGGTGTATAGGGTTGTCACACATGCATAAAGTTAGATATATAATAATCTAGGCGTCATCTTGTCCCTTATACCCTTACACCTTTGAGTATCAGCATTACCATTCATATGGTTTATCAATTTCACCCATCTTTGTTGTAACATTCTCATCTTACTTGATTATATTATCCACACCCTACTTTAGTGTATTGACCATTATACCATTACTGGGGTTTCATATATCATTACATGGCATCACCCTAGATTTCAGTCTCACATTACATCATTGCATCAGGGTTCCACATAACATTAACCTAATTTAGGGTTTCTCATGACATTACCCTAGATTGGGGTTTCACATTCAATAACCCACAATTAGGGTTTACTATTCATCCCAATTAGGGTTTCATAATCAATTACAACATAATTAGGGTTTACTATTTATCTAATTTAGGGTTTTACATTTCACAACCTTAAATTAGGATTACTCAAATCATCACCCTCAATTAGGGTTTCACTATTACCCTAGATTAGGGTTTTACTCAGAATTGCCCTGAAATAGGGTTAGGGTTCGTTTAACTTTCTCAAATAGGGTTTTCATGATCTCTTCACTAAGGATCATACCCTAATAACTACATGATTAATAATCATGTAAGAATGCCTCTATATAATCCTCTCAACTTGACTAGGTTATATCATCCCTTCAATCAAGTACATACAACTATGATTGACATAGTGTACTAAGACATTACTTTAATAACCTTTTAGTGTTAAATAATCTAAAAGTACTGATCATCTAGGTACTTTAGGGTTTAAACCTTTGTACCCAATATTAATAATCATCATTGGATCAATGGATCAATCATCATCTTAATTCTCCAAAATATTTGATCATATTGGACCTCTATTTACATGAGGTATCCAAATGAAATCACCAATTGAATCTCCAATTACAATAGGTGTCCAAGTGGATTAACCAATTGAGTCTTAAGTTACATTAGGTACCCAAAAGGATAAACCATGTTGAACCTCAAACGGTTTTGATTACATAGACCCTAAACGGTCTTGGACTTCAGAGTTCAAACATCTTGAAACTGTTTGGGCATATTTCCCTTGAAACCGTTTAAGCAAGGAATGTGTTGAAACTGAATGAGCTTGGGTTTCGAAACGGTTTGGGACCAATTGGACCCAAACGGTCTTGAGACCATTTGGACTCAAATGGTCTTATTACCTTTTGGTCCAAACCTCCTCAAAACCGAATGGACCAAAAAGGTATTTCAACACTTAACCAAATCAAGGTTCCAATCAATGAACCGCCTCTCAATTGAATCATTGATCCATTAATAAATTGAACCATTGAATCACCCATCAATTAGACTATCAATTAGGGTTTTGAACCCAATTCAACTAAGGTTTATAATCAAGAAACCATCAACTAGGGTTTTGAAATCGAGGAACCTTCAATGGTTAACATTGTGAAACTAATTCAATTGAAATCAATGAACAATCATCAAATTATGATATGACCTGACCTCAAACGGTCTTGAGGTCATTTGGGGGACCTCTAAACAGTCTTGATGTCGTTTGGATGACCTATAAATGGTCTTGAGACCGTTTGCCCCACCCTCATTGAAATTTGTGGAATTCAATTAGGGTTTGGATCATTGGATTGATCATCAAATTAGCTATTGATTGCATTTCGATTTGATGTCTCTAACCCTTCAATTAATCAACCATACTCAACCCTAGACCTCTAAATGGTCTTGGTTGCCCTCCAAACGGTCTTGAGACCATTTGGGTGATCTCGAAACGGTTTGAGACCATTTGGGTTAATCAACCCAAAACATTTAGTCAACCAAATGAAAATTCAGCACTTAACCCGATTAGGGTTTCTAATTGGAAGATTGTCCATATATTGAATTAATCAATTAAAGCCATTAGATCATTAATCAACTAGTACTAGGGTCCTGACCTCAAACAGTCAACCCATCCAAACGATCAACTCATCTAAACGGTTTGCAAACCGTTTGGTCTCCAAATGGTTTGGTGAAGCCGATTGGACCAACATTTATGAAATTGTTTGCCTAGGATATTTTTGGAGGTGTGTGCTTAGGATGATGTCATCATCATCAAGCTACGATTCTTCATATTTTTATGTAATTTTCATGGTGGTTCTAACGATTTGATCAAGTGAATTTCAAGAAGAACCATGAATGCAATAACAATAGTAAGGGTTCAAGTTATAAAACCCACCTCCAATTGATCTCCAAAGCATCAAGCTCACGTGAACAATGGTGGATGCAACTCCTTCCACTATCCCAAAGCTTATCCTCAAGCTTTGAGTGAAAAGGAATGGTTAAAATTAAAGAGGGGATCGAGATAAGAAGAAATCATGCATTGATTTGTGATTTTCATCATGGATTCAAGGTGAAAGAAGGTCAAGAAGCTTACCAACAGGTTGGGGGTCGTCCTCCGGATCCTGCAAAGCTACGTTGGTCGTTTTCCAAGCAAAGAGAAGAAGGAGATTCAGAAAAAGCCTTTGGTTTGATTTGTGAAGGGTGTTTTTATAAGAAAAACAATGAGAGAGAAAATGCCTTATAAAAATTCTCTTAATTCCAAAATTAGTGCCACCTCTTCCCCCTCAATTCCTTGGATATGAGGCTATCCCTTTTTCCTCTTATTCCTCTCAATTATCCATGATTTAAAGAAAAGCAAGTGAAGCACCTCAAATCATATTATACTAATATCCATAAGTGAGTGGATAATTCTTTTTCTTATAATATTGTGAGTGAGTTATCCACTTCCTTAGGATATTTTCATGCCTTTGCAAGGAACATGGTCGCCCATTCTCTTGCAAATTCATCCCTCACCTTTTGGTTAAAGGGCTCTTCAATTAATATATTTATTTTTGCATTAAATTGAATTAGGGTTTCAATTAAGCTTAAATCTTGATTATTTTAATATCAAGATTCTCTCTCCTTTAAAGTAATACAAATGAGACACCCCTCTCATTTTTTTTCTCTACATGATACCAAGAAGTATAAGGGACCTTATTGAAGTGGTAATTTGCATATTGAACCCTAGGTTTTGGGTAAATTGCACTTTACTCCAAAACTTGGTTTTAATGCACAAACATTGCTTTATCAGCTCTTTCTTGGTGCTCAAGCTTATGAAAGGCATACCACTGCATCATACTCATTCCTATGATGCTCCAACACATGAGGAACATTTATTCATGTAACATTTGCAAGCTAACCCCTCAACTTGGGTAATTTGCACTTTAGTCCAGAATACGCAAACATTGCTTCAACATTATTCAAATAGGACCAAAATTGAAATATAAGTTCCTCTTGATCCTTAATTACTTTTCACCAAATTAAAGGTGGTTGAGGATTGATGATTCTGAGTTATTTAAAGAAAAAAATTGAGGATAAATTGAGGAAAGTATTAAGGTAAATAGAGGAAACTAATTCTGAGGATAGATTGAGATCAGTGATAATCACGACATGAATTGATCAATCTCTTACCATGTTGGTTTGGTAAACCCTAATTATAGGATTGACCAAAAACTCTAGGTGATCCTTCAACATGAAAACTGGAACCTTTTTGGCAAACTAATATGTTAAAGTTTTCATGATAGGAACGTGTAGAACTCCAAGGTGGGTAGGATAGTGGAGTTTTAAGGACTCAAATCAGGTGGAAACAATTGCAAAAACTGAAATTTTTGCCGCTATTTGGTGAACAAAATAAATTATGATACTATTTGGTTCAGTTAAGGCCTTTGACCAACTCCCCATTGTAAGAGTCCATAAGGGTCGTCAAAATTAGCTAACCTTTTTTATCTGCATGGTCCTCCCTATATTGAAAACTCAAGTAGGATGCCCAACCTTGTGTCCTTGCCCTGAGAATACATGCAGGTGCTCAAATCTTATATAATGGAGTTATATATTATGTTTGCAAGTTGTAAAATCAATGAGTAAAACACCAAGTACAATACTAGAATACTACATGGCAATATCTAAGAAATAAAACAAGTGTACATATGTATAATAGTTCAAGCAGGAAATCAATAATCATATAATTATTAAAGCTCATACCTGACTCAAAGATTCAAACCTAACTTATCTTATATCACCTAACCAAAATCAAATCTTATTAATAACAATTACTCATCATTAAGACATGGCTTATTATTATAAATGATATTTAGACCTAAAATTTGGTTTAGCCAAAGCTAGGTTCTAATGAATCCAAAATGTCTTTGTCTGATATTTTTTAACTAATCAAGAGGGTGTAGTTAGTCTTTGGTTCAATTTTCATGTTTCTTAGATGTTTTGTTAATTTTTTAGAACTAATACGAGGCTAAAAGCATCTAATAATCATTAATGATAAAAGATCTAACACTGGTCATCACTACTATTCTCTAAGATCATATATGGGTTTGAAAGATTGTTAGGGTTCTAATTTATTTTCTAAGAATTTATTTCAATCACATATCATTTACTACTTCTCATACATCCTAAAACAAAGCACTTACATCTACACATAATACTTTAAAATTAATTGAAAAGAGTTTGATCTAGATGTGTTTATGACAAAGGGTATTGCTATGAGTCCATGGGTATTTTTGTGGGGTTTATGTGCATATGAATATTTTATTTTTGAAGATGAGATATTTTAATGGATATTCAAAACAGAATTACCATTTTTCAATTTATCCTTCTAGATAGATCTTCATGTATGATGTGTGTATGGACATCATCTCGTAACTAGAGAGGGGAACGGTTCAATACCTCATGAACTGACTATATCTTGGCCTGGTCAGGCTGGATTGCTTCATCTATCATTGTCATGCTTACACTCCTAAGAAATGCCCTTGTTTTAAGCTCTTTGCATGAAATAACCATAGTTAGTATTGGGTACAGATCCAAACTTTCTATAGCTATCAATCTTGATGTCATTATGCCATCATCCCCCTGTGTCCAGGTCTCATTGTGGTTGTAGTGATGCAACATCATTTAGGTGGGAACATATCCCTCAACCTTCTTCTTCATTTACTGTGGCTTATACACGATGGGACATCGTGACCGCTCCTTACTTCCTTATAGAGTTCTAACGAGGCCCACACATAGTTAGATATGAAGATAACCCGACTAGATCTGTGTTGATATGCTAAAATTTGATGTTGGTCCATGAGAACGGTGATTGAGAAACCAATAGTGTCGGAAGTCAGGTTTGTATATCCTTGGTCTTCGGTTCATTCTCTGACTGCTTAAAGCTTGACGTTGGATCTGAAAGGTATATTTAGAGAAACTCTTAGATCAAGGAAGAGGATTCTGATATCCTTTCCCTCAACTTGACTTACATATGTGGCAAGGTTGAGGAGGGAGATTAATAAACCAGTGTTTCCAGTCATCTTTGATCACCACAAAAAGACTCACCATAATATATTGAAGCTTTTGAATCTGCTTGAAGTCATCTCTAATGCTCTTCCATGCCTTCCTCCTCTTCAATCTATCTATTGTTTTGGTTGGAGGAGATGCAACTAGGGGCAAACTCTTGTTATCTCCAAATACACCACCTCACACCCAATTCATAATATTTTGAGATTTTAGGAGACTAAAATAATGACGAATCACTGCTAGAAGCTCAATGCGATCTGCATTTTGAGCGCTAGCCGGTGTTGGGGATGCACGACCTTGTCATCACCTCAACATAGCTTGCGGGAGGTAGTGGATGGATATATTTTGCTCATTTTATGATCCAAGGTCAGGATAGGGCAAAGAATCTATCATCAAACCAATGCACCACAAAGTCCTTCTGACTATGTAACAAATCAATATCACGACCACTAGGTCAAACAATGAATGTATCCCAATTCAAACAAATAACAATAATTTTATGAAATTTAAACCTCAATAATTTCCTATAGGAGCATGCTTTAACTTAAAAAATTTAACCTAATATTTTTCTTGGTGTAGTCCACTTACATATAAATTTGGCATTCAAATTCCATGGATTTACCCCTCAATTTAGTTAGAATAAAGGGGTACATATATAATGATATGAAACTTAAATATATATAAGTTGGTATCTCACATCATTGACACAAGCTCAACTTGTTTACTCTGACCATAATTGTAAAAAGACAAAATTTTTGCATGTATGTATTCAACCAATATATTGATTATCAAACACCTTAAATTAGGGTCATCATATTCTTCCCACCTTATATTGAATTTTATCCTCGAAATTCAACTAATGTCATACCAATGGTGAAGCTAAAGATTTTATATTATCTCTAAGCCACCATTTCTAGTGCATAGTCCATCATAGTTTTGGACACATCCTAAGTCATCATCTTAGGACTTTAAAGAACTTAGGGTGTACCCAACCCGCCTTATATAGGTTTAATCATCATTTAAAATGAAAAGAGAATGGAAGCATCACTTAATTTATTAATTGTGAAAAGAAATTATTTTATGTTAATATTTGGATCCCCTATATTTCCATAAGAAATACAGTTTTATTTTTGAAGGTATTATTTAAGGTTTCATCTTTAACTCTAATCACCTATGTAAGGTGATATCAAGTTTTCATGTCATATAATAGTAGAAATTTCACACTTACATCATTATTACTGTTTATGATGAACATCATATGATGATTCCATTAGTTGAGAAAGGCTTACTTAAAATTCTTTAATACTAGGGTTTTACCCTATTATGTGAATTATCATCAAGAATAATATACCATAAGGATTAAGGTTAAGCATTGTATTTTGTGATCATGTAATCTATGATCCAAAGATATCTTAATTCAATTTCCTGACTCCGATTTTTTTTTCGTGTGAGGTATGATTTCATCTTAGATGAAGCCTATGAGAGTGTTTTATCATATAAGTATCAAGTTTTTCTGTGATATATTTCATGTATCAAGTATCACTTGAGGAACAACATTATTCTCAACATTGAGGTTTCATAATTATCTCACTTGAATCGACAAAGATATCCACATTATTTATCCACCAAAACTAAGACCTCTCTATGTCCAACAAGATGTGCTAACCACAATCATCTACATATAACAAAACTTTTATCCAACTTTCAAAAATAAGGGGAACCACTAGATTCCTTCACATAGAGCCACTAACTCGAGTATGAGGCCTATCATGAAGATCAAACATCACATACATCATATTAGGGTCTTGGGACATCCCCTCACCTATAGAATAAATATCATATATTCAAATTCCTCTTTCTTTAGGGTTATATCTTTCGATAGGAAATATAGGGCTCAACATTTTCATGAAAACCACAATGTAGGCATCTTAAATCACATAAGTAAAAGTAGTCTATCTTGGGACTCATCATCATGTATTTAAACATTCACACTTTTCAACATTTTAAGTGCAATTTGGAAGTTAGGTAATCTGACCTTCTTTCATGTCAGGTCGACCCGTATAAGAGTTCACCCTTTTTTGTATGTCCCGTGCTAGAGGTCTCCCTTTGTAAAGAGATTGAGGCCCATGCTGGTCCCAGACCATATTTCACTATCCATATCATGACATGTACAAAACTAGACACAAGCAAGAATGTGAACCCACAAGCTAGGTTTATCACATCGAACAAGTCATATGCACCTCACATGGTACTAAGTCTAGCTAGGGTTGCAGGGTAAAAACTCAACTAATATCATCAAATCATACTTGACCCTTCCTGAAACAAACTATGGTCATCATGAAGTAACTCATATCATCAATATCATGCATCAACCCATCATCATCATCATCATCATCATCATCATCATCACGATAACAAATATCAACTTAGGTCATCTACGCTACATACTAGCCTAACTTTTATAATGGCTCTAGAAAACTCTAGTGACTAAAACTAGCATCTATATACTCTCATCTAGACTTGATATTACATCTCTTTCTCTTTGGTTACATAGATACTCACTACCTTTGTCAGTGTGGGAACATTTTCATAAATGAATATATACTAATATTTGAAAGAGTTTTCCTCCAACACTGCAATAGATGATTGTAACCACCAATACTCCTTTCAAATATAAAAAATCAAAACAAGTTACCACATTGATTAGGCAGTCTAGTACCATGAAAACTAGAGCACTAGAAAGAGCATGTTGCACACTTGCCTAGATACCCTAAGCACATGTCACAAACATATTTCTAGGGTTTACAACCATAAGATATCCCTCTTCTCACCCTTATAAATCTACATCCCATACTACAAGATAGAAAGATAAGAAAAGAAAGGTTTCAGGAATTACATAATACCACATCTAGTTCTAGAACATCTTGGTTTTAATTTAGATTATAATTAAACTTATTCCGTCAAGGAAAACCTATTAAGTATCTAAGGATAAGTTGTATCGTTGAGTGTAGTAGGTGTTTCATGTGAGAAAAATATTGGAATAGTCATTGTTGTTTCACATTGTTTTAAGTTCAGAGATGGCTAGGAGATGATGGGCTTGGTGAGATATGTTCAAGTGTACTTCTTGTAAGATCCTAGCTAGTATACATGTACATACTTGTTTATTTGTACTCTTCAATATGTAATTGAAATGTTATAATAAAGAATTTTTATTCATGTACTTCTTGTTATATGTTCATGTATTATAAGATCATACGCTTTGACTCTTTCACTTTGATTATACCATGATTCTGATGTAGGCATGGGTTCTATCAACATTGACTTTCTAGTCATTTGGAGTTAGGACTTGGGTATTTTTCGTTCCATGACATATCAATATCACGACCACTACATCAAACAAATCAACAATCTTATCCAAATTCAAAAATTTATCAGTAATTTCATGAAATTGAAACCTCAATAACTTCATACAGAAGCATGCTTTCACTTTAAAATTTGAAGCCAAGATTCCTCTTGGTGTAGTCCAACTTGCATACAAATTTGGCATAAAAAACCCTTGGATTGACCCGTTACTTTAGTAAGTATCACGATGTACATACATCAAGATATTAAAATTAAATATATATAAGTTGATCTCTCACATCATAGACATAATCTCAACTTGCTTAATTTGATCATATAACCCTTCATGATATGTAAATAGCCATTTTTCTACATGTATGTATTCAACCAGTATATTGGTTATGAAACTCTAGAAATTAGGGTCATCTCACAAAATATGTCCAAGTGATAAATAAATGTCAATCACGGTCAAGGATGAAATTTATCCAATTCATGTCTATAGAGGGACCCATTAAAAATCATGCAATTTTATTTTGACAATATGTAACTTTACTGAAAATATGTCCTATATTCTTAATTGGATAATTTCAAGTAATTAAATGTAGTTTTAACAATATTATGAACGTAGAAGTTGATGATACACTAAAAATAAGAAACTATTGTTTTTTTTCAAAATCTACCTACCTAAGTTGGCACAGATGCCAATTTCCACTAGGATTGTACACGCCCACCTTCCTAAACTAAAATAGTGATGAATTGTTGGGAAACCCTATGATATTGTATTTAAATATTATAAGTCATTCAATTTTAGAATGCTTGGCATTAAGCCTATCATGTGTATTTTCATTTCCTTTTTTGGGTCAGATACATGACTTGCACTATAATGAGACTCGGGCTCCTCCACCCAATGGGACTATTCTCACATGCCCATAGTGGCTTGGAACTTTCTCCACCTCTTTCTTTTTCTTAGTTGAGTCCCATAATATAAATACTCCTCCACCCCATTCTCCATAGAGACATGAAGACAATGATCACTAGGTTAAGAAATTTTGGATCATGGACATGTTCACTTGACTATGGTATCCTTGACCCTCCCCTATTTCACCCTCCAAGCAAAAAATGATATACCCAGGCCTCGAGTTATATAACTAGCAACTCAAAAACCACTTGGGGGCCTTGAGAAACTTAGAAACCACTTGTTTACCTTCTCTGCCAAACTCTAATGTTGAATCCCGCATACCGAAGGTTTCCAGTGGCGGCCTCAACCTTCAAGACCATTAGAAATGGTCCGTAATTACTCATGATGCCTTATTAATGATTTTTCATTAGCTAGTTTGGTGGTTCCATTTGGTAAAGACATATTCCTTCTTTTAGATTCCTCCTTACTATTTTGACATCTTGAAGAGTTGTTCAACTCTATGGCCTTTCTTCATTGAGGTTTTCTCTGCCTTCACCTCCTCCAAGGTGATGTATTTTGACATGTGGTTTTGATTTTCATTGTGTTTTTCCCTATCAAGTTTTCCCCAATCATGTCTGGATGGAAAACTTAGAGGAAGTAGGTTTTCATGCTTCATTCCACCCCTAGATCTTGCTTGGATTTATTGAGTTTGTTCAAAAATGGGGAACGTGCCCATCACCCTAGATTCCACTATGAGGGGTAGAGCAAGTTTTAGGTTCAAATTTAATGCTCCTGGGCAAGCTATTATCATAACCTCTTGGGAAGAATATGTCCAAAGAAGATGTGAGTTGTCTTTTTTCCAAATTGATCTCTAGGTTTGTAATGCACCTTCATCACAAACTAGTCATTCCCAAAATTCAATTTTCATAGGGAAAGTTTTTGCTTCATGCTTAATACATTTTCACTGTGTCATGCAACCATCTTTAATGCGTGATGGAGGGTAAATTAGTCCTTTTCAAATATTTGACATGAATTAATTGAAATGTTTATGGTATTTATGTGACTGGTTGGAGTCCTCAATTTTTTTTATTTAATTCATCCATGGTCAGAAAAATGCCCATACATACTCATTGGAAACATAATGAAACAAGGAATAATACTATAGAGGTTTTAAAACCTATTTTGGAACTAAATTTCCATGATCCTTAAAGAACCCTAAAACCCTAGAAATTAATTTGAATATTAATCACTAATGGATGTAAAATGTTTTAAATTCACTAATTTGGGTTCAATCAACGCCAACAACATGATTAGGTTTTGTTCATCCTAAGAAGAGCACTAGGATCAGCTCCAAGATAGAGGTAAAAGGCCCATGCACTTTGAACATAAGTATCAATTGATTTTAAGTATGCATGTACAATGAATGTTATTAATGTATTATAGATTGTTGCTATTGTTAAAATCCAATTTTTATAATAAATCAAATGTCATGTTTTATTATCAACAACATTGTATCGTCATTAATGCAAATTCAAGATAAATCTACAAGTAAGATCTAGGACCAAATTAAGAGTTTTCAAGAGAAATCTAATGATGATAGATAACTTATATACAATCCTCACCAAGAGGGTCCTTAGAGAAAAACCAAGAGGCATTTTGGTGTATAAGAGAAGAGTCACTTTCATACATAACAGAAGAGGCACTTATCTACTTACCAAAGTTTTATTATGTAGGTCATGGTGAAGGATATGTTTTAAAAGCATTTGTGTCCCTTTTCCAATGTTTTTGAAAGTAGAGGAACCAAAGTAGCAAAGCTGATATTGAATGACCAAGAGGTCACATTTCGAACCCTAAATGACAAGATGAATGAATCACCAATTTCAATTTAAAAATAAATGTTGAATGTTTATTTTCAGTTTACATGTTCTCTTTTAGATATAATATTATCAACTCCACCCACAAATTGTTTTATGCATGGTTGGGGTACCAACTATAATAGAATGATCACACTAGATTCCTTATAAATTATGAGAACCATGTATTAGTTCAAAAGGTCAGTTGTGTTATGGTATTGAGCATGAGAACTGTCATCTTATTCATGTGATGGTTATATAAACTCCATTTGTATGCAATGAAATCACAATTTTGACATCCTCCTTAAAGTGAATGCAAATGTATGCTTCCGCTCTATATTTTGTATGCTATTACAACTATGATGTGATACATTGTTTATATTCTCCCCATCTGCTCCTACAGGAACCAACTACTAACTGCATGACTTTAGATTTGTGCATTGAACCAAAATTGTAACTATAATTGCATGTCTAGTTCTACAACCAACTAGGATGGATCGACTTGTTGATAGATTTATTTTCCTTTTACTGTGAACTAGGATCCAAAGACATTGAAATTTGAATGAAGTTTGATCGGCTAACACGTTTAGCAGAAACATTGGCGATTTAGGATGATTTTAGGGTCCCTTATATCTTGATCTTATAGGATCTTGTTCTAGAACCATCAAATGTTGTCAGGAAACCTAAAAGCAAGGAGCCTACTCACTAGTGACTTGAGAATATTGACGGTATTGTCGAGTTCCTATATCCCATGAGTCAACTCAAAACTAAAGAAGAATCCATCAGTTCCTCCCACCAACATGGTCAAGTTCTAAGTGAAAACATCGGATTAGAACTTGGATGTGGTATACATACCTTACAGTGAGTCATGCAACCTATAAGAAAGATCAAACACAACCTCTCATACTACGTCTCCACTGGAAGTGACTTTGAACTATATATTATAGATAGAAGATGCATTTGAACCCTATCACTATCAAGCTTGGTCAGGAGAGTGATCTATCGAATTCCAACCCGCTTCAATGCTTGGTAAGTTTATAGTCCTACATATCTTGACTTAGAAAATTAATGATATATTAGGATACAAATTGAATGTTTAACTACAAAATATGGGTATAGGGTGGGATAATGATTGTTAGTCAACCAAGTAGTATTGTTATATATTGTATTGTGTATACATGAGTATTTTATTATACAAATATTAGCATTTTCTTATATATATCTTCAATTTTATTGTCATAAAACTAGTAATAGAAATACATTAGATATGACTTGATGATAACCTAGATGTGTAAAATATAATACATATAAAATAGAAAATTGGAAATACTACAAATAATTGTAACATGATGTAGAATCCATATGATAAGGTTTATATATCACTAAATAAGAGTTCTACCAATTAATAATAGTTATCAAGCATATCCTAAATACCAACATTATCCCAATTATGCCTGAAAATCCTATATGCATATATATGCAATTAGTAACATGCAATATGGATGCAAGGGTTAAATCCATCTACATTGGCCTATTATAAATTTAATGACACATTATAGAAAGAATATGTTAAACAATGTTTCATTTATAAAATTGAAGGTAGATGACTTTGTACATTTGTACGAAATCTAGTAGCATAACTTGTTAATGGGACATTATAGTAATAATCCCTATTCTTCCATTCATCTACATTTAACTAGCCCCACATTTGTATTTTTATTTAATTATATGTATATAATGGTTTATTGATATGTAAAATACCAAGTATTTATGTACTAATATATGATCCTATGTATGATTTAAAAACTATGTTTGTCTAATAAGAGTATTCTGATTTATAATACTTCATATAATGACCATTTTTACTAAATGAATTATATTCAAGAGCGAATTACATTTGAGTACATAAAATAGAGAAAAACAATAATACACTTGATTAGGAAGCTTTCATGGAAATATAGAAACCATATTGGTGAAGGGAATGTGGAATAGTAACCATAAATGGAAATTAAATCCTAAATAATGCAAATTTAACAAAAATATTTACAAGGCAATTAGTAAGAAGCTTGTTTTGATATCTAGTTATACCTTTTTAGAACCACGTTGAGATTATGCAATCTTCAAAGTCTTTGATAATTGATGAATGAGATCATGATTTCATTATTGAAATAGATTTGCACACACTTTATCTTGATTTGTGGTAAATCAAAATAGATTTGGAAGTATTCTCTCTTAAAAGTGCACCACCCTCATTTATAAATGATGAAATATTATTTATAATAATTTTGGCACTATATCTCTTGTAGTTTTAACTCCCATGAACTTTAGTCCCTTGGGCTTTGGCCCTACAGATCTTTGGCTGATATGAGTTGGCTAAGTACCCCGCAACCCTGTGCATCAGATAGGTGCTAGTTGCCCCTCGGTATACTAGAATAGCAAACAAGGCACTAGTATTGTTCTCTCTTAGACTGTGATAACAAAAAGTACTTAGCACTAGAAAAGATATGTTAGTAAGGTGATAAAAATTGTTAAAATAAATAACTTGAAGTTTGATGCACTTTATGAATATTCTAGATAAATCTTGTATCTTTGGGATATTTAATGTCGAAAATGTTGAAAATCTTACTTAGTTGATGATGTTGTAGAAATTTCCATCTTTAACTTTATATCGGAATTCCTACTTTGTTAGCTTGTACTCCAGCAAACAATCCCTTCTGAACTTTTCTCATGCATATAAATCCTACTTTGTGCATAGTTTAATAATATGGATATAGTACCAACGTTTGCTTACCTAATTTCCTTTTTGGTCCACATGTGGATTTATTCCCTATGGAAATTCATAGACAATTAGTACAATGAAGATCTAGAAGAGACATGTATGATTTGTCCTCCATTTAGGAGTAGATAAGATCCATATATGCTTATTTTTAGTCCATATGTGTAGGATTATGTGAGTCTGGTTGTTCAGAATGAATGCACCCACACTAGTTTATATGTATCCCGTCCTCAATCATGTTGGAAAAAGTTGGTCCTAGATATCATATTTTTATAGTGTAAATGTTTCTAACTAAAAGGATCTTCAATAGGTACATCTGAAACAAGCACTATAATGACCCCACCCCTTGACAATCCCTAATTAAGGAAGACCAAGAAGTGATAGCTGTTATCCAAAATAGGATCATATGGTTTTTCAGATAATAAAAAAAATTAATAAATTCTACCACAACTAAGATTAAAATAGGATAAAATTTTTTGTTTTCACATATCTTTCAAAAATAGGATTTCAGAACTTTACCCAAGGAAAGAACTAACTATAATCCTCCAAACATTATTTATTCTTATTCTTTTTCAATGTCACCTTTTATTGAGCATTCACTTTCCATGGACGTAACATGCATATTTCCCTAAAATAGTGACAAACAAAATGTTGTTCAGTATAACGAGTTATACCAGTATGTGGGGGAAACAAAATGTTGCATCTAGTTGTAACAACATATTTCAACAAAATTATTGATTAACAGATCAAACTTTACATCATAAACATAACTACTCAATCCTAACAAATCCAAGCCTCTATGTTGTCCCTACTATGGACATGGATACTACCTTTCTCATATGGTAGATCCCCAATAACCCCTTTTGGTCCTATCCCAAAGGTAGACCAAGACTTAGTGTTGTACACTCATATGATCCTACTCAAAGGTAGACCAAACCTCGACTCATGATAATCTCTTGATCCTACCCCAAGGTAGATCAATACTTAGATCATCAATTTCTCGCATATACACAAAGCTACAGAGGAGGATGAGGATCTAAGTCAGTCATGTATATATTTATGGTGATAGTTATAGTCACTTTATAATTTCAAGAATTAAAGTTCATCCAAGCTATTGATTTCAACCATTTGATAAAACCTCAGAAATCATCATGAAACTAGAGTTATTAGTCAAAAAAGTAACCACTTACCTAATTTGGCAGTCTCCAAAACCAATAAATATAGCTAATCCAATCTAGAATTCCAATCAACCAAGCCAAGCAATAAATCAAGCAACATGATCCTGAAAAATTATTTATAACACCTAATTGTTATAATCACATCCATGAATATTTTATTGACTTGGAATATCATGCTAGGGTGTCTAAGACTTATTAGGGTTTGTATGCCTTATTAGGGTTTCCTTAGGGTTTCTTGGTTCCTGAACTGTTACTTTCCAACTTTACACTTTTTAGGTCAATAAACCCTAAATGCACTTTTCTACTCATAAAACCCTAATTACTCAAATTATCCAAATTAAGGGTCTTTATCCACCAATTAGTTCAATTACATCATTTTCATGCCTTCTTGATTGATTTCCATATTTTAATCCATTAAACCTCATAATTATCAGAATTAGGGTTTTTAAGTCCATTAATGCACTTTTATAACAATGGAACTCAAATTAAAAAAATTATGAACAAATATCATCCAATTAGATCTATTTCATCCTTTTATGTCAAAAGGCTAAACTTTGCTCATAATAGTCAGGGAACATCATTAGATCCATTAATCTTCAAAATTTAAGGTTTTAAATTAATTAAAACCATTAAAGATAGAACCTTTACATACTTTTCGAGTTATCAGAAGATTTAGGCCATGAGTTCATTTTTAATGCATTCTACATATTTTTCTCTTCAAAAGGTACTATGTACTTTTATTTTTCATCCAAAGGATCAATTTATAAGGAATTATGCAAGTTCTAGCTATTTTCTAGGCTTTCTAAATGCAGAGGAGAAATAACTTTTCTTTTTGGAAAATCGTGAGTAGTCGTATCCTTGGTATTCATTGACTGGGAGTGGATGGTTTGTTTCTTATTGATCACATCCACTCATGTTTGTCATAAATTTGGAAAGGCCCTCAGTCGTTGATTCCTTCACGAGCCCACAATGGATCCATATCGTACAGTTCTCCTCTTGCCCCCTTTCCTTTTCTACAAGTCAAGCATGTGGTTGTGCCACAGTGGGGAGCTCACTAGAGAGGGATGATTCAAAAGAGAGAGAGAGGGATTCATGGGATAGGAAGTGGACGGTTAGGATCGTGAGACCTCAATGAGTTGGTTGGAGGGTCTATTTATAGGTGTGGGGGTATGGTTTAGGGTTCTCGACCCTTGCAGCCAAATGTGATCTCAAGGGATTTGGGTGTTTCCTGTAGAAGCCTCTATACCCCTCAAAACTGAGGCTAGGATTTCTCAGAATCATCCCCCTGATTCAATCGAGCAATTACCTTGTGTGAACATGCAGTAGGTTGCCATAAATCAAAGATGGAAGATCTTATTCTCACTGTTCCTTTCCCAATCCAACTCAAACTAGATGATAGACACTCATCATTGGATCTTGGATCTAATGAATTCCATTACACATTCCATATATCAGTTCTTTTCAGAATTGAAATTATATGCGACATTTAATGTATTCATTCCATTATCCTTTCACCTTAGGGATTTTCAAAAATCAACATCTCTTAAACCATGCATCCCTTTAATCCCAAACTTGAAGGGAAACTTTCTAATGAATGAAATTACTTGTGTGCAAATTTTTGAACAAAAACTCAAAAAGAAAAGAGACTTTTCTTCATATGCAAGTCATCCACTCAAAAGGCATATATTATGCAATTAAAATTCATATTTTCTCTTTCTTTCTCTTCTATTTTCATTATTTTGGTGTCTCTTCTCATTAGAAACCAAAAGGAACCAAAAACTAATGAACAATGGTCATCCATACCACTTTATATAGAATTCCACATAATTCTCACATATGCACACAATTATCCTTTATTTCTTTTCCTTTTACTAAATATGGGATTTCTTTTATCTATTTTCCCTTTTATCATTATTGGATGTACTAAAACAATATAAACCACAAAATCATGCATCCAAGGGAAATTTTTCCAAAGAATCCATTCTTTTATGATAAAGCATACAATTTCCATTCAAGTTCCTTTTATTTGAAAATTTTCATTTCAATTCATACAATCAAAAATTGAGGTTATAGCATCCTCCCCCCCAACTAGAATTTTGCCCCAAAAATTCAACCAATTAAACAAACAACTCAAGGTAAGCTTTTTCCATGTCTGTCTTCAGATCCCATGTGGCTTCATCCTATCCATGGTGCTTCCAGAGAACCTTTACCATCTCTATCTTCTTAATCTTGATCTCTTTCACATTGGTATCTAGTACCCTCACAGGTGACTGAGGGTAAGACATCCTCCCTTGGAGTTCAATAGGTTCAATGCTCAGTACATGGCTTGTATCCTTCACATACCACTTTAAATTGGACACATGGAACACATCATGCATCATACTATATTGAGGGGGTAAGGCTGACCGATAAGCAGCTTAAACAATCTATTTTAAAATCTCAAATAGACCCACGTATTGGGGACTCAACTTTCCTCTATTCTTAGCTATAGCTCAGAGGGGTCAGATTTTCAAAAACACATGTTCACCCATGGTGAAGTGCAAGTCAGTTTGTTTTGCATCAACATACAACTTCTATCGATCATGGGCTCTCTTCAACCTATGCTTGATGAAAGAAACTTTATCAACATACAATTGTAGTTCCTCTAACCTCAACAAGGTCCTCTTACTAACATCATCCCAGTGAAGTGGTGACTGACACATCCTCCCATAAAGATCATTGTATGGAGTCATCCCGATACTAGCATGGTAGCTATTTTTGTAAGAAAACTCAGCAAAGGAAAGGTATTTCTCATATGATCCACCCCAATTGAGCACACATGCTCTCATATGATCCACCCCAATTGAGCACACATGCTCTCAAGGAAACTCTAATGTCTGGATCATCCTCTCTAATTGTCCATCAATCTGGGGGTGATAACCTGTGCTAAACTTTAATCTAGTGTCGAGTTCTTATTGCACTTTCTTCCCCAACTTGAAAGTGAACTTTGGGTCACTATCATAACTAATCGAGCTCAGAACACCATGAATCCACACTATTTCTCTAATATATAAAGTTAATCTATGTTTGCCACTTTGGCAGTGGTATTTAAGGCAAGGAAATGTGCAGACTTGGTAAGGTGATCTACCACAACCCATATTGCATCATGCATCTCTTAGTCTTGGGGAGACCCACCACAAAGTCCATGGTGATCTATTCCCATTTCCACTCAAGAATTTCAACTGACTGTAGCAATCCACCAGGTCTCTGGTGTTCAGCCTTCACCATCTGGAATGTGAGACAATTGGCCACATATGCCCATGTCTCTCTTCATCCCAGGCCATCAGAAGTACTACTGTAAGTCCTTAAACATCTTGGTAGTTCTAGGGTGTATTGTATACTTAGAAGCATGAACTTCTTGCAAGATATGATTCTTTAAGGTAGAATCTTCAAGAACATATATATGACTCTTGTAGCAAATTCTGCCATATACGCCCACTAAGAGATGGGTCTGAGGTTTTTCTAATAAACCTTTCATCTTGTCAAGCCTTGGGTTGGCTAACTGGGCAACTACCAACTCAGTTAACATGTTTGTTTTTATCTAGATGTTAGCCATATGGATCTTATCTTCTAACGGATGTGAAGTCCACCTTCCAAACTCTTCTAATTCTCTCCATTGGCTAGATAAGATAGTTGCACACTTGAGTTGTTTCTGACTAAGAGAATCTACTACTACATTAGCTTTCTTAGGGTGATAAATGATGGTGAAATCATAGTCTTTCATGTACTCCATCCATTGTCTTTGTCTAAGGTTTAGGTCCCTCTGAATCAGGAGATACTTGAATATCTTGTGGTTCGTCAGGATCTCAAAAGTGGCTCCATATAGATAGTGTCTCCAAATCATAAGGGCATGTATAATTGTAGCCAGTTCTAAATCATGTGCCAGGTAGTTTACTTCATTGGGATTGACTTGTCTGGAGGAATAAGAAACAACATGCCTGTTTTTCTCTAACACACATCCAAAACCCATCTTTGACACATCAGTGAAGACCATAAAACCTTCATTGTCTGATGGTACAGTCAACACTAGAGTAGTGGTCAACCTTTTTTTTAGCGCCTGGAATCAAGATTCACACAAGTCTGACCACACAAACTTCTATCTTTCCAAGTAAGCTTGGTGAGTGGCAAAGCAATCTTTGAGAAATCTTTTATAGAGAACTGATAATATCTGGCCAGTCCCAGGAAGATGCAAACTTTAGAAGGGTTCTTTGGTGTTGGCCAATCTCGCACCGCCAACACTTTAGCAGGATCCATTGAGATGGTCCCTCTAGATATGATGTGTCCAAAGAACATGACACGATCTATCCAAAACTCACACTTTGAGAATTTCATATAGAACTTTTGCTTTCTTATAATATCAAGGACTCTACCCAGGTGTTCCCAGTATTGGTCTAACTCATTGGAGTAAACCAGGATGTAATCTATGAACACTATGAAAAATGAGTCCAGGAAAGGTTAGAACACATTGTTCATGAGATTCATAAACACTATTGGGGCATTGGACAACCCAAAAGGCATAACCACAAACTCATAGTGGTCATAAAAGGTTCATAAAGCGGTTTTTAGGATGTCCTTGCTCTTGAAACACAATTGGTTATACTCAGACCTCAGGTAAATCTTTGAAAAGATCTAAGCAGACTTAAGTTGGTCAAACAAGTCATCTATATGGGGTTGAGTATACTTATTCTTAATGGTAGCATGATTGATCATTTTGTAGTCTATACACATTCTGAGAAATTCATCCTTCATCTTCATAAAGAGTACAGGTGCTCCCCATGGTGATCTGCTAGGTCAGATAAAGCCTTTGTCTCACAATTCATACAGTTGTTTTTTGAGGTCAAGCAACTCAGCAGGGATCATTCTGTAAGGTGCCCTGGAAATTGGATTTGTCCCAGGAGCTATCTCTATTTAAAACTCTACCTCTATCTAAATAGGAATCCCAAACCAATTATCATGGAACACATCTACGTAGTTCCTGACTACCTATATCTCCTCTAGGGGTTGCACCTTAGGCTCTAACTCAGTAACTACTGCTAGGAAAGCCTGAAAACTCTTGGCTATCATCCGTTCTGCCTTCAAGACTGACAGATACAGGCTGGTGGTAGCATCTATCCTACTGTGACAAAGTGAGTTTCTATAGTGTTTTATCTCCCTTAAAATTTTTATTATCATATTTGTTGACCAAATTACCCACATATATTTTTTCCTCACTCAATAGAACAAATATGTGTCACCAATTTCAAATTTATGCAAACCCTAATATGCTATGATGATAAATACACATGTTAATGTATTTAGTTAAATGAACACATCAAATATTTGAATCCAGATCCCAAAATTATACCATAGTCACATCTTTACATCTTTAAGCTACCCCTAAAATTTCATTCCAATTGGATGTACCTTTTGAGAGTTATTAACAATTGAAAATCAAGTGTATAATTCCATCTAATAACCATAGGACTTAGGATTTTCATTTTATTTGACAAATGATATGTCACGCGGCCCTTTAGATGCTTGGGCGCAGACCACTTAGCTGGGGCTCGCCCCAGCCATCCGATGAGTGGGACAAAGATCCACTCCAGGATCCAAAGGCCACGATTTTGTCTCCTACCTCCCGCAAAGGGCGGGGAGGCAACCGAAAATCGAGCCTAGCTAATCACGCCACCTCACGACTCCATTCAAAAAATAAACCCAACAGATATCTCCTACACTTTGTGGCGACCACGTCAAGCCCCAGCTCGACTTCCCTCATCCACAAAATAGGGAGAACGAACTCCCGATCCCTCGCCCTTCTCCTGACGGTGGCAACAGACTTTGGGGCTTCTTTGCCCAGCCCCCCTCACACCTATATAAGGCTCTCTTTAGCTCCGCCGTGACTCCTTTAATCAATTCACATCTCCAATTGCAAGCGCCAACATCCGAGCACTACTCCCCTCACCCACCTTCTTCAACTTTGGCTACCTTCACCATCAGGCCACCCCATCGCTCCTCGCTCAAAATCTACCGCTCCCACACCTTCGCCAACTCATCACAAATGTGGGCAGCTATAAAGCAGGCCCCCAGATCTCCTCATCACCCTAAGCCCCTCTCACGTCGGCGACCTCGGCTCTCCTGTGGCGGCGCCGAGTTACAGAGGGAGCCACGACCTCTAAACCCCACCTCTCTGTACGGGGCAACCTCGCGAAGGTGAAGGCACCCTCTTCCTCGTGGAAGCACCACCCATGATCTGGAAGGAGCTCGCCGGAGCTCAATCTAGCTGCCTGGGCTAGCATCGAGCGGGAAGAAGCAGAGAAAAAGGAGAGAGACGCCGAGCTGGACCAATAGACCCTCGCCAAATCAGCCAGAGAAATCGCGGGCCACCTTTTTCAACTTAGTGATCCGTGCGGTGCTTTGCGAGACCTTGGATCAACCTGGGTCGTCGATCCAGTAGGATCCGACCGTTGATTAAGGTAAGATCCTTTTCTTCTTTTTCTTTTATTCAAGAAAATGGTGTATCTTAAGAAAATCCTAGGAAATGCTAGGATTATCAGAAAATGTCGAACCTATATACCATTTTGATCAAGAAAATATGCTCTATCCATATAAAATATTATCAATACCTGAATCCGTTCCCTATTTCAAAAATAATTGTGTAAAGCCTAAAGGTCATCCTTAATCATAATTAATTATTAAAAATGGCTTTCTTGATGATATATGACTTCTAAAATGCTTGTAACCATTAGATGCAACCCTGATTTCAGACTAACTCGAAATCCTATTCTAAGTTGATAAGTGATCAAAGGATTAGAAGAAACCCTAATTTAGCTTCCCCTTTCTACATGAATTTAAAGATATATTTCTTATGTCAAAATTAATATCATTAGATGATAATTAGTGATTATTAGTTGGTCTGAATCTTTAAAACGAACCATGATGTTATGAATGGTTAACATGTTAAGGATTACCCTCCCTTTTTCCTTAATCATCTTAGAAACCCTAATTTTGAGAAAATCTTCTAATTAATCAATTAAATATTATCTTTAATCCAAATAGTTTATGATGGATCAGACTTGATAATATTTGTGAAATCAATTAGGATATGGGAAATCCCTGATCTGAATTAAGATAACATAAAAGGAATAATAACTAAGAACATATCTTAGTTCGGGTCACATGGACCAATAGTAATGTTGTACCCTTACTTTCTTTGCAGGGTGACTAAATTCCTGATTGAATCTAGATATGTGGACTTTTGATTGAACAAGCAGGTATGTGGTCATATAAGTATATGACTAGATTTCTAGTTGCCTATGATATGTATACCTTGAATGCTCATATTTGAATATTATTGCTTGGTTGACTAGTATGAGATATATTTCGCCAAACCTAATGAAACATAAATGGTTATGATGGGTTGTAGCTACTAAAGCACATAGCCTGGTGTGGATGTATGTGCCTAACATGGATGTATGTTTTCCTTGGCCCATGTTAGATGTATGATGATATTATGTTGCCCACACTAGATGTAAGTTAAGTGCAATGTGTGTAGTACAACCGCATCAAAATGATTGTAATAAAAAGGATGTTTACCTGATTTTCGCCTTAAGAAATGGTTTTGTTTCTCCTTTCTTCTTGTTCAAATATTTTCCTTTATGCAACCTTATTAAATGTAACTTTTACCACATACCAGCCTTGCTGATGTTTTGTTTCTCGTATTTTCTAGGTGTAAGGAACAATTGACAACAAGATGAAATACATGCTCAAAGTACCTGAAGGCATGAAATAATAAACATGGAGGATGCATTAGATAGATCTGTTCCACTTATCTTATTTCTCTCTAGATGTTAGTTCATTTCTTTTCCTAGTTGATGTCGAGGATGATCAAGATCCTATGTAATAAAGTTAACTTTCTTTAGAACAATAATTTTTCTCTCCATATGTAATGACTTTATTTTATCTATATGAATGAATGTCTGTGTGGCATTATAGGATGATGTGGACTAGATCTTGGCTCAATCTCTGGTTTTAGTTGACTACCTTAATCTCTTATATTTTCCCTTTTGACATCTATAGATATGAGTGCACGCATAACTATGAATGTCACTATGGAAAGTATATAGAAATTAGGGGATGTCACAGTTGGTATCAGAGCCAATGTTCACACATCAAGTCACATGAACTTCATTCACCCTATTTTGAGTCTAGGGTAGTCCTTGAGTTTGGGATGTGAAGAGTTGAGGTGTCTAGGATAGCATCTGCCATGGGTCTGACTAAAGTCTCCGAGCCACTTAGCTTGGCAATCACGAGGCTACCTTTATGGCAGTATAAGTCTACCTGGCCGATATCCTAAGTGTCCCCTATTCTTGGGAATACCTTAATTTAGGAATCTTCTCATCTATAGATTTTCCCTCTCACCTTTTCTATAGGAAAAATTGCTCCCTCTCATCTATGTTTTAAAAATAAATAAAATCTTTTTCCCTCTTACCTTTGTTATAAGGTTAGGAAGGAGTCCCTCTATTTAGAAAGTCCTAAGGATTGACTGATAAGGATTTAGGATATCCTCCATAAATCATAACATTCAGAACATTAATTATTAATAAATGAGAATAATGAAATATCATGTGATAATAATAGAGATAATGATGAGAAAAATTGTTGAAGCAATAGACCTAATATGTTCATCTTAATTACAGGATGCCTCCTAAAACTCGCAATTCTAAGGCCTCGGAGGAATCATCCTCCAAGAAATGAAAAGAACCCGAAACCTCTGAAATATGTGATCCTGAAACTATGGCCAAAGAAAGGTGGGAGGAACAAAACAAAATCCTACTAGACTTCATGGAAACCCTAGCCACAAAAGGAACCCCTGAACCTAGCTCCTCTAGGAAGAAGGAAGTGACGGTAATAGACTTCATTAAGCTCAATCCTGATTCCTTTTGGGGGGAAGATCAGCCTGAGGTCATGGATAAGGCTGAAGCCTGGATCCTTTCCATAGAGAATGCCTTCCGTACCCTATAAGTACCCGAGGAAAAGAAGGTCAAGTTCACCACCCATATGCTTAAGGGAGGGGTGAAAATCTGGTGGGAGAATTATGGTGGGAATCGGGGAGAGGAAGTAGACAACTTGGGATGGGAAGACTTCAAGACCCTCTTCACTTACCGTTTCATGCCCATAGCTGAGAGGAAGAGGAAAGAGAAGATGTACATGGAGCTTAGGCAGGGTAGTCTCTCAGTGGCCGATTATACTCAGAAGTTTAGACTTCTGGAATGCTATGCCCCTATCCGGACTGAGGACCGCCTCACTGAGCATTATGTAGACTGTCTCTCCACACACCTGAAAACCCTAGTTATAGCCTCTCATCCCTGAAGCATTGATGAAGCCCTAGACATGGCCCTTAAGCAGGAAAGGGAGCAGGGGTTACAAAAGCCTTCTAGCATGGGATATTTAGGTTTGACCACCACCGAGGAGGAGAAATTCAAAAAGTTCCACCCCGACCATAATAAAGGATCAGGGAAAGGAGGAGGTTCAGGGAAGAAAGGACCAAAGAATAGCAAGCTGATGGATTACCGCAACAAATGCAAGACTTGTGGACGAGGACATGACGGGCCTTGTCGCTACACCAAGCCAGTCTGCTACAACTGCAAGAAGGAGGGACATTTCCTTGCCAAGTGCCCCAATGCATCTATCCTTGGCAAACCTCCAGTAGGTGCTCCACCCCCTCAGGGACACCGTAATGCCAGGGTGTTCGCAGTAACAACAGAGGAGGCTAGGGCAAATCTAAACCAGCTTGTCGAAGGTAACCTTACATCTTTTTCATATATCTAATATCTTGTTCAATGCCTTCAATTATTTACAATGTAATTATCATGTGTAGGCATTGTTTTCTTGAATGGAGATCCTGTTAAAGCATTGTTTGATTATGGATCCACAAATACGTTTATTTCACAAAATTTGGCCTAAATGTTGCACTTACATATAAGGGACTTGGGATACATTCTGGATGTGTCAACTCCTAGTGGCAAAATATTCACTACATTGCAGAAAACTGATGTTCTCCCTCTAAAATTTGAAAATCATGACATGCCCTTTGAATTCATTCTCTTAACCATGGAAGACTTTGATGTTATTCTTGGCATGGATTGGTTGTACACATATCATGCTTATATTGAATGTAGAAACAAGATGGCAGTTCTCTCTCAACCTCATTCCTCTCATGAAGTGATCCCTCGGGGAAGCAGATTCTGTAATAATATAATAATTTCCTCTCTTAAAGCTAAAAAGCTCATATCTAAAGGATGTAAAGTCTTCCTCACATTCGTCTCAGAGACCAGTCTTGACAACGGACCTGTAGAAAGATTGGAGGTGGTACGTGATTTTCTTGACATATTTCTGGAGGAGCTTCCTGGGCTGCCTCCAAACCGAGACATTGAGTTCTCCATAGATCTTCTTCCTGAAACCACTCTGATTTCTAGGGCACCGTATAGGATGGCATCTGCTAAGCTTATGGAGCTGAAGAAACAATTACAAGAACTTCTTGATAAAGGTTTTATCCGCCCTAGTGTTTCCCCTTGGGGTGCACCTGTCCTTTTTGTTAAAAAGAAAGATGGTTCGATGCAGATGTGTATTGACTATCACATGTTGAACCAAGCTACCATTAAAAACAAGTATCCTCTCCCTCGTATTGATGACCTCTTTGATCAACTTCGTACTGCTAAAGTTTTCTCAAAAATTGATCTTCGTTCTGGCTACCATCAACTTAAGGTCAAAGATTCTGATATATCTAAGACTGCTTTCCGGACTCGTTACGGGCACTACGAATTTCTGGTAATGCCGTTCGGGTTGACCAACGCACCTGGCGTATTCATGAACTTGATGAACAAAGTCTTCCAACCTTATCTTGATGAGTTTGTGGTCGTCTTCATTGATGATATTCTGATCTATTCTGATTCTATGGAGAAGCATCGGGAGCATTTGAAGTCCGTCCTTGAGATTCTTTGAGCCCAAAAATTCTATGGCAAGCTTTCTAAATGTGAATTCTGGATTGACAAAGTTATGTTCCTTGGCCATGTCATTTCTGGGGGTAACATATCTGTTGATCCCGCTTAAGTATCTACTGTACTTGATTGGCAACCTCCTCGTAATCCTTCTGAAATCCAGAGTTTCTTAGGTCTGGCTGGATATTATCGTCGTTTTATTCCGAATTTCTCCAAAGTGGCTTTTCCTCTCACTAAGCTTACTCGGAAGGATGAGCATTTCATCAGGTCTGCTGCTTGTGAGTCTAGTTTCCAAGAGCTCAAACAGAAGTTGACGTCAGCACCTGTCCTTGTTCTACCCTCTGGTAATGAAGGATTTGTGATATTCACTGATGCTTCCCGACATGGTCTAGGTTGTGTCCTACAGCAGAACGGGAAAGTAGTGGCCTTCGCTTCTAGACAGCTGAAACCCAATGAGTTGATTACCCTACGCATGATTTGGAGTTAGCTTCTATCATCCATGCTCTAAAAATCTGGAGGCACTACTTGTACGGGGCAACATTTGATATCTTCACTGACCATAAAAGCCTCAAGTACATCCTCACGCAGAAAGATTTGAATCTCCGATAACGACGGTGGATTGAGTACTTGAAGGACTATGAATTCACCATTGGCTACCATCCAGGTAAGGCCAATGTGGTTGCAGACGCCCTTAGTAGGAAAAGAGATGTTTGTGCATCCCTGTCTGTACCCGAATGGAGGAACATGGAGGACCTAGCAAGCTGGAGACCACAATTCCTGACTGATCGTATGCATGTCAACAACATCTCTATCACATCCAACCTACATTCTGAACTTCTGGAGGCATAGAAAGCTAGTCCCGAGCTTGCAGAGCTCTTCTCTCTCCTGGCTAAACCTCATACACATCTGTCAGTGGGTCTTGATGGTGATCTTCGATACAAGAACCGTATGTGGGTCCCTGAGTAGTCAGTTGTAAAGACAACCATTCTTAGCGAGGCACATGGGTCCAAGTACATAGTTCATCCTGGCATGACCAAGATGTACAAAGACCTACAACGACAGTTTTGGTGGAGAGGCATGAAGCACGACATTGCAGATTTTGTATCCCAGTGTCTGACCTGTCAACGAATCAAGGCCGAGCATCAAAGACCAAGTGGTCTACTGCAACCCCTCGAGATTCCTAAATGGAAATGGGAACATATCACTATGGATTTCGTAGTGGGATTACCCAGGACCAGGAAGGGGTACGACGCCACTTGGGTCATTGTGGATCGTCTCACCAAGTCAGCTCAGTTTCTACCTGTGAAGACTACTGTGAAAGTTTCTGAGTTGGCTGACCTTTATATATGGGAGATTGTACGTCTGCATGGAATTCCAGCGTCCATTGTCTCAGATCGGGACCCGAAGTTCACTTCAAAGCTGTGGAAGTAGGTTCAAGAAGAATTGGGCACTAAACTGAATTTCAGTACAGCTTATCATCCACAGACAGATGGACAGTCAGAACGAACAGTACAGATTCTGGAGGATCTTCTACGAGCTTGCGTGCTTGACTGGGAAGGCTCGTGGGACCATTACCTGCCTTTAGCTGAGTTCGCCTATAATAATAGTTATTAGGCAAGCATTGGGATGCCACCATACGAAGCTCTCTATGGACGACCGTGTAGATCTCCGTTACATTGGGACGATGTCGGGGAAAACACCTTGATGAAATCTGAGGAGATGCAGCTGTATGCAGATAAAGTTGCAATGATCCGGCAGAGAATGAAGCGAGCATAGGATAGGCAGAAATCATATGCAGATGCTCACCAGCAGGAATGTCAGTTCAAGGAAGGTGATCATGTCTTTCTGAAGATCCGACCAATTCGAGCTTTGGCCAAGAATAAGGGGAAGGTGAGTCCTCATTATGTGGGACCCTTCGAGATTCTTGAAAGGGTTCGAGAATGTGCCTATCGTCTTGCTTTGCCACCTCAGTATAGTGCCATGCATAATGTTTTTCATGTATCCAATCTAAAGCCCTATGTCAAAGACCCCAGTCACATTCTGAATCATGAGCCCCTTGAGCTGAAAGATGATTTGACATATGCTGAGTCACCAGTTAGAATTCTTGATTTCAAGACAAAGGAGCTTCGCAATAATCGGCGTATAGATATGGTGAAAGTTCTCTAGAGCCACCATGATCAAACCGATGCTAGATGGGAGCTCAAGTCCGAAGTCGAGCAGAAATATCCACATCTCTTTCAGGCTGCTTGAATTTTGAGGGCAAAATTCTTAAAAGGAGGGGAGAATGTGACAAAGTGAATTTTTATAGTGTTTTCTCTCTCTTAAAACTTTTATTATCATATTTGTTGACCAAATTACCCACATATATTTTTTCCTCACTCAATAGAACAAATATGTGTCACCAATTTCAAATTTATGCAAACCCTAATATGCTGTGATGATAAATACACATGTTAATGTATTTAGTTAAATGAACACATCAAATATTTGAATCCAGATCCCAAAATTATACAATAGTCACATCTTTACATCTTTAAGCTACCCCTAAAATTTCATTCCAATTGGATGTACCTTTTGAGAGTTATTAACAATTGAAAATCAAGTGTATAATTCCATCTAATAACCCTAGGACTTAGGATTTTTGTTTTATTTGACAAATGATATGTCACGCGGCCCTTTAGATGCTTGGGCGCGGACCACTTAGCTGGGGCTCGCCCCAGCCGTCCGATGAGTGGGACATGGATCCACTCCAGGATCCAAAGGCCACGATTTTGTCTCCTACCTCCCGCAAAGGGCGGGGAGGCAATAGGAAATCGAGCCTAGCTAATCACGCCACCTCACGACTCCATTCAAAAAATAAACCCAACAGATATCTCCTACACTTCACGGCGACCTCGTCAAGCCCCGGCTCGACTTCCCTCATCCACAGAATAGGGAGAACGAACTCCCGATCCCTCGCCCTTCTCCTGACGGCGGCAACAGACTTTAGGGCTTCTTTGCCCAGCCCCCCTCACGCCTATATAAGGCTCTCTTTAGCTCTGCCGTGACTCCTTTAATCAATTCACGTCTCCAATTGCAAGCGCCAACATCCGAGCACTACTCCCCTCGCCCACCTTCTTCAACTTCGGCTACCTTCACCATCAGGCCACCCCATCGCTCCTCTCTCAAAATCTACCGCTCCCACACCTTCGCCAACTCATCGCGAACGTGGGCGGCTATAAAGCAGGCCCCCAGATCTCCTCATCACCCTAAGCCCCTCTCACGCCGGCGACCTCGCCTCTTCTGTGGCGGCGCCGAGTTACAGAGTGAGCCACGACCTCTAAACCCCACCTCTCTGTACGGGGCAACCTCGTGAAGGTGAAGGCACCCTCTTCCTCGCGGAAGCACCACCCAGGATCTGGGAGGAGCTCGCCGGAGCTCAATCCAGCTGCCTGGGCTAGCATCGAGCGGGAAGAAGCAGAGAAAAAGGAGAGAGACGCCGAGCTGGACCAATAGACCCTCGCCAAATCAGCCAGAGAAATCACGGGCCACCTTTTTCAACTCAGTGATCTGTGCGGTGCTTTGCGAGACCTTGGATCAACCTGGGTCGTCGATCCAGTAGGATCCGACCGTTGATCAAGGTAAGATCCTTTTCTTCTTTTTCTTTTATTCAAGAAAATGGTGTATCTTAAGAAAATCCTAGGTAATGCTAGGATTATCAGAAAATGTCGAACCTATATACCATTTTGATCAAGAAAATATGCTCTATCCATATAAAATATTATCAATACCTGAATCTGTTCCCTATTTCAAAAATAATTGTCTAAATCCTAAAGGGCATCCTTAATCATAATTAATTATTAAAAATGGCTTTCTTGATGATATATGACTTCTAAAATGCTTGTAACCATTAGATGCAACCCTGATTTCAGACTAACTCAAAATCCTATTCTAAGTTGATAAGTGATCAAAGGATTAGAAGAAACCCTAATTTAGCTTCCCCTTTCTACATGAATTTAAAGATATATTTCTTATGTCAAAATTAATATCATTAGATGATAATTAGTGTTTATTAGTTGGTATGAATCTTTAAAACGAACCATGATGTTATGAATGGTTAACATGTTAAGGATTACCCTCCCTTTTTCCTTAATCATCTTAGAAACCCTAATTTTGAGAAAATCTTCTAATTAATCAATTAAATATTATCTTTAATCCAAATAGGTTATGATGGATCAAACTTGATAATATTTGTGAACTCAATTAGGATATGGGAAATCCCTGATCTGAATTAAGATAACATAAAAGGAATAATAACTAAGAACATATCTTAGTTCGGGTCACATGGACCAATAGTAATGTTGTACCCTTACTTTCTTTGCAGGGTGACTAAATTCCTGATTGAATCTAGATCTGTGGACTTTTGATTGAACAAGCGGGTACGGGGTCATAGAAGTATATGACTAGATTTCTGGTTGCCTATGATATGTATACCTTGAATGCTCATATTTGAATATTATTGCTTGGTTGACTAGTATGAGATATATTTCGCCAAACCTAATGAAACATAAATGGTTATGATGGGTTGTAGCTACTAAAGCACATAGCCTGGTGTGGATGTATGTTCCTAACATGGATGTATGTTTTCCTTAGCCCATGCTAGATGTATGATGATATTATGTTTCCCACACTAGATGTAAGTTAAGTGCAATGTGTGTAGTACAACCACATCAAAATGATTGTAATAAAAAGGATGTTTACCTGATTTTCGCCTTAAGAAATGGTTTTGTTTCTCCTTTCTTCTTGTTCAAATATTTTCCTTTATGAAACCTTATTAAATGTAACTTTTACCACGTACCAGCCTTGTTGATGTTTTGTTTCTCGTATTTTCTAGGTGCAAGGAACAATTGACAACAAGATGAAATACATGCTCAAAGTACCTGAAGGCATGAAATAATAAACATGGAGGATGCATTAGATAGATCTGTTCCACTTATCTTATTTCTCTCTAGATGTTAGTTCATTTCTTTTCCTAGTTGATGTTGAGGATGATCAAGATCCTATGTAATAAAGTTAACTTTCTATAGAACAATAATTTTTCTCTCCATATGTAATGACTTTATTTTATCTATATGAATGAATGTTTGTGTGGCATTATAGGATGATGTGGACTAGATCTTGGCTCAATCTCTAGTTTTAGTTGACTACCTTAATCTCTTATATTTTCCCTTTTGACATCTATAGATATGAGTGCACACATATCTATGAATGTCACTATGGAAAGTATATAGAAATTGGGGGACGTCACACCTACCTCTAATGGTGAAGGGTGAATGATCCAGTCTCTCTATTCTTATTTTCCTTTCCCTACAGTCGATATTTTCCCTATACGCATAGACAAAATCCATATAAATGTTCACATCAAAGTCATTCATATCAAGGAGGATAAAATGTATTTGGAGCTCATTATTTAGATACTTAATAGGTTTAACTGGGGTTTTTAAGAGAGATGTAATGATCTGACCACTTGGGGTTGTGACATCCAAAACATATCCTAAATCCTTGATATCCAAACAAAGCATAGTCGCAAGATTTCATGAAATTAATGTATTAGTAGAACCAGAGTAAAAGAGAGATTTTACATTGTGTCCCATGATCTCAAGCATGCCTACATTGTTTTTCATAACATATCAAGATAAATCATGCTTACCATAAAATAGGAAAGCAAACTCTAAGGGTTATTACACTCTATCAACCGAATAGCATTAGCTTGAGCCTCTTCATTGTCGATGGTGAACACTCGAGCTTACCTTCTCTTCCCAGTAGGTGGGGTTGCAACTATCGGTTGGGATGCTACATGCTAGGCTGCTATAGAGCCCGGACCTCTCGGGTCAGGTAAATGATAGTTGGATTAGAAATGTCCCTCTTGCTAGTAATGGAAACACACCTTCTTCTTATAGTTACACTCTCCTGAATGCCATTTTCCACAAGTGTGACACCTAGGATGGTTGTTCTTGTTGTGAGGTTTACCTTTGACTCCATATTTTCCCTTGGCATGATTGCATTCTTGTCCTTTCTTGTTATCATTCCTTGGTCTAAATGTGCCTTAAGGGAAATCCAAATATCCCTTTTATGGGTTTTGTGTAGGCATCATCGTGTTCTCCATGTCTAGGGAGGTGTTGTATGTGTCAGTGAAGTTGGTAGGATTACTTGCCATCACATGAGGCTTTATGGCATGATGCAGACACTCCACAAAATAGTCCACCATTCTTTCCACAGTCATCATGTATTCAAACAGCTCCAGGAGGTAGAACTTATGGATAAGTCTACGACAGATAAGTTACCTTGGACCAGGTTAGTGAACTCCCTTTTCTTTTCTTTCTTATCTTAGATTGGAATAATTCAAGATGAGAAGATGGTCTTGAAGTCAGTCCATGCAATTAGGTCTTCATTTAGGTCTCGGCCCATGATGTGGTTCTCCCATCTGATCTTAGTTGCTCTTTCCAGGTGTTGAGCAACAAACGAGACCTTCTTGTTCGAATTCACTTCCAGCATGTGGAAACCATTCTTGACTGCTAGAAGCCAAGCATCATCTTTGTCGACCACCTTAGTCGTATACTCAATCTATAACTTCTCGATGTTCAGCTTCATAAAGTCTAGAATTGTGACTCAAAGGCATGGATGAATAGGAAGTGGCTCACCATTTTCATCTGTGTCTATGTCCTTGAGGGCCAAGGCACTAATGCCCTCGGTTTGCTTCTTCTATTTCTCAATATAGATGGAATTGGGAGTATGGACTACTACTACTGGTCCTAGACCATCATTCAGGTTATCCTTTGACTTTATCTTCAGACTTTGGCTCATCCTCTTGGTCTTTCTCTAGGTTTAGGTAGTAAAAGGGAACTAGCTTCCTCTGAGGCTCCATTGGGTCTCTTCCTCTTCCTTGAGGACTCATCATCTTGATCTCTCCTCTTCTTCTCTGAAGACATATTCCTCCTATGGAGGGGCCTCTGTCCAGAAGGGATTTTTGGGAGTGTCATAGGGAACACCTACAATCTTGACATCGGCCATGCTGATCCACACATGTTAATATCATTAACCATATATTTATAACCTAGGATATTTAATCTTTAAACTTACTTCGATGTCATCTAATTTACATGCATTTTATTGTTTGGTGGAGAGTTCCTAATCCTTAACACCCTTAACTCCAAAACTCAGGAGGAGGTGGAGAGAGAGGAAACCCGAAGCGCTTAAAGTTTTTCCCAATGAAAAGGGGTAAAGAAGGGATGAAAGTAGATAAGAAAACCTAGAGGTATCTTATTTTGAGTCAAATCCTTAGATTTTGGCCAGGCAGTCACACAAATTTAAGGAGTCCTCATAAACTGACTTGCGGGGTAGTGGAAAATCTTTCCAACCCATGAATCATGATCCTTTTCTAGACACCTCTACCTTTAGAAAATTATCTAATAAATCCCTTGGGATCTAAAGAATTTATAAAATTTAATAATTATTAGATATTATGTGGAAAAACATGCTACAATACCAAATGTAACAACCCCACCCCTTGTCATCTCCCAATTAAGGAAGGACAAGAAGCTAGAGTCATTAACCCATATAGGATCATATGGTTTTGCAAATAATAAAAAATAATTCATAAATTCTACCACAACTAAGCTTAAAATAGGATAAGAAATTTTCTTTTGACATACCTTTCAAAAATTGGATTTGAGAACTTTACCCAAGGAAAGAACTAACTATAATCCTTCGAACATTATTTAGCCTTGTTCATTTTCAATGGCACCTTTTATTGAGCATTCACTTTCCAAGGATGTAACATTCATTTTTCCCTAAAATGCTAACAAATAAAATGTCAGTCAGTGTAAAGAGTTAACTGGTATGTGGGGGAAACAAAATATTTGCATCTAGTTGTAACAACATATTGCTTCACAATTATTGATTAATTGATCAAACTTTACATCTTAAACATGACTACTCAATCCTAACATATTCAAGCTTTTAGATTGTCCCTATAGTGGACATGGATACTACCTATCCCACATAGTAGATCCACAATAGCCCCTTTTTTACCTACCCCAAAGGTAGATCAAGACTTATAGTTGCATAGTCGTATGATCCTACCCAAAGGTAGACCAAACCTCGACACATGATAATATGTTGATTCTACCCTAAGGTAGATCAACACCTAGATAATTAATTTATTACATATACAAAAAGCTATAGAGGAGGATTAGGATCTGAGCTAGTCATACATATATTTATGGTGATAGCTATAGTCACGTTATTGTGTTAAGAATTAATGTTCATCCAAGAAGTTTATTTCAATCAACCCGTAAAACCTTAGAAATCTCCTTGAAACTAGAGAGTTATTAATAAGCATAACACATACCTAATTTGGCAATCTCCAAAACCAAGAAATATAGCTAATCAAATCAAGAAGTCCAATCAACCAAGCCAAGCAATAAATCAAGAAACTTGATCCTAAAAAATATTCATAACACCCAATTGTTATAATCACATCCAAACATATTTTATTGACTTGGGATTCCATCCTAGGGTTTCAAAGGCTTATTAGGGTTTCCTTAGGGTTCTTTGTTTCCAAACTTTTACTTTCTAATTTTACCCTTTTTAAGTCAACAAACCCTAAAAGAACTTTTCTACTCAAAAAATCCCTAATTACTCAAATTGTCCAAATTAGGGGCATGCCTTCTTGATATATTTCCATATTTAAATTCATTAAACCTCATAATTATCCGAATTAGGGCTTTTAAGTCTATGAATGCACTTTTATAACATGGAACTCTAATTAAGAAAATTATGAAAAAATACCATCCATTAGATCTATTTTATCCTTTTATGTCAAAAGGATAAACTTTGCTCATAAAAGTCAGGGAACATCATTAGATCCACTAATCTTCAAAATTTAGGGTTTGAAATTAATTAAAACCAATAAAGGTAGAACCGTTACATACTTTTCAAGTTATAAGTAGATTTAGGCCTTGAATTTATTTTTAATAGATTCTACATATTATTTCATCAAAAATCACTATGTACCTTTATTTTTCGGCCAAAAGATAGATTTTTAAGGAATTATGCAAGTTCTAGCTATTTTCTAGATTTTCTGATGAGAGAAGAAATACCTTTTTTGTTTGGAAAATTGCAAGCCATCAGACCCTTGGTGATTGTTGACCGGGTGGGGATCGTGTGGTTTTCTTTGATCACATCCACTCATGTTTCTAAAAAATGCAGAAAGGCCCTCGGCTGTTGATTCCTTTACAAGCCCACAATGGACCAGGATCATGCGGTTCTCCTCTAACCCCCCCTTCCTTTTCTATAGGTCAAGCATGTGGCAGTGCCATGGAGGGAAGCTCACTAGAGATGGATGATTTGAGAGAGAGAGATGGAGTCATGGTCTAGGAAGTGACTGGTTAGGATTGTCAGACCTCGACGAGTTGGTTGGAGGGCCTATTTATAGGTGTGGGGGTCTGGTTGAGAGTTCTCGACCCTCGCTAGGAACTAAGTTTTTGGGGGATATGGGTGCTTCCTCTATACATCTCTATACCCCTTGAAGTTGAGGCTAGGATTTCTTGAAATCCGCCCCTAAATTCAACCAAGCAATTACCTTGTTTCCAAATGCACTAGGTTGTGAGAAATCAGAGATGGAAGATATCGTTCTCACTATTCCTTTCCCAATCAGTTCAAACTAGATGACACACATGCCTTCTTGGATCTTGGATCTATTTGTTACCATTATGGCACCATGTATCAGTTCTTTTAGGAATCAAAATTATATGTGACATTTTTTGTATTCATTCCATTATCCTTTCAACTTAGGGATTTTCAAAAATCCATATCTCTTAAACCATGTATCGTTTTAATCCCAAATTTGATGAGAAATGTTTTAATGACTTAAGTTACTTGTGTGCAAAGTTTGTAATGCAAACTCGAAAGTAAAAGAGAATTTTATTCATATGCAAGACATCCACTCAAAAGGCATATATTATGCAATTAGAATTCATATTTTTCTTTCTTTTTCTTCTATTTTCTTTATTTTTCTTTCTCTTCTCATTAGAAACCAAAAGGAATCAAAAACTAATGACTAGTCATCATCCATACTACTTTCTATAGAATTCCACATAATTCTCACATATGCATACAATTATCCTTTTTTTCTTTTCCTTTTACTTATTATGGCATTTCTTTCATCTCTTTTCCCTTTTTTCATTATTGGATGTATTCAAACAATATAAACCATGAAATCATGCATTCAAGGGAACTTTGCAAAATAATCCATTCTCTTATAACAAAGCATACAATTTTCCATTTGAATTTCTTTTATTTCAAAATTTGCATTTCAATTCATATAAGAAAAAATTGAGATTATAACAACCACTCACACATTCATCTTCACATCCATACTATGAACTGAACCTCATATCATAAAAGATGTACGTATCAATACAAGTGTGATGAGCATGTTGGAAAAAAATTTCATGTAGTATGGTAATTGCTTGGAAGTAAAGAGTCTATATATTTTTCAAGTTGAAAACCCACACAAATCTCTTTGTTTTGCATATTCATCTTTTATTTTACGTATGGCACTACACTATATTACAATGATGGAGCCACAAACAATATTATATCATTTTTGTCCTTGCCAACTTAGATCTATTATAACATACTAAAATTTGGGTTTATTTTCTATTAAAGCCATTTTCAAGATTTTATTTCCTTCATGACATTTTTGTCCTTTTTCATAAATTTTCCTAGCTTTTTATATCCTCTTTGGTCTCTATGTTGAATTTGACCTATACTTGATGGATTGAACTCTATTTACCCACATTCATGACAATGAATGGGTGTTTGCCCAAATATCTCAAATAATGTGTTAATTACAGTCTAATTATGTAAAATGACCATTAATGAGAGATAATGAATAGATTATATTAATTTAGATATTTTATATATTTTTGGGAGAAGAAATGAGAAATAAGAATTTTTATATCGAAATTTATTAAGAAAGGTACTAAATATATTTATTAGGCACTTAGCATACAATTAAATACAAAAATGCATACAAGAGGAGAAGTTAATGTAAATTTATACCTCTCACACCTTAATTTGTAAACCCATGAATTTTCATGTCAATTGGTATTTCTCTACCCTCTTAATTAATTAAATGAATATGCAACTTTAATATATATATAAATGCATATTGCTTGGAAATGGAAACCCCCTTCACTCCTTTTTGGCCCGCCCTTTAATTTGTTTCACCATTAAATACAAATTGCTTTCCCATTTGAATTGGTATTTAAAATCCTAATTACCATATGATTTAATAGTGGTATTTGATTAAGAAATTAACTATTTCCTAAACCACAATGTAACACAGTGTTGCGTTACTCTCCCTCTATCTCAAACAAAACATTGTGTTCTCCCTTCTGAAATGGGTGTTGCCCCGTGATAACAACATTAGTTTGTTACCTCCCCCTTCTCTCCTCGCATCCACCTTCCTCTCTGCCTCCTATATCTTATGTACCCTCCTCCCTTGACCCATCACCACCCCTAACCCCAGCCTCCAACAACAACCAACGCCTACCACCATTGCAGCCTCTTCCTCTCCATACACATGTGAATCCACCTACGCCCAACAACACAATGAATCGTCTAGCAACTCTAGTGAAGCTACGTTGTGTCGGGCACCCCAAGTAGTTTCATCGAGCATCAGACTCATCCACATCGCCCTGACATCCTATTGACCTCTTCTTCCTCCTTTCTTCTTTGTCGGGCCTCCAACATTGTTGATCAGGCACAGGCACCACATCGACTGCCTCCATCATCCTATTGTTTCTAGTGCAGCAAAGTGGCGACATCCCTCTTTCAATGGCAACACCACAACAATGTTGACGCCTCATCACTTAAATAGCCATCACAGTGCACATTGCTAGAGCTAGGCATGTCATTCCTTGAGCACGCCAGATGCCCAACAATGCCTCTCAAACCCCACCTACAACTATCTCACCATCTGACGTTCTTCCCAAATTGATCGGATCTATAGTAGTCACCCCTCTGTCGTGGTCCCATCTGATGCAGCAAGGACAACCTCTGACAACAACTCATCACCCTATTATGGTGTAGAGCCACCTCATCTAACTTTTCCACCCTCTTCCCCCCCAACACCACTAAGAAACACCTATACTACAACAACACATCCAGAGTAGCCTTGAAGCCAACACACCCTGATAGCAGGGTGTCGTAGCCACCAAGTGCAACACCGTCTACCCTGATAGCAACGTCGTCGACTCCTCTCTTGCAACGACATCGACTCCTATACCTGCAACACCACCTGACACTATGTCATCTAGCAACAAGACACCACCTGAAGATTCAGAGGAATTATCTCGGGATGAACCCTACATATGCTAAAAAATGGATCACCACAGATCCATTAGTTTCTATTGTCTAATGTCAATAATTCTTTCTCTATTTTTCAATAATTAACTTATGATGCCAATGCGAAGTAAATGATGTTAATATATGAACCTTGTAACCAAGTTAACCCTAGGTATATGTAAATACAACCATACATATGAGTATGATCCTAAGGCTGGTATACTGAACCGCATATAGGAAATATTCATAATAGGTCATGCATGTAAGAGTGTGATTAAGGATGATATCTAAATCTTAATTGATGATCTGTATAGTAGATCTATAACTAAGGAACTATTTTGCAAAATGTGTTCACATTATTATATCATATTGATTTACTTGTATCACATCCAATTGTAGTATAACATATCAAATGATGGATGTAAATTGAGCATGTTGCCTTATTATAATATTTTATGCCATGGCTCATCTAATATTAGAAGATTATATATAAGATGATTTACATTTTAGTACTACACATATATTATCAAGACTTATGATAACCCTATTACAACAAACCTTAGATACAAAAATACATAATTATGCAATAGATGGTAATTATAAATACAAATATAATAATGGGATGCATCTAACTATATTGCCTTCTTATGAATTAAATGGTGAAAAAGATAATAATGTGTAAAAGAATATACTTTAATAAACATATATCTAGATGACATGTTAGTTAGATCAAAGCATGTGTATATTAGTGAACCTAATGAATATTCATGTGGAATATACTTACACCAATATACATGGTAAGTATGATGTTAGGAATAATATGGATTCACATTATAGAGAATACAATTACGTCATTAAACCTAAATTGGAAGAATATATGTTATTATCCACATATATATGAATTACATAGATTTATGTGACTAAATATGGGTAACTATAACTAAGAGTGATATATAAAGTATTACATATTCTATCAACAAAGATTAAAATAATAAACCCTAACATGATGTTAGTTGATTAGGAATTGGATAAGAATAATATAAGAAAAAATATAATAGGAATGAATATGTTCACTTTGACTTGGCTAACATACATAATGTGTCCATAGGACAAAAGGTTGACTTTGTGGACCAAAGTATATTATTCAAGTTAACCTTTATGTGTGAAAAAAGGTATGTGCATTCTAAACCCTAAGTTGGGCATTTTGTTATCCAACCCTAATATTTCCAATGAGGCATTGTATTCACCTTTATTCTCTTTATTACCTTCTTGTGGTACCTTTACTTCAATTATTCTAGGGTCTTGGACCCCACTTGCAAAGTTTTCAATCTACAGTTAAATTATTCTAGCATGATGATGTAAATGACTAATTAACTAATGTAGTGTACATGAGTACAAACCACCCATAGTGAGCATGTGTAAATTTTCCCAGGGGTATGTGATAATTCTCCCCACTTTATATATATTTGGATGCTTGGGAATGTGTTAATTCTCCCTCACCCAGAGGTTGAGGTTAGGTAGGAGCCTCATCCCTATGTTAGCTTAATGTAGTCATATTAAATCATGCATGTGATTTTATTACTATTTGACTTGGTAGAATTCTTATTTATTTTACTTGCCTCATAGTCTTGACCCTCGATCTTAGAATAGTGACTCTTTATTATTTCCTACTTTAGTTTGTAATTGTACTTATTCCTTAATTGACACATACATTTTCTCACCTCTTGCTTGGTGATCCCAACCACCCAGGTCTAGGATCAGAGTACATAATAGGAGCATGGTGAACCAGCCAAAAACTGGGAAAAGGAGTTCATCCTTCCCTCATGGATTCACTTGTTAAGTTATTTATTTTTGGAGACATATTGTTGTAGTCTAGTTTCGCTTTACTTAGATACTTTATTTTTATAAAGCATGTACACCCTATTGGGAAAATTTTGATGTACTCTTTATTATATTGAATATAGTCAAAAAATTTAAGTTCTGTTGCTATTCAATTGGATTTTGTTTACCATTGTTTTTAGTAAATAGGTGGTGATTTCACTTCTTTTCAGCATGGTATTAGACCCAATGGTAGTTGGAGTCTTGACTATTTCAATTTTTCTCCTAAGTTCACCTTAGAATTCACCTATGGTGAAAGATTAGATTAGGACTATTAGAATTTCATATTAGAAATATCTTTAGTCAACTTTTATGTGATTAGCCTATTAGGTAAATACTAGGGCACAAATTTCAAAGTGATGGTGTCTAGAAAGAGTTAGAACATGGGGGTTGGCAATATTTTCCTCTGTGCCACTAGCTTGGTTTACGGGGACTTCTAAGTTCAAATGACACTGGCCTGGCCTGATCTGATACGAAATGCTCGAAATAGCATACCTTTAGGCAAATAACCTAATTGTTGAGTATCATTAGAAACAAAATAAAATCACCTTGTGACCCATAAGTTCCTTAAATGAGACGTATATTTCCATGTTTAGGGTTAGTGTAAACTATACTAGACTTTGAAGTTTGGTAATAGGGATTAGTAAGACAGTTAAGTGTTGGGTCTTATACATGTTTAGACTCACTCTTTTTCCTAAAGTTTAGTTTGACATGGTAGGTCAACCTTTTTAAGGGGTTGAGTAATGGTACCTTGATAGATTTTGCATTTGCTAATTTCAAGGATGAAATCCCTTTTTAGGGGGATGGAATACTATACATAGCAAAATCTAGCCACTTTGGAATTAGAAAGCCTAACTCCATAGACAAGAGATTATTGTGTTGATATGATTAGTATTGACCAAAAAAATTATAATTATAATTTAACCAATTTGTTTATATACTAATAAGTCATCTAATGAATGGTTCATATGCTTGAACCCCAACAAATACTTAATATGAGTAACTCCCTAATTGTGAATACCCATAATGTTGACCATGTCATACTAATGATAAAATAAATGCATAACATATAATGGTCATGTTGACCTAAACCCTAAAATGTAATTATCTAACCTTAACATATATACATACCCTTAATGCCTTCATGATACATTAGTGGCATTAGGTGACATCATCAAATAATATACCTTGATAAAAGATAATCACCTAGTCATAACTTTGTATATGAATCAATAAAATGTGTTCCACCTTATTCACTAAAATACATATAAATGACTCAAATGTGATAAGGAGTAATTGGATTTACATAAGCATGATTATTAAGTCAATCATTCCAAATGCCTAATGTGATGTTAAATGTATAATTTATAATATTAAGTATGAATATGAGATAATGGTTAGTGATGACATTAATATCAGTATGAAAGGTGTTGTGAAAATTTGTAATATAGGTGTAAGAAATTAATGTGATAATATCTAGACTTAATAACTTGTTGGATAATACTATCTGTTTCTTGCAAAATAATATGTGATAATTCTATATGATGATAACATGAGGATAATGGAGCATAAAATCAAGTTATTAAGAATGGTGATCTAACATATTAATAAATATTGAGATGATTTAGTAAACCCTAATTGTGCTTAAAATTCTTAATTAGTAATGAGAAATACATATGATTTGTACATAATGTTGAGATATAATTCTCTTGAAAACAATGTGAATATAACTTAACATGATTAATAGAATAATAATGAGTATGTAACTTTGTAATGGAGATAATGATAATAACATAAAATTATAATTATGTTATATTTGATAAAAAGTAATGTGAATAATGGAACCCTTAGTGAACCATAAAAACCTGACTTATGAGTAGAGCATGTGAAGTACCATATATTAGAGGTAACCACTTAGTTCCTTAATGTTAGGATGTTATGTACTCACCCTTCCCTCTTATTGAGATTTCAGGGACGAAATCCTCTTTAAGGGGTGGAGTGTTGTAACATACTAAATCTTGGATTTATTTTCTATTAAACCCATTTTCAAGATTTTATTTTCTTCATGTCCTTTTTTTCCTTTTTCATAAATTTTTCTAGCTTTTTCTATTCTTTTTGGCCTCAATGTTGAAATTTAGCTATACTTGATGGCTAGAACTATATTACCCACATTCATGACAATGAATGAGTTTTTGCACAAATATCTCAACTAATGTGTTAATCAGAGTCTAATTATGTAAGTGGACCATTTGTGAGAGATAATGAATAGATTATATTAATTTAGATATTTTATAGCATTGTGGGATAAGAAATGAGAAATAAGAAATTTTATATCTAAATTTATTAAGAAAGGTAGTAAATACATTTAATAGGTGCTTAGCATACAATTAAATATAAAAATGCATTCAAGAGGAGAAGTTAATGGAAAGTTATACCCCTCACACTTTAATTAGAAAACCCATGAATTTTCATGTCAATTTGTATTTTTCTACCCTCTTAATTAATTAAATGAATATGCAACTGTAATATATATATAAAAGCATATTGCATGGAAAAAGGAAACCCCCCTTGACTCTTATTTGGTATGCCCTTTGATTTGTTTGACCATTAAATAACAATTGCTTCCAATTGAATTGGTATTTGAAATCCTAATTACCATAGGCTTTAATAGTTGTATTTGATTAAGCGATTAACTATTTCCTAAACCAAAACATAATGCAGTGTTGGATTACTCTCCCTCTGTCTCAAATGTAATGTTGTGCTCTCCCTTCTGAAATGGGTGTCACCCTGTGATAATAGTGATAGTTTGTCACCTCCCCCTTCTCTCCTCACATATACCTTCCTCTCTACCTCCTATATTTTTTGCACCCTCCTTCCTTGACCCATAAACAATCATAACCCTAGCTGCCAACCACAACGAACACCTGCCACCATTGCAACCTCTTCCTCTCCCTCCACCAATGCATCCACCTATGCCCAACAACGCCATGAATCATCTAGCAGCGCCAGTACCAGGTAGCGCTGTCAAGCATCAGGCTCATCCACATTTCCATGAGACCCCTTCGACTTCTTCTTCCTCCTTTATTCTTTATCGGGCCTCCAACATTATTGATCAGGCACATGCACCACATCGACTACCTCTATCATCCTGGGGCTACTAGTGCAGCAGAGCGGCAACACCCCTCTTTCAGTGGAAACACAGTGTCAACCCGGACACCTCATCATGCAAACAACCATCATAGTGCACACTGTTAGAACTAGGTGGGTCATTCCTAGAGAAAATGAGATGCCCAACAACACCTCTCAAACCCTACCAAAATCTATCTCGCCATCCAATGTTCTACCCAAACCAATCGGATCTGCAACGGTCACCTATCATGATCTCGACGCCCCTCAGTCGTGGTCCCATATGACGTAGCACGGTCAACCTTCGATGACAACTCATCACCCCGTTATGGTGTAGAGCCACCTCATCTGACTTTCCCACCCTATGCCTACCAACACCACCAAGAAATAGTTGCAATACAACAAAACATCCAGAGCAGCCTCGATGCCAACACACCCTGACAGTAGGGCGTCGTAGCCCCCAAGTTCAATGACGTCTACCCTGATAGCAATGTCGTCGACTCCTCTGTTGCAACAACATTGACTCCTATACCTGCTACACCACCTGACGATGTGTCGGCTAGCAGTAAGACACCACTTGAAGATCTGAAGGAATTATATTGGGATGAACCCTAGATGTGCTCAAAAATGAATCATCATAGACCCATTTGTTTTTCTTGTCTAATTCTTTATCTATTTTTCAATAATTAACTTATGATGACAATGGGAAGTAAACCATGTTAATACATGCACCTTGTAACCAAGTTAACCCTAGGTATATATAAATAAAACTATACACATGAGTATAATCCTAAGGCTAATATATTGAACCACGTATAGGAAATAATCATAATAGGTCATGCATGTAAGAGTGTGATTAAAGATGATATCTAAATCTTAATTGATGATCAATATATTAGATATATAACTAAGGAATTGTTTTTCAAAATGTGTTCACATTATTATATCATATTGATTTACTTGTATAGCATCCTATTGTAGTATTACATATCAAATGATGGATGTAAGATGAGCATGTTGCCTTATTATAATCTTGTATGTCATGGCTCAACTAATATTGAAATATTATATATAAGATGAGTTACATTTTTATACTACACATAGATTATCAAGACTTATGATAACCCTATTTCAACAAACCCTAGATACATAAATACATATATATGAAATGAATTGTAATTATAAATATAAATATAATTATGGGATGCATCTAACTATATTGTCTTGTTATGAATTAAATAGTGAAAAAGATAATAATGTGTAAAAGAATATACTAGCTTTTATAAACATATTTCTAGATGACATGTTAGTTGGATCAAAGCATGTGTATGTTAGTGAACCTAATGAATATTCACGAGGAATATACTTACACCTATATACATGGTAAGCATGATGTTAGGAATAATATGGATTCACATTATAGAGAAGAAAATGACATCATAAAACTTAAATTGGAAGAATAAATGTTATTATCCACATATATATGAATTACATAGACTTATGTGACTATAGATGGGTAACTAGAACTAAGAGTGATAAATAAAGTATTACATATTCTATCAACAAAGATTAAAATTATGAACCCTAATATGATGTTAGATGATCAAGAATTGGATAAGAATAATATAAAAATATATAATAGGAATGAATATGCTGAATTTGACTTGGCTAACATACATAATGTGTTTATAGGATGAAATGTTAACTTTTTGACCAAAGTGTATTATTCAAGTTAACCTTTATGTGTGGAAAGAGGTATGTGCATTCCAAACCCTAAGTTGGGAATTTTTATATCCAACCCAAATATTTCCAATGAGGCATTGTCTTAGCCTTTATTCTCTTTATTACCTTCTTGTGGTACATTTACTTCAATTATTCTAGGGTCTTGGACACCACTTGCAAAGTTTTCATTTTCTTAAATCTGCCATTAAATTATTCTAGCATGAATATGTAAATGACCAATTAACTAATGTAGAGTACATGAGTACAAACCTCCCATAGTTGGCATGTGTAAATTTTCCCAGGGGAACGTGATAATTCTCCCCACTTCATATATATTTGGGTGCTTGGGAATGTGTTTATTCTCCCTCACCCAAAGTTTGAGGTTAGGTAGGTGCCTCATCCCTATGTTAGCTTAATGTAGTCATATTAAATCATGCATGCAATTTTATTACTATTTGACTTGGTAGAATTCTTATTTATTTTACTTGCCTTATATTCTTGACCTACTTAGCATAGTGAATCTTAATATTTTCTGCTTTAGTTTGTAATTTTCCTTATTCTTTAATTGACACATACATTTTCTCTCCTCCTGTGGGGTGATCCCAACAACTAGGTTTAGGATCAGAGTACGCAATAGGAGCATGGTGAACTAGCCTAAGACTTCGAAAAGGAGTCCATTCTTCCCTCATGGATTTACTTGAAAAGTTATTTATTTTTGGAGACATATTTTTATAGTCTAGTTTCCGTCTACTTAGATCCTTCATTTTTATAAAGCATGTACACCCTTTTGGGGAAATGTTTATGTACTCTTTATTGAATTGAATATAGTCAAAAAAATTAAATTCTGCTGCTATCCAATTGGATTTTGTTTACCATTGTTTTTATTAAATAGGTGGTGATTTCACTTCTTTACAGCTACCAAGGCAAGCTATTCCTCAATAGACTTCTTCTTGAGGATGGTATAAGTTACATAACCTCATGTGATTACACCTCTAGTACATATTGACAACTTATATCCTTATGTTCTAGATTTGGAAACACAAGAAATGTGATATACTATAAAATAGGAATAAACACAGAGAATCGATATTCATGCAATTAAAAGCAGTCAATATATATTCCAAACAATTATTTTTTGAAATAAAAATATAATTTAATCATATCATTCATATAATTCAAATGATAACATGATATTTAACCATGTAAATTATTCATAACCCTATCATAATCTCCTAGAGTCAATTAGACTATGGTCAACTCCTAGAAAAGGCAATGTAGCCATAACATAAATATGAACCTCATTAAGTTGATTACAATATAGAGTAATTTTGAGTATTATTAGATCACACCTAACCCATCCCATTTTCATGGTCAAACTTTGTCAAATAAATTTAATTATGAACAAAGGACTTAAAGAATCATCCAACATTGATTAGGTCAACATTATGTTCTAGTTAGATTTTGAACATATATAAAGACCTAAAATAATGAGATATCATTATATGCAAGGTTTACTGACCATACCAAAAAGTAGTTTGTTGTATTCTCCATAAGATCATATTATACTTAAGATTACTGAAATAATGTGATAAAATCAAGAAACATAAAGATTAACAGGCTATAGTTTAAACTTTAAATATCATGTACATGTATAATATAGTGATACAACATTTGTAGGACAAAATCTCTTTTGATATTTTATATTTTCATATAAGATTTGATGAACCTCTAAAACATCCAATTAGATGATACATTACAAATAACTTCATAATTTTAGGGTGTTCCATGGTTTAAGGATCAAGCATAATCAATGTGATTTTCAACTTTTTCTTAGTGAATATCAACTAATGTATATAACCTCCTATGTAACCAAATATCAATATTTTTTCTAAACAAAATCAAATACTCTATAAATATTGGTTCATAATAGGTTAACATATTATCCGACTATGACGTAGATTTCAACGGATTCAATGGTTGTTAGCCTTGTGAAAAGAAAAAAAAACTCCTTGGGTTAATTTTTATAAAAATGTTATAAAACTATCAATTAGACTTTACAACTAGATACATATTACAAAAATAGAGAAATCATGTAATTTTGATTATAACTTGATATTGTTTGCTATTTTTGATATCCATATAATCAAAATCATATACTTTTTATTAAATAAAAAATTATTATTTTAATAGAAAAAATAGAATTTGAAACTACTTTTATTCAATTTTGCATATCATAAGCTTCATAAGGATTTTATTTTCCCGAATCAGCCTAGAGATATGGGATATGAATTTTTTAGCATATACATTTTCTTTGATTTCTGACCATTGTATGTTCATCAAGTTGATGAGATTTCATCGTGTTGTCCACACGAACCCCTAACTATAATGAGTGGAACCCAAATGGGGATTCACTAAAATGGTATAAAATAAATGACCGGTAAAGATCAAGCAGTGGAAAAATGACAATTTCATTGTTACAAAGTTATCATTGAACATTTTTTCATCACCTATGAAGGTGGTATTTTAAATTAAAACCTTGAACTATCTAAAATGAAGGCCAGTAGTAGAGGCTAACCCAACCATTCCTACCAATCCTCGTCTTCATAAACACCTACATGATCTTCCTTAGTCTTGATCCGTACACTCAGGTTGTTTGGGAACAACAACTAGAATGAGATAAATAATGGTATGTTCTGTAATAACTAAGTATGTGTGCAGTAAAAATATTTAAGAATTATTAGGTGTGTAAGAAGAAAGATGGGTGTTCCTAATAAAATAAGATGGCTTACATCAAGTTGGTAAGTTAAAGAGGATATAGTTCAGTGGTAAATAATAAGAGAATGAGGCAATAAATTATAAAACCATTATAATAATTTATATGATCTTTCTAAAATAAATTATAACAATAATAAAAAATTTCATTGAAGCTAGACTAAGTGAATCTGTTGTAGCACTGAGAGACCATAGGATCTCAAGCTAGGGAGCAAGGGAGAATAAAACCGTAATCTTCCAATGATCAGGGGGAGTAGAACCTCGATAATCCATGGACAAGGGAGAGTAAAAGCTCAATACTCATTATATCTAAAATGTATAGTTGTACAAAATTAATGCTACTCTAGTTTATTAATCTAATAATAAGAATGAAAATAGTTTGGAACAATGAAGTTATTTCATAATCAATATATTCAACAATGTAAAGATGGCATAAGGGGTAATAAACCCAACGTCAATGGATAACTCCACAATTTAGGAGTACTAAAACAACATATCTCATGGAGAATAGAAATGGTGTCAAGAAGGAAAAAAAATTCAAAGATGCCTCATTATGGAAAAATGGATCTATAATCAATCAAATACACAAATGTAAATAGGGATTACGCATACTTAATTTTTCTTCAAAGATAATGTTTAACTCATTCTATTTACTCAGTCCCCAGAGTTAGGTATTCATCTTAGAAACACATTAGGTGTGTTACTCATACCAAGTAGAGCATGAGTAAACATTCCTATTATATCTATTTGTAGTATTGCTATACTATAATTCTAATTGCCTAAACATTATTTAGGGTTTTTAATATTTTAAGTGAACATATGATCCATTTAATATCAATAGGGGTCTAGGTGGCATTTATTACATGTGTCTATCAATCCTAGGGTAAGATATAACATTTTATAATGTGTATTTATGCATTATCACTTATATATGTATATCACCATATCCTTAAGAACTTTATCATGGGTGAAGTAGATGTGCTTACACACCATTCTCATATAGAGTCATGGATTTATATTTTAGTCTAAAATTGACACTTAAGGATTTTGTCTAATAACTACATCATTGTAATATATCCATATTCTCTTTAGAGGTATTAATATAAATTTCTAGGCTTATTATTCATAAACATGGTTAATAGGAGCGAACTATATAATGGGTGAATTAGATGTGTTTACACACCATTCTCATATATAGTCATGGATTTATATTTTAGCCCAAAAGTGACACTTAAGGATTTCATCTAATAACTACATCATTGTAATATATCCATATTCTCTTTTGAGATATTAATATAAATTTCAAGGCTTGTTATTCATAAACATGATCAATGGGAGAGAAGCTTATTTGTGATTAATTTGATATATCATCTATGCCCATACTTCAATATGTATATTTATACTCAATTATTTTTGTTTCAAGTAGGATCTTACTCTCTGGCTTTACCTTATAATAATTATGTGTCCATCTAGTTCTAGGTGACATATTAATAGATAATGAATTATCTAGTGCATGTTATATATTACTTCCTAGAATTAGAACTAGGTTTTACATGTAATACTACAACATCTATATCAACTAGTTGTTTAATATAGAATACTTAGTTTCTAATATGGAGACATAATCCTAGGTTTATCGTGTATGCTAAATAACATCTCATAAATCGATTAGCGCTATGATCATGTAGTAAGTTACACATATAATAGCACATAAAAAACATTTATTACAATAAATGTTAGAGTCCATAGATTGATGATTAGTCTAAGTGCATTAGAGTATGTATTTATATATTATTACAATAATGGTAATATAATTGGAGGTCACAATATCTGTTATGGTCTGCTTTCAGTTACTAACTAGTTTTAATACCATATATTACATCCCTTTAGTTGTCATACTAAAAAAATATCCATATTGCAAGAACGAAACACTGACCTAGAGTCACAACTAGGATGTAAGGGCCTTCATACATGGTGTAGCACGTCGGTTTCCGTTGTGAAGGAGATGGAAACTATAGAGATGATAGTGGTTTCATGGGCAATATTTAGGGTGTTTGGCTCTTGCCTAAAGGTCCACGTTAATGGTGTTGCTTCACATCAACTAATGAGGGTTGAGGGTAGTAGAGGTTGTTTCTGGTCTGGTGATGGTGGTGTGATGTGCACAAATCATATCATCTTTTTTATCATGTTTGGTTGCATTTCCATGTTGTTTTGACTCAATTATCACTCTCATTCATGCTAGATTCTATATTTTTTTCTATTCTTACTTGTGTCATGGTTTGAATTATAGGTACTACATTTTGTAATGAAATAATGAGGAATATATCATATTATCACTTATTGGATCACTCCTCAAGTATCTACATGTTTTGGGGTTTGAAAGTGTGCAAATACCACTTTTTACAACATATAAATCAAACCTACACACTGAAAGTTATGAGCAGAATACACAACAGCCCAGAACAGTCAGGTGCACGCCGTGCACCGAAAGTGCACGCCGTGCATAAAAAGTGCACGTCGTGCACCAAAAGTGCACACCATGAACTTGGTGCATTTCTTCAATGCACGTCGTGCACAATGCATTCTGGAGCAAAAAGAATGTTTCTAGAAAGTTATAGGCGTCACTATAAGAAATAAAGGCTTTAACGACCAAAGTCACGACAAAATAAGTTGTTTGTCATAAATATTGTCGTAATAGTGACCACTCATTTTAATATTTGCTATTAGTATAGTTAATACCGACCATATATTTTAGCTGTCGTAATTATAATGTCTATTTCGTCGCTACAAAATACCCGTATGTTATGTTATTACTCCAATTTTTTCTAAATCCCCTCAATTTTTTCCAAATTTATATGTTTTTATGTGGCAAAATGAAATACAAAAAATTGGGTTGTCTCCTCCCGCCTCAGCCCCCCTCCAATGCGCGCACATCCCGTGCGACCAGGAACTGAGCCCGATCTCTGCGGCGGAATAGAACTCCACTTCCGAGTCCCGATCGACTCCCACATTCTCCCACTTCACCCTGTCAGTCGCCGCGCCCTCCAACACCCCCACGAACAGAGAGATCGATCATGTGGCTGCAATGGACTATCTAGGGCGATCCGACCGGCTCCCGAAGGCATCAAAACTTTAGCTAGCTAGGTCAACCGGCGTGTGCTCCGACGTCCTCCGCCATCTTCCAGCAATGACGATCAAATCGAGCTAGCTCTTCTGTCGACAGATGTAGGGTGATCCAGGGCATCGAGGCTAGCATCCAGCCATGATTCTAGATAGACGCCAATAGCCTGAGTAAACGAACGCTGATCTACAACAAGATTTGAGTAGCAACCTAGGACAATATCCGGTAACTGGTCTACAGGAGGAAGAGAAAGGTATGAGGCCCCCATTGTACTCTACTCCCAATCTAATCTCTCCTCAACTCATCTGTCCCAGCTTTATTTTGTTTCTCTCTTCTTTGTGCAGTAAGATCTTGTGGCCCCGAGCGACCTGAGCGAGGAGAAAGGGTTGTAGATTGAAAGGCCAGAGGAGCTACAATCTCTACGGACCCAAGGCAGTCGGAATCATGTTTTCTTCAAATGTTGCGGGAGGGTATGCCATTTTTTGCTTCCCTGTTTGTTGTTTTAGATTGATTGACACATAAACATGTTCAGGATGAGGGAGTTTACTATCGCCAGACTCTACTTTCCTCAATCTTAGAAACTTTACAAGTTCTCTTCATCAGTGACCTCATTAACTTTTAGTGCCATGGAACATGAATGAAGCTCTATATATTTCTAACCAATACTATGAAATCCTAAGTTATATATAGGTTGTGAGGGTGATTATCCATGGATAGGGACCCTCTTAGAAACATAGTATAATGGATACTCTACATTATGTTTCATTCATGCACTTTAAGTAATCTATCGAGAGTCCTTATATGTGTCCATTCTAATATAGGTGATTCAGGGTTAACTAGTGTCCATTAGCGTTATGGATTTTGGGAGAAATAGGAGGTTCCATTTTGGTTTCGCGTGTCACTTTAAAAACTGATTCGTGTATAAATTAGAAATAGCATGTGGAAGTCATTGTTAAGAGAGCCTAGGTGCTATAAAAGGATTCAATCATCAATGATAATAATCAGTACAAGAAAGAAATCTAAGAGATGTAAATCATACAAGATGCAAGGTAGTAAAAAGACAAGTATTGAAACTTACAATGGGTATTCCAGCCTGAAAAGATAGCTCAGCGGCAGCGAAGTTGTTAAAAGAGTATACTTCGATGGTTACATCACCAATGTACATCCACGAGCAAGTGCAGGTGCAACCTAGTAGAATATATAACAAGTAGGCATTTACCACAATTCTAATCAAGGATGTGAAATAGATATTGTTCATACTACATATCACATTATGGAAACATATAGCTTAGCCTTTCAAGTGATCATGGCAAGTGGGAAGTTTCAATGGGTAATAGCACCAACAACGCCAACAGGCTACAAATAGAACAATATGGAGAAATCCACGATTATTGTTGACAGTTGACACAATTATAAAAATTAGTAAAACAAAAATGATAACCAATAAGATATGAATATGAAGAACAAGCACCATTCTACATGGGGAAAGCAGACAACCACCAGAACTATATCTTTGAACATGAGCATATCTAATGAAGACAATATAGATACACGGGCACAATGAAAAGCTACTTAACCCATCTTATTGCACTATAGAGTGATTTGTCATGCTCATGGTGTTTTATTTTATATCTATGTGTCATTCCACATTATTTATCTACTAATTTCCCTTGATGTAGGACTTATTTGTAAAAAGAGAGCTATCACATTTTCACAACACATTTAGAAGCAAAATACATTGTCTAGCTTATGTCCTTAAACAACTGTTGTTATTGGTAAAAAATGCTACTAGCTGCTGCTAGCTGGCCTTCATATGGTCTGGCTTATCAGCAACCGCAAGGGCAGTTGCAACCCTCTCCTTCCTAGGTGTTTCGTTACATCAAGGCATGTTGCCCACTTCTCTCCTGATGGCATGGGTGGAATGTTGAGTGGTTCCTCCATATCCCCTCTTCCAGTCAGATCATTGAAAAAAACTGGAACCTCCTTGCTATTGTCCTTCCAAGCATTTTGCCTTGATGCATGTGTGATTGGATCTAATTTCAGGGGTGTGATCTTTCTCCAATTACAACACTTCAAATGCATGTAGTAGTGCTATCACTAATGTGTTTCTTTCGACATCCACAATCTCTGAAGAAAATGTGTAGCACAACTATCATCTACAATGACAATGTTAGCATCTCTATTGCTAAAAAAGACTGAGTTAGACCGCCACTAAGGTTTTGGATCTATTTATTTATAATGGAAGGGTTAAAATGTTGTTATAGCCCCATACAACCCTCTTTTTGTGGCTCCCATTTCATGTGATCTAAGGAAGAAAGTAAATGAAGGGCCAGGAGGGTGGTAGGTAAAGAGTGATTACAAAATTATAATATAAGCTAAATCACAATTGAAGATGGCTGCATAACAAAGAGGGCATTTTTGCAAAGTGGAAGTGTTCAAGGGGGTAACTACGCCCCTACTCTTGAGTTCCAACCATATTGTGGCTAACCACATGGTTCATTTTTATTCATCTAGCCATGTGTTACCAATGGTTTTTGTGGAGTAAATTCCACATCGACACTGAACTTGTATCCCTTACTGGTGTCAATGATACAAATATATCCACCCTATAATATGTTACACTAATTCTTTTCCAAGGTGATATTGTCATAAAAATCTCAAACTAGTGCTCTCCAACTCTCTTCTCCCCTTTCCCTTTCACCTTTGCCACTACAATGGCCACATAGTCTAGTACTACTACATCATACATAGACCACATGCACCTGTATTCACCCCTTCATTTGCCTTCCTTGTTCTTTTAATCCTTTGCTTCTGCTAGTAGCAATAACCAATAGAGAGAAAATGAGATATATCATGGAAGGAGGAAGTGAGGGGCCAAGAGGTACCTAGAATCTCATGTTGTGACTTCAATAGATGAACATTGTGACCAAGGAATGGTTTTGGAAGAAAGAATAAAACAAGAGAGAACTTATCATGCGTTCTTATAGCATGAAAACCTTCTGGGGTTGTTGAGGGACACTTACTAGATGTGGGATATTCCTACACAAGTTTTGAGATAAATAATAACCAAAAACATACTATAGATAAGATCAAAAAAGAGGATAAAAGGTTATGAAGGGTAGTTGTGCACCATGTCTTTGTCCTCCACGTGCCATTATCTTCCTCCCTTCTCCTCCTTTTCTTAAGAACCTCATTCTCCCCTTTCTCTTCCTCTTGCATGTATTCTCCCCCCCTTCTCTTCCTCTTCCATGTCTTGTTTTTCCTATTTTATTTTTCTTTATGCTAGTGCTTCACCATGATACTTCTCATTCTGCTTTGCGCTTCCTCCATCACACAAGTTCCTTCTTGCTTCCTGATCATGCTCTCACTATCCATTTTCTCCTAGTCCACATCCCCCTCTTCCCAATTTATCTCAACCTACATAGATTCTCTTTCACCTCATCCTCTTCTTGATTTATGTTCTCCCTTCCCTCTTTGCCCCCCTCCCTTGATATGATACCCCTTTTTCTCTTCTAGACTTTTTTCCTCTTCAATCTCGTCTTTATCCTCCCCTTTGTATACCACAATACCTTTTCTCCTCTCTTGTCCCTTCCTCCTCACCTTCACCTATTATGTTGTCCCCTTTTCCAGTTATGATTATCCTCCTTTTCTACTTGTTATAGTGAAAGACGTCCTCCCCTTTCTCTCACCCTCTTCCATTGAATTTATTCTTACCCAGTACAACACGTTTATTCTCTTATCTCTTAGTTGTGAATCAATCAAATATAATCTTGCCATACAAGTGCATAGAATGGAAGAGTAATATAACATATACCTGAGATACTAGTACATATAGTGGAAGAGTAACATAGGCACATACAAACTTAACTCCTGCATTGAAAAAGAGTGCCAAAGGGAAAGTAAATTGAAATCTTGACTAACTATAATGAACATGCTAGTTTATTAGAATAAAAGACGTGGGAAATTTCTAAGATTAATCCTCAATATCTTACCCAAGGAAAACTCTTGCAACTATAAGATTGTGATTGGAATGGAAACTAGATTCATTGCAGACTCATAGTACATGATAGAGAGAATGTGTCTAAGAATATTAGCATACATAGATTTCTCTAACAACTGAATAATATGAGATAGGCGTGCCCAATTCCACAGGAGATAGGTGATTTGAAAACATTCTGCATTGAGCCAATCAAACCAATGAGAGCCCATGACAAATATTTATTATATTTAAGTTGTAAAATTAAGTGCTTGATACTGAAATTATATAGCTGAGAATTATTTAGATGAAGAACTGCATATCATATGGATTTTGATATCAATTTGAATAATGTGAGACAATATAAATGTAAGTATCTTCTACTAGAAAATAGCAGGGCAGTTCTTCAACTTGGGTTACACAATACCTGAAATAACACAGGAAAAATGACAAATAAAACTAAAGTTGGTCATACAAACCAGAAGTGCGAGTCAGTTAATTGCACCAGGGGCATTCCTTTAACATCCACATGTCTTTCCTTGATTTCAATGCTCATACTAGTAATGAGGCATTGTAGTTTTGTTCGAACAGAGAAGGGAATCTGCAGGGACAATGCATTGATGTATTATCAAATTAGCCTTGAAAGAAATATATGTTTGTAATTTTTGTTTCAGATGTTTGCACTACATACCACATAGGGCATGAGCGAAACCAACAACAATGTCCACCATCCTGAAAATCAGTATAATTATATTGAGATAAATCAAAATCCTCAAAACTTAAGGGACAAAGGTCAGTTATGACAATATCCATTGGCTTGCTGATCCATCACGTTTGACATATGTCTGCATCTGCAATGCTTTTGTGTTGCTGTATTTATATGAAAATGACTAGATGCATTTAAGAAAGAGTTATGGAGCATGACTGTTAGATTTATAGGACATTGTTGATAATTTCCTAATGACTTTATTACAAAATTGAGGTTACACACACTCACAATCTCTCTGGTGTGTTAGATCCCTCAACCCTATGCCTAAGTGATTTACATATCGTCTTCCATGCAACGCATAAGCTGCTGGAACCTTTCATTGAAGAACATAAGCTGCTGGAACCTTTCATTGAAGAACATAAGCTGATGGAACCTTTCATTGAACTAGTTCCAAATAACTAGGGCCTACGTTAGAAGTCCGGGCGCAGACAGTTACACCAGTTTACAGGCCAAACATGGGCCTTTATATCCCACCCTGCTTGGTTCATTTATTTTTTCTTCTTATCCTAGTTTAATTAGATATGAAGATCACCTTCCTTTGAATCTATGCACACATAGTCACTTTATTTATGGCTTACATAGAACCACATTCACCTTGTACCATCCCTCCATGACCGTCCAGGGAGGGAAAACTACTTGGAAGAACCCCCACTGCTGACAGCACAACATACAAACTCAAAAATATTGGTAGGATTTCTATAAAGTCTATGAAAATGCATTAGAATTATATGCTGTTAAATATCATTTTACTAACTTGTAATGATGGATTAGTTATGAGTCATAAGATCTCAAATCAAAGCAAAACTAATATCACATTTAATTTATACGACACAAATGGTAGTTTGCAATTTATTAATGCACACAATGTAACTACTTCTGTTTAAGGATAAAACATAAAACGATGTGCAGGGAAACATTATTTTTAAAGCTCATATGCATGAGCTTTGCATTATATTTTTTATGAAAGTGGATATAGATAACAACCTTGATCACCCTCTAACTGTTTTGTTCCTAGTTAAGTAACCTCAAGTTGACAGTGTACTTATCCAAATCGTGTGATAGCATGGGGGGTGGACTTGAAGAGGGCGATCATGTATATGCCAACCTTACAGTCATCTGGGCAGCCACCATTATGATATAATCTTCTTGTACTAATTGGTCCTAGACTTAAAGTCATGTAAACGTTACGATGAATGATAATATTTACTTCAAAAGAAGTACCAAATGACTACCAACACCAATGAGTGTTTTGCATAGTACTTGTATTGGATTCATTCTCTGTAGAATAAAGGTCAAGTATCACATGAACCAGCTACAAGACATGTTTCGTCACTGATGTCTTCTTTTGAATTGAAAATGATATTTGAATAATGTCAGAATTTAATTAAACCACAATTAGGGGAAGATGTTGGAATATGTTGCACACAGATCTGAAATTCTATGAATGTGTATTTACCTAAATATAAAGTTTCAATGAAATGATTATAATGAATATCCACTTGCTTCTCTGACTCCTACATAGTGATGGCTAATATGTTGTCCTCTTGTCCATTTTAGTTTTAGCATTAGGATTTTTGTCACTGGAAGAACATTATGTATGAAAAGTCACATAACGAGTTACATCAGTGAAATGGTTAGAGATAGAAACAACTATTGCATAATAAGGATAAACGGCTTAGACATATGATAGAGTTAATTTATTCAGCCTTACACCAATACCCTAGGTGGTATTCAATGAGTGGGACAAATGCAAAATTGACGAATCCTATTATGAAAGCTGCTTATTCAGATAATAGACATTTTGTGCTATAAATATGGGAAAAACTAAGGGGAAGTTACGTCTGATTTGGTCATGTTATACTAATATAGGTCTCACTTAGGCCAAATTAGGGCATACGAAGTTAAATTAGGTCCAATTTAGTTCAACTCAAATTCGATCCAATAATTTTACTATCTGAATCTCTTATTCGATTTAGAGCATTAAAGAGAGCTAGTAGATGAAAAATATTATTAGCACTACAATGTTGTAGTGGAAAACTGATATGACTTGGAGAATGAAGCTAAGCCCAACTGTTGGCCAATAGAAATGATATTACAAACGAATAGAATGGTGTATCCAACAGTTTCATAGAAAAAATGAACCTAGAAAACTATAAAGTTCGGCTAGGATAGTATAGATACATCATTATGGACTATGTGCAGGTAGAAATAGGCCAGCATGATCATATGAATAAATCAAATGAAGAGAAAGAAATGTATACTAGCATTGACAAATGTAGGAACTTAGGAAGGGAACTCAAGGTTGAATCATTGAGGAGATATTCTTAGTGATACCATAGGCCAACTGATTGCTGAGTCCTTGGCTTCATTGTCACAGCAAGAAAGACCATTTAATTCCAAAGATGTGGTGAAGTTATTTATTTTTGAACTCTTAGAAAATTTAGTAAGTCAACGCAATTGTAAAGAATAGATAATTGTTTGTATAAAGCAATGGAATTTTGTTGATGGTCTGAAATTCTGGAATTCAGTATCAGTAAGCCATTATTGTCATTAATGGAGGCATGTGCCCTATGGTTGTTCTCAAATGTCCCATTACCCCTGAGAAAAGATTGCATGATTTGAGGCATCAATCTGATAACCTTGTAAAAGTAGGTTATCAAGAATGCCCTGGAGGTCAGTCACTAGTCCTAAACTATCTGTAGCTTCTAGAACATCCCGATTGTTCAGATATCCCATAGTCTCAGATATACCAAATGTCCACTAAATTATGCATGTAAGTACACCATTCCTTACCCTATTTTCTGCCCTGCACCTAGGATAAAAACAAACTAATAAATTGAATTGAGCTATCCAGGTCATTTGCAATTTTAAGGTCTGCTTTTCTGATAATATCCAGTCCAAGGGTCATACAACTTAAGGAAAATAATAGTTACAAAGGTGATATTGATGTATTATATAACATGGACAGGAAAAGAGAGAAAGGGAGGAAGGATTGTATTGGTGGTGTCTTCTTGCTCTTCATCCTCTAAGAGCTATCATGGTGTGTCAAGTTGGGCCACCGCTCTCTGTCTAGGTAGAGAGTGCATAGAAGGGGGTAGGGAAGACGCCGGAGAGGGGGGGACTAAGAAGGGATTGCATTGGTGGTGTCTTCTTGCACTCCGTCCTCTAACTTTGTTTATGTTCAACCCTTTCCCCTGATAAATCCTCTGTCATACCTCACAAAAAATATGATGCGAGTGGATATAAAACAAGTCACACTCCTCTATGCAATAGTGAATGATATGACTTTTTACTTCATGCATCATGGTCTGCAACAACGAAATTGGAAAACTATTTTTACTTCCTGCATTATGGTCGCATGATATAACTATGTATAACCTATCTTAACTTCCTTATTAGTTTTCAAGGTGTTGCATAACCCAAGTGCTAAACATTGAATATATAGACGCCCAAAGGACTCGGGCATAGAGCTGCATGCTACACATCTTGATCTTTTTTTATAAAGGTAACAAAAAAGAGAAAGAAATCTTATATTATCACCAACAAGAAATAATTGTATTGTATGACTTGTAAACAATAACATGAATTCTTCTTTGTAGAAAATGGCACCAGATAAGGAATGGATCAGACTTGTTGACGATAGGCTTGATGATCCATCATATGAAATCGGTGTTGAAGAGTTTCTTACCTATGCATGTCAAAAAATTGGTGCAGATAAAATCAGATGTCTGTGTGTTCGTTGTGTTAATACTTCTTCTATCCCACGTGATGTGGTGAAAACACACTTGATGGTTTATGGTATTTTGAGCAGTTATACTCTGTGGTATCATCATGGTGAGATGGGAAATGAAAGTGAGTCTGATTCAGATACTTTAGTCAATAACGATGAAGGGGATAATGAAGTAGATGATGAGATGCTAGATCTTCTTGAAGAAATGCACCCTAGCTCACATAATCTTGGGAGGAATGATGGTGGAATGGGAAATTCCAACCATGGTGATCATGAAGAGGAACCTAATACCGAGGCTACACGGTTTTTTAGGTTGTTGGATGACCTCAATCAACCTCTCTATAAGGGATCGAAGGGGTCAAAATTATCTACCTTGGTAAAATTGCTTCATCTCAAGAGCCTTGGAAAATGGAGTAATCATTCTTTCACATTGCTACTTGAATTATTGAAAGATGAACTATTCCCATGTGATTCAACCTTACCTAGTTCTTATTATGAAGCAAAGAAGACAATTAAAGATCTTGGTTTCTCATATGACAAGATAGATGCATGTGTGAATGATTGTATGTTGTTCTGGAAGGAAGACTGTGGCCTTGATAAATGCAAAATTTGCAATACTTCAAGATGGAAGTATAACAAGAACAATGGGGAAGAGAAATTAAAAGCAAATGGAAAGAAAGTACCAGCAAAGATCTTGCGTTACTTTCCACTAAAGCCCCGCCTTCAAAAGTTGTTTATGTCCTCAAAAACATCTTCACTAATGAGGTGGCATCACGATAAAGAAGATGATGGGAATTTACATCTTCCGGCCGATTCCTTGGCATGGAAAAAGTTGAATGAGCTTCATGGTACTTTTTCTGCAGAGCCCAGGAATGTCAGACTAGGCCTTGCTAGTGATGATTTTCAACCATTCAACAATTCTAGGTCATCATATAGCACTTGGCCCGTTATTCTTATTCCGTACAACTTGCCTCCTTGGATGTGCATGAAGCAAACAAATCTCATTTTGTCCATGCTGATTCCAGGTCCTGATGGTCCAGGTAATTGTATTGATGTTTATTTGCAACCATTAATAGATGAATTATTGCAGCTTTGGAATAATGGTATACAAACATTTGATGTAACTACACATCAAAATTTTAATCTTCGTGCTGCTGTGTTGTGGACCATCAATGATTTTCCTGCATATGGGATTTTATCTGGATGGAGTACCAAGGGAAAACTTGCTTGCCCGTGTTGCCATAAGGGTACTCATTCGATTAGGCTGGCTAATGGGAGAAAGGAATGCTTTATGGGTCATAGGCGTTATTTGCCTTTGGATCATCGGTGGAGAAAGAATAAATTTGCATTTGATGGCACGATCGAGAAGGGCACACCCTCTACACCACTAAGTGGTAATGATGTCCTCATTCAAGTGCAAAGTTTGGAAGGGAATGTTCTTAGCAAATGTTCAAAAAATGTATCTCACAAGAGCAGGGGGGATAATTGGAACAAGAAAAGCATTTTCTTTAAGCTTCCATACAGGAAAGATCTATTGATACGACATACTTTAGATGTGATGCATATTGAGAAAAACATATGTGATAGTATTCTTGGAACTCTTATGAATGTGAAGAATAAGACAAAGGACAATTATAACTCTCATCTAGATTTGCAAGCAATGAATATTAGGCAAGAGTTGCACCCAATGATAATTGGAGGGAAAACAGTGCTTCCTGATGCATCATTCACATTATCTGTAGACGGAAAACGTAGGTTTTTAAGATTTTTGAAGGATCTAAAGGTACCAGATGGTTTTTCTTCAAACATTTCCCAGTGTGTGAATCTTAAAGAAAATAAACTTTCAGGATTGAAGAGTCATGATCATCATATTTTGTTACAGCACATACTCCCTCTTGCATTGCGTGGCCTTGTTCCTAAGGATGTTTATGAACCACTTCTTGAGTTGTTGTGTTTCTTCAAGATTTTGGGAAACAAATGTTTAGATATGGGGGATCTGAAGCAAATTGAAGCTCAAATTGCAATTACACTTTGTAAGTTGGAGCGAATTTTCCCACCATCATTTTTTGATGTGATGCTACATTTGCCTATTCATTTATCACATGAGGCTATGTTATGTGGGCCCGTTCATGATCATTGGATGTATCCGATAGAGAGATATGTGTACACATTGAAGTCCTATATTCGCAACAGATGTTGTCCAGAGGGTTCCATAGCAGAAGGCTATATAGCAGAAGAATGCATGAATCTTTGTTCCAGATATTTGCATACTATAGAGACAAGGTTCAATCGTCTTGATAGAAACTATGATGATTATGTCAATGAATGTGCAACATTATCTATATTTTCATACAAGGGAAGAGGATTAGGATGTGGAACAACAAGGGACCTTGATGCAGTTGAGTGGGAGAAAGCTCATTTATACATCTTGAACAATTGTGAGGAAGTTAAGCCGTTCATTGAGTACGTGATTCTTGAATTGTGTAGCTGAGCCATTTGCTGATAGATTTTATATTTTGTTTACTAACTTCATCACATGCATTTTCAATTTATTCTAGAGAATATTATCAAGCTCAAGGAGTTGATCCAGACCAAATATCTATTAAGGATTTAAATGAGGATTTCATAGAATGGTTTAAGTTGAAAGTAAGCTGGTCTGATTTGTTCAATATGGTTTTGTATACACACTAATTTGATTTAGTTTTTCTACTAACTATCTTTTTTTAGATAGCAGATCAACATGTGAATGATAAAAGCAAGAAGACAGATGAGTTGCTTTCATTATCACGTGGTTCACTCAAATGCGTGAAATATTTCTATGGCTATATAGTGAATGGTTATCGGTTCCACACTAAGTCTCATGATGAAAGATCAAGGTCACAATGCAGTGGGGTAACCGTGGTTGGTGATAATGGTAGTGGAATTAGTAGAGATTACTACGCACAACTGACTGAGATTATAGAATTACAATATTTGGGCAGTAAGAGAGGGTATTATTTCTATGTGATTGGTTTGATGTTGCTAATGGAGTACAGACTGATGCGTATGGATTCACGAGTGTTGATTGCAAGCGTATTTGGAAAACTGTTGAGCCATTTATATTAGCAACTCAAGCATCTCAAGTTTTTTATGTGATTGATCAGATTAATAAGGGGTGGCACATTGTGACAAAGATCGATCCAGGGGACAAGTTGGAGCTAGTTGATGATACAAATGATGCACATGATGATCAATTGCTTATTTCATAATGTTAACTAGATTACTATTCCTCTTTAAGTACTTCTAAACGTGTAACAATTATAATAGTCAAACTTATTTTTTTCGTATCTCATTACAATGTTTTTTTTGGTGGTAACCAGCTTGCTCCTCTTTATTGATACTATGTAAAAATATGTACAAAACAGAAAAGAAAAGAACAAAAAAAGAGTTGTACAGAACGAAACAGCTATCTATACATGCTCACTGAATCATAGAGAGCAGTATCCCACACTTCTTGGACCTCTCTTCTATTATTAAGGAAGACCCTCCTATTTTTTTCCTGCCATATGTTGTATATAACAAAACCGATCATTGTTTTGGCTTTGCCACTATGTTGGATCATAAGCTTCTTGTTCTTGTGATGGTGTCAACTTAATTATTCCTTTTTACATTCTATGCAATTATAATTTCATTTATACTGATTTATGCAAGCAATTATATTAACAACTAGCTTGACGGTTTTGTAGGAAGTTGGCTGCTAGCACATCAAGAAATGGGAAAGATCCAATGGCTAAGTCCAATGCTAAGAAGTTCATCTCACCACAACAATTGAGTGTAATTGGGAAAGGACGTAATCATGGATTAAAAATTAAGAGTTGCTTGTTGAATCATATAGGAGGTAGCAAAAGTCGTGCTTACATGGAGTCATGTGATAATCATTTATCCTTTTTGAACAACTTGACTTCCAAACAAAGAAATATTCACGATCAATCTAGAATGGCTGCCATGTCAAAAATAATTACTCCTCCACCAACTAAAAATGTTTCTCCACCACAAGACTGTGATGCTCCTCCAACTGAAAATGTTCCTTCCCCACAAACTGAAGCTGATCCTACACCTCTTGAAGAAGTTCCTATTGAACCAGAATAGAACGTGGAGACCGAACTGATGTCCACTAATGTCATCAATGATGTTTCAATGTGTATGTTCGCTTTCCTTTATTCATAATAAGCAGATTCAAGAGCTTGAGTCAGACATTCCTTAACTTCTATCAAGGTGCCAAGAGGAGGTGCCAAGATAGATGTCACATTCTATCAAGGTCGCCCTGTTGGAAAAAATCATAAGGTGTGGAGTAGACATTTGGGCAGGATTGTTCGTGATCGGAATATTTGTCCAATCAAAGTGCATTCTTGGAATGAAGTTACAGACAGACAAAAAGATCACATGTGGGCTGCAGTTATGGTAATATCTTCTACACTTTATTGTTATAATCATTTGACAAACATCCATGATGCATTGATGTTCTTGTGTAATTAAACATGTATTAGGATAAATTCTCAAATGACCACATGGAGGAACACAAAGCTCACACTTTAAAACACTTGAAAGAATTATGGATAAAGTGGAGGGCATCAATGCATCAAACTGTCAAGGGGTTGGACATGCAACAACAACTATCAAAGAAACCTACGGCAATTGAAGTTGATAGTGATTGGGAATGGCTTGTGAAAGAGATTTTTCACAGTGAAAAGTTTATGGTGACCTTTTTATTATAAAACTTTACATCAATTCAAATTATTTGTTCTTATATTTCTTTTCTTTCTTCTATCTATATGCACATTATACTAAATGCAGGCATCGAGTAAGAGAAACTCCATAAACAGAGAAGGGCTGAACAATAAGTTACTTCATCGCACTGGTAGCATGCCTCTTAGAGAAATATCATGGCAGAAGGTTGTTTAATTTTCTCTTTATGCTATACTTTGTCTCTAGGTATGCATATAACTTTTTTGTTGTACTATAGGGAGGAAAAGATGGGAACCCACCTGACTTGGGAACAATGTACTTTGAAAGCCACAAGAAGGGTGATACCTTAGCTACTATGGAGTCATCTCAAGTTCATGTAAGTAAGAAAAAAATATCTATTTTCTGTCCATTAGTTACTAACATAAATTGTTGATTCAGGAAAAAATCATAACCATCCAACAAGCAGAGCCATCCCTTCACCCCGTTGAGGTCGCCGAAAAAGTGTATGGAGAATCAAAGACAAAGAAATACATATCCTGTTATGGTGGAGGTGTAAAGCCAAGAGATGTTAGAGGACCATACAAAACAAAGAATGCCTTACTTGATGAACTCAAAGCAAAAGACCAAGCATTGAAAGACAAGGAGGAAGCTTTGAAAGTACAAGAGAAAGCTCTTAAAATAGTTGAAGATGGAAAGCGTGCCACACAAAAACGTTTGGAAAATGTGGAAAATGCACTATATAGGATAATCAGCAATCAAAAATTTCGGGAACTTTTGGATTTTAGTGAGGATGATGATCGTTGTGCCTTTTCTCCGACTATTTCAGATGATGATACCTCAAATTAGTTATGAGGTCAGTTCACCAATTGATGATGTTTCTTGTTGCCATTGTATTATTTATAGTATATATATTTGCATATCATAGTTTTCTATTACACATATCTATTGGTGAAATGAAACTAACTGTTTTATTGTTTTATCTTGTAGGAATTGGAGTCTCCAATTCTATTAACCATTTGGATCCCATCATATGGTTAAGCTGGAACATTAGGCTATGAAGGAAGAACTTGTTAATATTTATATTTCGTTGTTGTTTATATTTATTGTTCTAGACATTCTCCACCTTTTCTTATGAACAAACTGTACTAGTTGCTCTGAGTACAAGTTGCTCTGAGTACAACTAATAGTAGGATAAAAAATATATTCGTGTTGCTCAGCTGTGATGTAGCTAATTTACTAGAGTGGTTTGGTGAAGTTTTATTGAGAAAATCAATTATATCTTTTATAAGTATAACATTGGTTTATTTTCTATATATGTTGGTTTGTAGGCCCCACACTTGGTCCTGTGGGAGGTGGCCAATGATAGTGATGTTTAGATTGTGGTTAAGCTAATGCCATAGTATGAATGTGGTTGTATCACTTTGAGTACAAATTGGTTGTATGTAACCCATGAGTGGTTGTTATCATTTAGCATTTGTCATTCGTTTCAATCATATGTAATAATGTGTTAACATTTAGTTCGTATATAATTGTACTCTTCAAGCTCTAGAAAGCCCACTGCCAATGAGGCTGAGTCAGAATGGTGGTGAACCAAGTCTGAGTTAATAGCAATAGGTATATTGATGTTCAAATGTATTTTAGTGTTCTATGATTTTGTTGCACCTGATTTTTTTATTTGAGCATTGTTTGAACAAGCTATCTATCTTCTTTTGCTGATTTAGTAAATGTTGGAGGTTTCTATATTGTTTTGATGAAAGAGAAGCCAATATAGGCCTGATCCAAGAATTTATGAGACTATGGAGTTGCTTCCACCTTTCTTCTTTAGGTTGTGTCTGAACTTGGCTCAAGTAAAGGCCTTTGTTGGCTGAAATTCTGCTGTAGATCTCTTTTCTTTTCTGTTTCTGAGGAAGCCAATCTTTTTTATTGTTTGGTTTTAACTAAGATCCTAGCTATGAGCTTAGTGTAAATCTATATGGTTGAAGTCTTCTTCCTTAATGATGCTATGAAATTTTGGACATCATGCTTTCATTTTAAGATTTAAAACTATTGATTTACATCAATGACTAACTTATGTACCCATCCGTTGAGGAGTCTTCTAGGCAATTGAAGTGATCTCCCTCCCATTCTCCACTTCTTCCAGACCAGCACTAGCAAAATGCAGAGTGGTGGGAGTAGGTTGAGGGGGAGGAGGAAGTTGAGAAGGTTGAAATAGTGGATGGGTAGGGGTTGATGGCTTTTGTTGTCTCTTAACCAATCCATGAAGACTACTACAATATTATCTTTGCTATCTATATTTACCATGCTAGTTTTTCTTATTTATGAGCAATGTGTTGTGGTGTTTATATGATTGCAGTTTTCTCAATTATCGATATTTTCTTCTAGTTATATACATTGTGAAGAATGTAAGGAGAAGATGAAGAAGTTGCTCCAAATTGTTGATAATATTCACATACTTCCCTGATTCCTTATTGATGGAGCAACATGTAAATCACATGTATATTGCCACTATGAGATGTAGATGATAGAACATTAGTATTGATAATAGTCTACTGGTTATATATTATGTATGGGTTCAACACTTACTCTTATTTTCTTTTTTCCTTTTGAAACAGGTGCTTGGGAAATGTTTAGCTCGCCTCTATATTATAGGTATAGAAAATTCTAAATTATGAATTTGGGAATCTAATGAGTCGAGTATAATTTGAAAGATTATATTATGTACAACGTGTTGCAACGGTCCTTTATTTAATAATCTAATTTATCTCTCAGCTGTTGGTTTAAAGGTAAAATGCAAATGTACCTATGTGGCCACCTAGGCATTAAGAAGCCTAAGGGGGTGCTGATTTACACCTACCTATATGCCACCCTGGATGTTTTTAAGCATGATTTTCCCTATATATCGGTTTGAATGTATATAGTAGTGTACCAAAGCTCATATTTGTTGCTAAATTTTCCTATTTATCAATAAACAAACTCAAGGTCAGATTTGGATAGTGAGACATTGTTTTAGATCCCATCCTAGCTGCTATTTCTTTTGAGACCTTTGAGTGACCCAGATCTTGCATTGTAACTTGTTTGCTTCACATAGTACTTACCCATAGTTATCAAATCTTTTTCATTGGGTAATGAGGCATCTAGTGATGTATCCTACCTCTTGCAATTTTAGAAATAATTATGAAAACCATCCAATAAAAAATTGCTTGCATCTTCACTACTATCTCATGGTGTCCGTGTCTTTTTGTTTAATGAAGCCTATGGGTTGGGTCTAAATCTATACTACTACCAAATCGTATGGTGTCTCCTGAGGCCTGGGATCAGAAGGCTCAAAGGAGAAGGAAGTCATTAGACTACTAATCAACAAATCACCCACAACGGTAGAATAAGAATTAACACATTCATTATAATTTTTCAGTTTAGCTTGTGACCGAAACACCTACTTGTCACCCCATTATAGCCCTACACAACACAACTAACCTCATGTTGTGGATTATAACTAGTCAAGGGATTATTTTGATTACTTGGTATATTCTTTGTGTAGTAATTTATGCAGTTTATTTATGTAGATGAGTGATAAGTTCCTTCAAGTCAATGACCTATGAAATTTCTTAGTTGTGGAAGATGATATCTCCACTCTCTCTACATGTAGTCTTATATAAAACTTTCAAGAGGAGCTTGTTTTGGTTATATGGCTCAAGGCCTCATTTTCTTCTTATCTTTTTGAATCTGTATAGACTGCCCCTTTGGTTTTATATCTATAGTTGTTGTAGTTTTATTTTTTTCAGAGCTACTGAGAGAAGTTTAGCCTCCAAACTGGATATGTAAAACTTACAAAAGAGCTCCACTATGATTCTATAATGATTTCTTTAGGTGCCAAAGTGGTTGTGCTGCTGGAGTTATCTCGAAAGCTCCTATTTCTCTAGGTGCCAAAGGTAACAGTACTCTCCTATTTCTAATTTTCTTCTCCTTTAAATAGTAAATACTCTAGATTACTGTTGTTCTTAAATGCACTCCCCATCAAGTGTCACTTCTATTGATTGCTTTTCGTTTTCTACAGAGCAGAGCTCCAGTTTAGAGCCTTTCTTTCTGCTTCTGCTTTTCGTCATTATATGCGAGCTCCATTTTAAGACTGAATGCTCCACATTCCCTAAAGCCTCATGAGAAAGGCTGCCTACCCTTCCAACAAGTGAGAATAATATTTCACAAATCATCATTCAGGGTCCAGGCTTCTTGAGCTTTTAAATGAGGTTTGCTTTTAGTACTCATTAAATTGCAGATTAGAGTGGGGTGGTGATAAGGACTGATGTGGGTGAGATGATTAACGACAAAGCAAGTGAAGTCTTCGATCCGATCTATGTTGTGAACCAGCCTATCCAGTCATTCAGATACCAACCTCTTACGTTTTTGAAAAGAATATTGCTTTCATAGAAGCCCATATCCGAGAGACTATCAAGCATGAGGGTCTCCTGGAACAACTCACAATCATTTAGATTGAAGTGGGAATTCCCTCTCTTATCACTAAGGTGCAACATAGAGTTGAACACTAATTACAATACAAGACTCCTTAATATCATATCACAATTCCACTATCTGACTCCAAATGAGTTTCATAAGAGTAGGGTTTGGGCTATCATAAATGGTGGTCAGAATCATTGAGTCATTTACTTTGCAGTATATAAACTACCCATGGATGATCTTGATTCCTCCACATTTAATACAATTCCAGCATAGGTTATTGATTCATGCTTTTGTTGTGTCATCCATCTGATATACTATTTATCATCGGGTAGCTTCTGTCTATATTCTCTGTTGTGTCCATAATGACAATAGTTTCCTACAATGAACCTTGACCAGCTTCAAGGACTCGAGTCAGACATTTCCCTAATTGGGTGGTGAGGACCTCTTCCCTCATGGTGGAAGATGGAATCTAATAAACAAGGTATAATATTTGCACTAGTTTAAAGTCTTGTCTGAATATTTGCTCATTACCTTCTCTCCTTTGAAGAGCTTGTATGAAAGTGTTAGCATAAACCGTTGGGCTGTTGTAAATTTTTTTGCTTGTTGTGATGTTCATCGTCTCGTACTAGACCTCGTGAGGTGTTGTCAGATAAAGGGCATAGTGAGTGTTTTCCCCTTTCTTTTGTTTTGAATTTACTCATTCTATTCTTTTCCTAAACGAGTACTTATTTTCAATTGATAATAAAGAAGTCACGAGCAGTTTTAAGTGCAGCAAGCCGCGTGGTGGTGTGTGTGTGTGTTGTGCTCTGGGGGGACAGAGTCACGAGTAGTTTTATGTTGTTTTGTTGGGGGGGTGGGTGGTGGTGTTTGTGTGTGTGTGTGCGTGCACGGATGACGTGCTATCTTTGCAATATGAGAAAAGCCACCACAATCTAAGTGTAGGAAACCTTGGCTAGATACCACCTGTAGGGCTGATGGCCTTCCGATTATAGAATAAAGGAAAATTTACAGCACAACTAGAAAAGTATCCAATTTGTATCCAACATCCTTAAAGAAGAAACGAATTGTTGGGCAGAGCTAGGAAGTTGTTCAATAAATATTCAGGAGTGTTAAAGAAGCTTCTATCCAGTATGGATTTGGGGAGTGTTTTGAAATGGTTGTGCTTCATAGGTGATGGAAGTGATGTATAACAGGACATGCAATGGACAGAAGATCAACTTTTGCATTATAGACATTCATAGCATGCATACACATTGCTAACAATCAAGCAAGGTTTCTGGCTGATTCAACCAGGAACAAACCGCAATCAAGGTGTGGTTGCCTCCCACACCCGCTGATCACTTAAAACAAGTATCAGTCATCCAACAGGTTGGACCAGGGACCCAGTCACCAATTCTAAAAACCGGCGGCACAGTTCAATACTCTGCCTCAAAAGCTCCCACAGATATCTCACGTGATTGTACACAGAAAACCCTCAAGGCTCTTGTGAACCCAATATCTGTTCCTCTCCCATGGTAGAGCCCTAGCCATGGAAGAGCCTTCATTGGACGTTAACTAAAAGATTAACTAATATATAATGTTATGTTTTTCAAACCTTGTCTGAAAGCCTACAATGTGTATTGTTATACCTTACATTATCTTATTGTTATTTTTGTAGTTGAAATTGGGTGGTGAGGACCTCTTCCCTCGTGGTGGAAGATGGAATCTAATAAACAAGGTATAATCTTTGCACAGGTTTAAAGTCTTGTCTGTATATGTGCTCATTACCTGCTCTCCTTTGAAGAGATTGTATGAAAGTGTTAGCATAAACCGTTGGGCTGTTGTAAATTTTTATGCTCGTTGTGATGTTCGTCGTCTCGTATTAGACCTCATGAGGTGTGGTCAGATAAAGGGCATAGTGAGTGTTTTCCCCTTTCTTCTGTTTTGAATTTACTCATTCTATTCTTTTCCTAAACGAGTACTTATTTTCAATTTTTACAGACTATTGATCAGCCATTTGAGGTGAATGAAGAGAGTCCTTCTATGTGAAGAGCTCCACCTACTGCCAGGGTGGATGACATGTTTGAACAGATTAAGACCAAGCTCCCTGGAATTCCTTGGTTTCTACTTTGTCTATTGCCTGAAAGGAAGAACTGCAGCATCTATGGTTTGTCCTCAACTCTTTCAATTGTCCCTTTTGATGTTGCTTGGCTGTATGCCTTCAAGTATATTGACATTTCTTACAAAGGTCCATGGAAAAAGAAGAATCTTGCCGATTTTGGTATTATCACTCAGTGCATGGCACCAACAAGGGTCAACGATCAATATTTGTCTAACCTTCTGTTAAAAATGAACGCAAAGGTTACATAAACTAAATTGTGTCTCTTATCTCTACTCTTAGACTCGGTATACATTCTTTAACATTTATCTTTTATAATATGTCAGCTTGGTGGCTTAAATTCTTTGTTATGCATTGAGCATAGCTCTTCAATTCCAGTCATCTCAAAGGTTCCTACACTTATACTTGGGATGGATGTATCCCATGGTTCCCCTGGCCATTCTGATGCATCAATTGCCGTGGTGATTTTCTTAGAATTTGAAATTGTTCTTCTAATTCATGACCAAGGCTATGTACTTTAACTCACTAATAATTGTAACATTTTCAGGATGCTCCCATTTTTTGGGTTGTGTTGTATTGGTTGATCACTAATTGCCTTCAATTTTTAGGTTGTTAGCTCTCATCTGTGGCCTTTGATTTTTCGATATAGAGCAGCAGTAAGTGATCAATCGTCTAGGGTGGAGATGGTTGATTATCTTTTTAAGTGCTTAATACAAATTTTCTTACAACTAGGATGTGACGGCCTAATCTTTTTCCTTGTTACTTTGGCCTAGGCATGCAAATATTTGGATGAGAAGTGGTCCCCGAAGTTTACCTTGATCATTGCACAAAAGAATCACCACACCAAATTTTTTCAAGAAGGATCCCCTGATGATGTCCTTGTAGGTAAAATCTGTGTACTTGCAAGACGTGTAAAATTGCATTGAATAAACACATGCGGGATATAGAAAAACTTCTTTCAGAATTTAGTAACACTGAAGCTCTTTATTCTCTATAGGAACCGTCATAGATAACATTGTGTGTCATCCACGGAACTTTGACTTTTACATGTGTGCACATGCCAGAATGATAATAAGAGGTCCTATGCTGCTAATGCTGCCACTTTGTATGGTTCCCATGTGGCTTCACTTGCCCCTTCTCCAAGACGAGGCAGCAGGAGCAGCTCCTCTAGTAATGCATGTGCAACAACTTCCCCTTCTACTTAAAGTTTTCTGGCTGGAGAGATGTCAGCTTCTACGACTACTGCTTTGTTATTTCCTGACTACTGGTCTTATGTGAAATGCCCACATTAGTGTAGATGACTAATATGTTTGGTAGATTCACCGTTTATGCACAATTATTATTGTATTTTTTATTTGTTCAAGGGGAAAAGGTCATATCCTCCCTTTTGTAAATTAACATTTTTTATTCAATACAAATATAATTTATGAACTTACAGTGCATATAATTGTTAAGGTGTACACTTCAGATGGCTATGACTAATCTGAGACAATTTTCTATGTTACAACTAGTAGTTCATGCATTGTGTTTTTCAATATAACAAATACACACATAATATATGATGTACATGCTTCCAACATTTATATGAAAAATGTTGTTGGTCACTATACCTATTTACGATGGAAACTTTCCGACTCAGTTAACATTTATAACAAAACCAATGAAGTTGTCGTTATTGGTATTTGTGATGGAATTATGTCATCGTGATTACCAATAATGACAAAACCAATGAAGTTGATGTTATTGGTATTTGTAATGGAATTATGTCATCGTGATTACCAATAACGACAAGTAAATTAGGTTGTCGCCATAACCATTAGTGACAAGCTATATTATTTTTCGTGGTTGATAATAATGATGGAATGAATTTTTTTGTCATTAATTGTATTAACAGCAAGACCAGTAACGACAACATGCGACGAATCTTTTTTTCTATCCCTATTAGCTATAACGACAACTTTTTCCACAATAATGACGAATATTTTCCGACGTTATTATTGTGTTTTCTTGTAGTGCGTGCACCTGGCAGTTTCAACATTTTTAAAAATATGAGTTTTTGTTTAAAATGAAGTGGGAACTTAATGGGTGGTTAGGCTCGGTCATTTTTGTCAGTTCCATCATCCCAGAGAAATCCTAGAGCAGAGGAGGGTGATTTGGAGGAGAAAAGAGGTGGTTCCTTGCCAAAGAACCTCCATTCTTCTTCTCTTCTTCTCCAAGCTTCTTCTCCAAGGTGTAGCAGAGCTTCTTTACTCCACATGGCTTCTTGGGAGAGAGGTTTGCTTAGTTTGGAGCAGCTATAGAAGTGGAATTTCATCCTCAAGTCGTAATTCTACCTTTCTTTGGTTACACCTTGGGATTGCTTAGCTTTTCCTTCTCTAAACCATGCTAAACTCTAAATTTTCTACTCATTTTCTACTGTACACTATCATGGACGAGTAGACTCTTTTTCTTGGACATGGGAGAGTAGATCCCATGTCATAGCATGTAAGGAACATGATAATTTCGTACTAAATACTAAGTTGCTTGTTTTTCCACATTGTGAGCATCGGTTTCTTGCTTCTTGCATGTATGGCTGGCCACTTTATGTGCATGTTTTATGCTTTCTTTCTTGATCTGATAAGATAAGTAGGAGAGTAAGGAGGTACTCTCCTAGCAACTCCTTATTTACCACGAGAGTGGAAATTATGGAGTTGAGGAGTAGGTTTGTGATCCAAAACAAAATTCATACACGGGAATGTTGAATTGAGTTAGGATCATTGTACTTACACCAAGAGGTGAAGTGCAACATACAACTCTCTTTTATAACAAGTGCTTAGTATGTTTAAATTTCATGCTAATGTTTTATGCTATGATATGTTGGTGAAATCCAAGGTCCAAGATCCTTCCAAATCTGAATCTTAACTTTTCTAAAGTGATAATTTACTATTTTGTTTTAAATCTATAATTTAGTTGTTCTAATCCAATCCTAAGTTGTTTGTTTTTCCACCTTGTGAGCACTGGTTTCTTTCTTCTTGCATGTATGGCTGGCCACTTTATGTGCATGTTTTATGCTTTCTTGCTTGATCTGAGAAGATAAGTAGGAGAGTAAGGAGGTACTCTCTTCGCAACTCCTTCTTTACCATGAGAGTAGAAATTATGGAGTTGAGGAGTAGGTTTGTGATCCAAAACAAAATGCATACATGGGAATGTTGTATTGAGCTAGGATCGTTGTACTTGCACTGAGAGGTGAAGTGCAACATACAACTCTCTTTTAAAACAAGTGTTTAGTATGTTTAAATTTGATGCTCATGTTTTATGCTATGATATGTTGGTGAAATCCTAGGTCCAAGATCCTTCCAAATCTGAATCTTAACTTTTCTAAAGTTATAATTTACTATTTTGTTTTAAATCTATAATTTAGTTGTTCTAATCCAATCATCTTGTATACAACGATCTAGATTATTGAAAATCATAACTCTTGCACCTAACTAACCAACGCTCCTTGTGTTCGACCTCGAATACAACTACTCTCATATACTTGTGGGATATATATAGTTGAGTAAAAGATCATTCTTATGATTGAAACTCGTTAGTGTAAACAACCAACAAGTTTTTGGCACTGTTGCCAGGGAGCATCAGTATTCATGTTAGAGTAAGAGTTGTTGATATGTAAATGAGACTAGATCACAACCTTCATATCCACCATCATATCCATAAATCATAAATCATCATGATCATCATAATTTGTTGTATCTTCCATGTTTCTTTTTGTATCTCACTCGCCTTGTTTATTTGCAGGAGCATATGGGGTGTTCATAAAAAGAACCTCGAACCGTGCATATCTCTACTTTTAGAAAATGAACACATCATTTGCAGCCCTCATGGAGCAAGAAGGAGTGAAACCTAAACATGTATGGAGGATTCACAACCCACACAACCATCATCCATGTCACCATCATCCAAACTACATTCACCCATGCCACCTTCATCCACATCACCTTCATATGCACCACCCTCATATACACCACCCTCATATACACCACCAACATCCATACCACATACACCACCACCATCTATGCCATATCCACCTAATTTTTCAGATCCATATGAAGAACTAGTCGAGGAGGATGACCTTCCTCTTAAGGACTACTTTGGTACAGCCGCAATGCACATGAGTGAGCCTATTAATATTGCAGAATTTGAGGCAAAGGAGTTTTCTATTAGCCCAGCCATCATACAATTGCTACAACAGAATGCATTTGGAGGGACACCAATGGAGGATCCAAACCTCCACATTACTGAATTTCTATAGTTGCTAATCACCATAAAGATATATGGAATTCCTAATGAAGGGATACACCTAATCCTTTTTCCATTCTCTCTTAGAGATAGAGCTCAGGCATGGATCTATACTTTGCCAAAGAAGTCAATCGACACTTGGGAGGAGCTTATAAAGGTCTTTTTGGCAAGATATTTTCCACCGAGCAAAACTTTGCAGCTAAGGTGTCAACTCATCAATTATTCTCAAAGGGATGGAGAGACCTTGTATGTTACATGGGAGAGGTTCAAAGATCTTCAACATCTTTGTCCACATCACGGTCTAAGGAATTGTCTTCTATTGCAATCTTTCTATAATGGTTTGTTCTACAATACAAGGATGTGTATTGATGCAGCTACAAATGGAGCTCTAATGAATAAATCTTATGGAGAACCTTATGGTATTATTGAAGATATGGCAGCAAACTATTTCCAATGGAGCTTAGATACAAGCTACCAGTGATCTTATTCATCTACTACATCCGAGATACAAGTGGGGAGTCACATGGTTGATGCTATAGACATGATTGCAGCAAAGCTAGACACTTTATCACAAAGGTTTGAGAAGCTAAGCACACAACTATTTCAAGTAGCCAATATTATTTGTAATGCATGTGGGTTTCTTGGACATTCATCATATACATGTTATGCTTCTTCTATTTATTCTCCAATGGGCTACACTCCACCGGGCTTCTACAGCAATGTGAACCCGGATTTCATTCAGCCACAACAACCACAAGTAACTTCTAGATTAGAGTCCATGCTTGCAACATTTATTTCAACTCAAATGTAGCAAAATGAGGAGTTCCATCAACAAAGACAATCAATGAAGGGTGCCATTTTCCAACTCTCTTCTAAGGTGGACGATATTGCCACTCATTCACACATCTTGGAGAAACAAATTGCCCAACAAGTTCTTCCTAGCAAAGAAGCATTTCCACCTTTCTTGCCTAGTCCACCAGAGACAAATCCTACATATATCAGATCGGTGACATTGAAGAATGGAGTTGTTATAGAGTTATATCCTTCAAAGTATAATGATGTTGATATCCATGATAATTATGAAGTCGCAACTAAAGAGGAGAAAGCTACAACACATACTCTACATGTTGATTCTTTAAGCAAGACACATGTCTTTCCTACTCACACTCTAGATGACACATTGCTTTATAATGAGAACACTTTTCCCAGCTCATATTTTGATGATGCTTCAAAGGAGAATGAAAAGACAAATAGTATTGGTATACAAAAGACTATACTTGCTGCAGCTCATAGGTGTTTTCACTTGACCCAAATCAAGGACATATTTGCAAGGAGACATAAATCTTTAGCACAACAATATCCACCTGCAAATCAGAGCTCCGGTCCTCCATGGACTTCGATGTTTCCACCATGATGAGGTACCCGGTTGCAACCTTTTTATTTTGATTTATGCAGTGAGGACACTACAGATTTCAAGCTTAGGGGGAGCAACCAGATGGTAACCTAGTTCTTTTAGCTTTTCCCTTTCATGTTATTTGCTTCTTGTCATTTGCTTTTGTTTTGTGTTCACATTTTAGTCTTTTGTTTTCAATTCTGCTCTTCTGGTGGCAAATATAGTATGATATGAGGTTTATCTTTTATATGTGGATAGAACTCCTATGCTTAACTGATTATCCTCTTTTGATGAGAAATATCATTTAGAGAATTTGTAAAAGACATGCATTAATCAAATGAAACCTTTTGGCCAACAACATGTGCTTAACTATGGTTTATGCTTCTAGCCTGAACATGCATCTTTCACATCCTTGATTTCTTAAAACATGTAATGGTTTCAATTTTTATAAGTAAATCAAATTTACAACATCATTTGGAATACAGGATGCCCTTGCCAAGCTCTTAGTGCGTTTTCAACCACTCTTTCAATGAAAAAATTTCAAAACAAATGAATGAAATCTAGCTAATGTTGCAATTTAGTTGACTCTCCTATGTTTTGGAAAAAAATTAAAATTTCTTTTGGCTTATCTCATCTTTATACCCCATAAAAGATGGCTAAACTGCCCACATATCATGCTAGCCTAATGTAAGTCTAATCTGGCCACGATGGTTAGGTGGTATGTCTTAAAAGAGGGTAAAATACCCCAACTGACATTCCACGTGTGCATAAGCCTACATTAGCAGCCGAGTGTCGGAACCCATAATCCATTTTCATATCATTTTTGGAAAAGAAGGAGAATACATCTAAAATTTTCAATTTTAACTAAGATTTCATCATTTATATCCTTAATAGTTGAGAGTTTGAGTTGCACATCCACTAATTGCTTGGCTTGGTCATCCAAATTCTACTTAGTGTTGTTTAATTGATTGATTTATTTAAATGTAACCACCCCTGCTGAACAAAAAAATCTCTTTCTTGTGTGTTTAAGTTGAATTGATGGCTATAAGCATAAACATGTTGATCATGGTTGGTTTGGTCTTATACACATCTTTTATTTCATTTGATCTATTCATGAACTTGACAATTCTTCATTTATGTTTCTATTCTCTTTTTGCTTGAGGGAAAGCAATGGTTTAAGCTTAGTGGGATTTGATGTGCACAAATCATATCATCTTTTGGATCATGTTTGGCTGCATTTCCATGTTGTTTTGACTCAATTATCACTCTCATTCATGCTAGATTCTATATTTTTTGCTATTCTTACTTGTTTCATGGTTTGAATTGTAGGTACTACATTTTGTAATGAAATAATGAGGAATATATCATATTATCACTTATTGGATCACTCCTCAAGTATCTACATGTTTTGGGGTTTGAAAGTGCGCAAATACCACTTTTTAGAGCATGTAAATCGAACCTACACACTGAAAGTTATGAGCAGAATACACAATAGCCTAGAATAGTCGGGTGCACACCGTGCACCGTAAGTGCACATCGTGCACTGAAAGTGCACGCCATGCACCAATAGTGCACGTCGTGCACCTGGGAGCGTCAAGCAGACCAAAGTTTCTGGAAAGTTGCACAGTGTGTACGTAATTGCACGGCGTGCACCTAGGAGCTGAAAGTTTTTGGAAAGTTGCACAGTGTGCATTTCTTCAGCGCACGTCGTGCACAGTTCATTCTGGAGCAAACTGAAAGTTTCTGGAAAGTTGCACGACATGCAATTTAGGTGCATGGCGTGCACCTGGCAGTTTCAACATTTTGAAAAATACGAGTTTTTGTTTAAAATGAAGTGGGAACTTAATGGGCGGTCAGGCTCAGTCATTTGTGTTAATTCCCTCGTCCCAGAGCAAGCATAGAGCAGAGGAGGGCGATTTGGAGGAGAAAAGAGGTGGTTCCTTGCCAAAGAACCTCCATTCTTCTTCTCTTCTTCTCCAAGCTTCTTCTCCAAGGTGCAACAGAGCTTCTTCACTCCACCAAGCTTCTTGGGAGAGAAGTTTGCCTAGTTTGGAGCAGCTGTAGAAGTGGAATTTCATCCTCAAGTTGGAATTCTACCTTTCTTTGGTTACACCTTGGGATTGCTTAGCTTTTCCTTCTCTAAACCATGCTAAACTCTGAATTTTCTGCAGATTTTTACTATACACTATCATGGACGAGTAGACTCTTTTTCTTGGACATGGGAGAGTAGCTCCCATGTCATAGCATGTAAGGAACATGATAGTTTTGTACTAAATATTAAGTTTCTTGTTTTTCCACCATGTGAGCACCAGTTTCTTGCTTCTTGCATGTATGGATGGCCACTTTATGTTCATGTTTTATGCTTTCTTGCTTGATCTGAGAAGATAAGTAGGAGAGTAAGGAGGTACTCTCTTGGCAACTCCTTCATTACCACAAGAGTGGAAATTATGGAGTTGAGGAGTAGGTTTGTGATCCAAAACAAAATTCATACATGGGAATGTTGAATTGAGTTAGGATCGTTGTACTTACACCGAGAGGTGAAGTGCAACATACAACTCTCTTTTAAAACAACTGCTTAGTATGTTTAAATGTCATGCTCATGTTTTATGCTATGATATGTTGGTGAAATCCTAGGTCCAAGATCCTTCCAAATCTGAATCTTAACTTTTCTAACGTGATAATCTATTGTTTTGTTTTAAATCTATAATTTAGTTGTTCTAATCAAATCATCTTGTATACAACGATCTAGATTATTGAAAATCATAACTCTTGTGCCTAACTAACCAACACTCCTTGTGTTCGACCTCGACTACAACTACTCTCGTACACTTGCGGGATATAGCTAGTTGAGTAAAATATCATTCTTATGATTGAAACTCTTTAGTGTAAACAACCAACATGGTGGCTTTCAATCAAGATCTTAAGCACCAGAAAGTGGGGCGGTTAGGGTAACTAGGTGCGCCAAAGGAAGAAAAAGAAGAAGGAATAAGAGAAAGAGGGTGAGTGGTGTCAGATAGGTTTGTGGAACAAGAAGGGAAAGAATAGGAGGAAAAGGAGGAGAAGGATAGTGACTCATTGTTGTGGAAAGATGATGAACAGGCAGTAGAATACATAGATTCAAAACAATCCATGAATACCAAAATAGGTGGCATGATCATTAGTGATCATGGAGTCTAGAATAAAGGGTAGAGTGTCTTACAATGACCATGATTGGGATCAATACCTAGAAGTAGCTCAGAGGTTGGAGCAACGACTAAAGCTTGTAGTGTGTGGTGGTGGTTGACACAGAGGGGGGATTGTGGTGTTGTAATGTTGAAGAAAGTGTCATTCTCAGTTCTTGCAAGGGGAGAAGAATTGTGGATGTATCTCACTACTTTCATGACTCTCTACATAGTAATGTTGAAGACATACACCTTCATGTATTCTACTTATTATCTCATCTCAAACTCTAAGTCTATCTTCATCAAGAAAACTCTGAGCTCATCCTCTTAGTTTTCAAACTCAACCTTGTATGGTTCATAAGTTCGACATAGCACATGATAAAAACATCCTCATAAGATGACTACCTTAGTTCTCTTGGTGTTTGTACAACATCCACACATTTTACACTCCAAAAGGGTACGTTATTATCTAAATCCCCATGCATCATAGCAAGATTTCCACTCACATTATCTTTATCCTTGGTGTACAACATGCATATTGTTCAATCTCTCACTCACATAACAAGGGGAAATAAGCATTTGGCTGCAACCGAAATATAGAGTTCTTCCCTTTCCAAGAGTAGAGATGGTACATCCCACATTTCCAGTACACCTACAAATATAAACTGAAATGTGCCTCACATGCATCTACATCATGAACCTCTCAATATCCAAGTTACTTTCATGAAAAACTAGTCTCGAACCCACTTGGGTCATCATACAAACTTTAGTCATCTCTTCTAGGTTTGTAGGGTGTCGGCACTTTTGGGGTCATCCCTCTTCCCTTATGCATCAGAGAGTGCCCTCTTCATTTACCCTTTGGGTCCCATGAGTTCATGAAGGTGATCAATCTCCTAACCCATGGCATTCAGACAATGACAATTGCTACCTCCCAACCCTATGGTCATGTGCAACTAGGGAATTAGGCAACTCCTACTTTCATCAGTCTTATCCCTACTTGACCCTAGGATAGACTTAGGATTCTAACATAGTACATATCCAACTTAAAACCTTACCCAAGTCTCCATCATCTCTCATGGAATTTGAGGTCTGACTTACGTCCTTTCATAGGGGTCATGTCGACCTATCTACCTCGGTCAGGCCCCAAACTGGTTACCTCCATGGTAACACATTCACATGCATTCAGAGATGATGATCTATGGGTCTACATGTTCACTCTGATACTATGTACTCTCCACTTAGCTTCTCAAGATTCTATGAGACCTCTTAGGGTTTCCTCAAACCCAACAAAAGTTGATTCATACCCTACAAAAGGGTCCTCTCCCAGGGGGGATGAAACTATCTCTTGATAGAAACAGAGATCCCAAACATCCCTATGTCTAGGGTTTACCTTCACATGAACATGCTTAGCCCTAGCAAGCTACTATGGAACATAGCTAACAAAGACCACCTTCTAAACCATGCTAGGTATCCATGGTAGGTCCTACTTGTTTCTATTCCTTCACATTGGACCATCATCATACTTTCCCATGTCACCAACTTATAGGCGAGGGGTTCATCAAACATACACCTTAACCAAGGGGTTTCCTTTTCCTCCAAACATGAGGGGTGCCATGCTCAAATCTATGGAAACTCAAATTTCATCTTGAGCAGTAGGTACACCCAGCACTACTACTTCCCCTCTGAGGTTTAGGAACCCTAGGTTTACCTTTCTGATGTCCAACTGCATGCTCAACCTTGTAACCACGTACCAAGCATGTAGAAGGTACGTCATGAACTTCCTATTATAATTCCACTTGAAGAACACCTCAGAGTGGAGTCCTCCTCAAGGACAACCAACTAGGTATAAGGCCTCACAACTTGTTATTAAACTTTTTCAGGGTCTAAGGAACTCTTCTTCCTAACCCTAGAAGGTAAACACCTATACCATAGGCACATAGGTACCAACAGCCTCATCCTCCCTCAAGGGTTTGGTTCCTCTAAAGGCAACCAAGATACCATAAGCCCCCACGGATCATGCATGAGGCAACCACAACCATACACTTAGGTTGCATCATCCTCCACTCCTCAGGGTTCCTCCTAACCCAGAGTCTAAACTTCCAACCTTCTTGCCTAGGTCCTACTCTCTCTCTCTCTAGAGTTAACCCTAAAAACAACCTTATTACTAAGGGTTCTCTCTCCAAGGTGGATCAAGCTCACAAGCATATGCCTACATGGGTGAAACCCATGTTCAAACCTATGTTTGCTCAAGATTATCCATAACTCTTTATGCTTATCTCATAAGCTATCCAACATAATCTCCTAGCCAGGCTTTTAGCCTATTGTCAGCCCTACTGATGTACTTTGTGTGCAACTTTTCCATGCTCATATAAACTCATAGGGTTTCTATATGGTCAAAACTAACCTCATCAATGAAGGAGTTATCCTTAACCCTAACTGTAACATCCCTGACCTGGGTTAAGGCTTAACCCTAGAAGTTTTTCTTAATTAAGTCATTTATATTATTTTCTTTACCTTAAAAAAAATTAAGGCTCAAGAGGAACTTATGTTTCAATTTTGGTCCTATTTGAATAATGTTGAAACAATGTTTTACTTGTTTTGGACTAAACTGCAAATCACCCAAGTTGAGGGGTTAACTTGAAAATGATACATGATAAAATGTTCCTCAAGTGTTGAAGCATCATAATAATGAGAATGATGCAGAGGTATGGCTTGTGAAAGTCGGAGCACCAAGAGAGAGCTTATTAAGCAATGTATGTGCATTAAAACCTAGTTTTGGTGTAATTTGCAATTTACCCAAGACCTAGGGTTTAATATGCAAAATACCACTTCTATAGAGTCCCAAATATTTCTTGGTATCAATTAAAGACAATAAAATCATATGGGCATCTCATTTGAATCTCTTTGGAGGAGAGAGAATCTTCATATTAAAATAATCAAGATTTAAGCATAATTTAAACCCTAATTCAATTTAATGCAAAAATAAACATACTAAAGGAAGTGCATTTCAACCAAAAGTGTGATGGTTGAATTTGTATAATTGTGGACGTCCTTGTGCCTTGCAAAGGCAACGAAATATCTAAAGTGAGTGGAGAGTCCACTCACAATAATTAAAGAAAAAGTAATATCCACTCAATTTTGGATATTATTATTATATTGATTAAGGTGCTTAATTTGCTTTCTTTTAATTCATGGATAATGAAGAGGAATTACAATTTGGGTGAGATGGATTCGTATTCAAGGGATGGAGGGGAGTATGTGGCACCAATTTTGGGATTTGAAGGAATTATTTATCAGTTTCTCTCTCATTGAAATTCCCTTATATACATCCCATTTTCAACCCACATGAAAGGATTTTTCGATCCCTTTTTCTTTCCTTACTTTGGTTGAACACAAGGGAGATTAGGAGAAGTAGGAGGACGTGCCCAACCTGTAGGTAAGCTCCATAGTCATCTTCAACCATGATTTCATGGTGGAAATCGAAATTCAATGCATGATTTCTCTTTTTCTCCATTCAATGCTCAACCTTGATCATCCTTTGCATCCAAAGACTTGAGAACGGACCTTGGATAGTTGAGAAAGCTTCATTAAAAATTTAGGATTTGAATCTTGAAGCTTGGAGCATGAGTGGTATACCTCATCTCCTCAGGGCATAAGTGTGACTGTAAAATGTAATCAGCCGTATAGAATGTATGATTAAGGATTGAATACGAAAATCATTGGCTGATGTTACATTTCTTTATGCATCTTTAGTTGATAGATGATATATTTATGATTCCTTACATTCCTTGCAAAGTAGATAGATGATGTACAAGTCTACCATGGGTACATGCAATGTTATCCTTAAGAAAGGAGATCATCTTATTATGTTCATATAATGATTAATATTGTTGTTAATATAAAAGAACTCCTGCTCAGTTTATTACTATTTATCTGCAATAATAATGTTTCTGGCGGAGAGTTATATCTCTCGCTGGGACAATTTTCAATTGTCTCACCCCCATGGGATCCAACTTTTTAGGTAGACGCAGAAGAAGAGGCAGAAACCCCATAGAAGGGGGAGAGCAGCAACATCAACAGGGACATGTGTAATACTCCAAGTGGAGACTTTGGATGTCATATTTTGTATAGAGAGTCCTATGTGTCGTCTATGTACTCTCAGGTCCTCGGAGTTAGTAGTTGTTACTTTTAATGAATCAATCTAAGATTTTGGCTTGATGCCTCGAGGTTCTTATGTTGCTTATGTATAGTTTTAACAGAGTAGTTGATGCTTGTAATCCTCGAGAAGGAATGGTACAAGATATGTACTTATGAACCAGGATGTAAATGAAATACAGTGGTTCTTGATAAAAGAGTTTTCCTGTGTTTGGATCTCTTTGTAAATGGTTTTAATTTTTAGTGATTTTTCAGTAATCCACTGTTAATGATCGCTTCCACTTAGTTAATAACATTTTGTTCAAACGGTGTGTCACAATTTATTGGTATTAGAGCTCTAGGTTCGCTGAGTCTACAGAGACATAGGACTAAGGTTGTGGAGTTTGTTCTAGTGTCTTCCAGTTTATCTGATAGTGTCTTCTACTCATATAGGAGAAGAACTTAAAGATGTCTGGATCACACGAAGAACATGCTGCTGAGAGCAGTAATGTTGCACCAATAGAAGGTGTAAGGGACCAGGCAAGAGAAAAATGACTGCCTGAGAACCCCCAAGATAATCCAACAATGATAAGGAATCCTTCTTTTAATATCACTGTTGGGCAAGCTAGGATAGCAATGATGCATATAGTGGACTATATTTTAGCAATACAACCTAGACTACCAACCTCCAATGATGAAGTTTTAGACACCAATAGGATTCTTGCTCAACATCAGCATGTTGAAGCAATGAATAATGATGAAAGGAATAGGTTACAACCTAGAATCAGGATTTGCCACAGGTGTAGGCAGCCTGGACATATCATAAGAAATTGTCCAGAAAAAGATAATGAGGAAAGAATTAAGAAAAGACCTATCCAAACTCAGGGACAGAGGGCTAGTAGTTTCAAAAAGGGGAAGTTTTTGGTACCATCCGTACAACCAAGGTCAAGTGCATTAGGGAAGGGGCTACCCAGAAAGGGTAAAGGACCTTGTTGACCATATCAAGATTTTACAACCTATCACCAGTGTAGACAGGTAGGACATCTAGTAAGGGACTGTCCGGTTGGAAACACAATGGTAATCCAACCACCGAGGCAGAGACATCAAGGGCATCATAGGAAATAGTTTTCTGGTGGCACTTGAGGACGTGGACAGATGTCCCAGGCAGGATCAACTACATTAAATAATAAAGCACAAAGTCAACATCAGGCAACGGTAAGATTCTATGAAAAGAATCAGCCTAAGGCAGTAAAAAAACTACGAGATGAGACAAGTTAGGTGAAATAGTTTTATTCTAATATATTATTTCATGATTTCATGTGTTAAATATAAGAAAGCAGTTGTTTTTAAGCTTTCTTTTACTAGTTATATGAGGACACAAGGAAGACGAGGACTTATATTTTACTCAGTATTCCTTTAATTTCTCTTATATGTATGAAAAAGGATAAGGTATAGAAATGATGCTTGAAGAAAATCTAGGAGTGTTAAATATTGTGTTTATGATGATATGAAAAGTGAGGAACATGATAGTAAATAAAGTGCATACTACCTAATCTCAGTACTTGTATACCCTGGCCAGGTATATAATTATTGGAGATAGGGCAAGTATGGAACTCTTAGATTATTGTATTTTTTATTACTCTGATCAAGTATTTATTCTAAAACAATCTAGTGAGAATAAAGAAATTAGAAATATGGAATGGATATTTTAGCACATCCTAAGTACAATAAAGAGGAATCTGAGATGATCTCAGGTCAATCTGTGTGTATGAGGAAATAAAAGTAGAATCCTCATGATAAAGAAAATGAGACAAGGGTGATGATCCCTATCAGATAAAGCTTGTGTGAATAGTAAAGATCTTTTCCCATGATATGGAAATGGAAAATGTTAAAAAATATGTTAGACAATAGCAAAGGAATGGGTAATGACATGTAATCATCCTTACAATTCATATGTTGATGGCAAGGAACCTAGGATGAAACAAGAGTAAACGACTCATGAACAATTGAAGGTTCATGCTATAATTAGAGGAGATGATAATCTTTTATCTTTGAAAAACAACCATGGGTGATGATAGGGTGATAAGAGGAATATGTTTCTTTGTGTTTTCTTCTTTTTGGAACAAGGAAATCAAGTGAGTACTATGGCACTTGATGTGCATGGATTAGAAATAATCTAATGATGGATACTTAGAAAAGCATCAGTTCATCTTGGACTTTAGTTCCAAGATAAAGATATATGTAACAAATAATGTTCCAAAGATGAAAGAAAAATCTTCTTAAATGTGTGACTTTGGTAACAACAACAGAGAAATGGAAATGATGAGGATGTGATGTGTTTTTGACACATGTGATGGATATCCAAGTAAGGAATTCTGGTATCTAAGAAATATCAGGTGGTATGGGAAAGTAAAAGCATAACCTCTAATTAGATGACATATGTTGGTTACTTGGGATGGTCAACTGTGAAATCAGTCTAATTACATAAAATAGTATGGACATCACATATTAGGGATTTATGCTCTGCATAAACATAACATTGACAAGAATGTACTGATTGAAGGAACAATTGTAAAATCATTGTGGAAAAATCTTATCAAGTTAAAAAAATAATTCTAAAGATACCTCTAAGAAAAGTTCTTAATTGGTAAGTAACCTCCCCTTATGACAAAAGTATGTACAACTAATAAGATAGCCGGTTCAAGCAGTAAGAAAGTTTAGTGTTGTGTCAGTAGATTAGATGGCACAAAATATGTATGATAATACTTGTAGTCACAAGTGGGTAACAAAAAAAATGTAACTCTGGTCTTTTCATGGAAGTGAAATGCTAAACTAAATGAGGAGTATGGGAGACTCCCCAGAACCAAGAATCATGTCACATAAAGTTATAAGTGGAGAAAGGTGATAAATTAGTGAGGCTTGACACCTGAAGAGAATGAGGTATGTATAATGTATCTCTGACTAATAAAAATGCTACCTGACACAGAGTTGACTCTATAGTTAATACTAAAAAGAAACAGTACAGTATGTGTCCTGTATGACAAGTTCTATGATAACCTTGTGTGGAAGAACTTTGTGTTGATCAAATTTCTATGGCATCTCCATGACATTAAGATGTCATGTGGAGACCTGATGATATGATGAATAAGTAATATTTGTCTTCCATTACCTAGGATTTCGGGGACGAAATCCTTGTTAGGGATTTATAATTTATAACATCCCTGACCTGGGTTAAGGCTTAACCCTAGAAGTTTTGCTTAAGTAAGTCATTTATATTCTTGTATTTATCTTTAAAAAATAATAATAATAATTAAGACTCAAGAGGAAATTATGTTTCAATTTTGGTCCTATTTGAATAATGCTGAAACAATGTTTTACTTATTTTGGACTAAAGTGCAAATTACCCAAGTTGAGGGGTTAACTTGCAAATGTTACATAATAAAATGTTCTTCAAGTGTTTAATCATCATAAGAATGAGAATGATGTAGAGGTATGGCTTTTGAAAGCCTGAGCACCAAGAAAGAGCTTATTAAGCAATGTTTGTGCATTAAAACCTAGTTTTGGTGTAATGTGCAATTTACCCAAAACCCAGGGTTCAATAAGAAAAATACCACTTCTAGAGAGTCCCTAATGTTTCTTGGTATCAATTACAGACAATAAAATCAGAGCAGAATCTCATTTGAATCTCTTTGGAGGAGAGAGAATCTTGATATTAAAATAATCAAGATTTAAGCATAATTGAAACCCTAATTCAATTTAATGCAAAAATAAATATATTAAAGGAAGTTCCTTTCAACCAAAAGTGTGATGGTTGAATTTGAATAAGTGTGGAAGTCCTTGTTCCTTGCAAAGGCAACGAAATATCTAAAGTGAGTGGAGAGTCCACTCACAATAGTTAAAGAAAAAGTAATATCCACTCAATTTTGGATATTATTATTATATTGATTAAGGTGCTTAATTTGCTTTCCTTAATTCATGGATAATGAAGAGGAATTACAAGGTGGGGGAGATGGATTCGTATTCAAGGGATGGAGGGGAGTATGTGGCACCAATTTTGGGAGTTGAAGGAATTATTTATCACTTTCTCTCTCATTGAAATTCACTTATATACATCCCATTTTCAACCCACATGAAAGGCTTTTTCGATCCCTTTTTTTTCCTTGTTTTGGATGAACACAAGGGATCTTAGGATCAGAAGGAGGACGTGCCCCAACTTGTAGGTAAGCTCCATAGTCATCTTCAACCTTGATTTCATGGTGGAAATCCAAATTCAATGCTTGATTTCTTCTTTTCTCCATTCAATGCTCAACCTTGATCATCCTTTGCATCCAATAACTTGAGAATGGACCTTGGATAGTTGAGAAAGCTTCATTCACCATTGAGGACGTGAAGCTTGAAGCTTGGATTCAGCTTTGAAGGTGGGTTATATAACTTGAGCCCTTAAATGTCATTATTGCTTACAACTTATTCATCATGTGTTGAAACTTTCTTCTTCCTCGATTTCCTTTTGAATAGTTGGTGAAATCACCCTAAGAATCACAACTGATTTTGAAGGTTTTCAGCTTGAAGATGATGATATCATCTTAAGAACACGCCTCAACAAAGGAATGGGCAAATAGTTTTCAAAACCGATTGAGTTGATTCGGTTTCAAAACTGATTGAGTTGATTTAGTTTCAAAACTGAATGGGAAATTTACCTCAGAATGGGTGATTGAGTTCAAGACTGAATGGGTAATAGACCCCAAGACCGAATGGGTAATTTACTTCAAGACTAAATGGGTAATTTACCTCAAAACTGAATGGGTAATTGACTTCAAGATCAAATGGATAATTGAGTTCAAAACTGAATGGGTAATGGATCTCAAGATCGATTGGGTAACTTCAACTTTAAAACCGATTGGGGTTAATTGCTGATGTGAATGATGAAGATCCAATGGCTCAAACGTTCTCAAGACCATTTGAGGGCAAACAGTCTCAAGACCGTTTGGAGGTCAAGGGCTGTGATGGATGAATGGAAATCTAAGGGTTGTAATTTGATATACTTTCAATGGTCCAATTGATGTGTGATTCAATAAAGTAAACCCTAAAATCAATTGATTGATTCGAGGAAAACCCTAATTGGTCCATTCAGTTTCAAGGTGGTTTGGACCAAATGGTCTTGAGACCGTTTGCGATCAAATGGTATTCAGACCGTTTGGAGGGCAAACGGTTTCAAACCGTTTGATGTTCAATCAGTTTCAATGATGAGTTTCTCATTCGTTTTCAAACTATTTGGGGTTAATTACATTTAATTCAAATGGTCTCAAACCGTTTATGGATTGTAAGATCAAGACCATTTTATGGTCTAATGGTCTTAAGATAGATTGAAGATGTGTATCAAGATTGTTTGGAGGTCAAGCACCTCAAGACCGTTTGAAGGTCAAACATCTTAAAACCGTTTGAAGGTTTAAAAGTATCAAACCCATTTGGAGATCTAATATCCTCAAATCTATGAAAGATCAATCAACCCTATGATTGTTAACGATGTACCTCAAAGATAATTACAATGGTTTTACATTTAAGATACTAGGGTGATTAGTATCCTTAGAAGGGTTAACCTTTGATGCTTATGAAAGCAATATCTCAATACATTATGCTAACCCTAAATGTATGCAGGGTTAACCTAATCTAATCAAGTTGAAGTAATTAACATCATAGAGAGGATGAGAGAAAGAGGAATCCATACATGTATGATAATCATGTAGTGGCTAAACCTCAACACTTTCAACATGAATGAAATATGTAGTTAGGGTATGATCCTTAAGAAAGAGATCATGAAACCCTAATTGAGAAGGTTGATGAGCCCTAACCCTAATTTAGAGCAATGTTAGGTGAACCCTAATATAGGGTAATGGAATAACCCTAATAAAGGGTGATGATATGAGTAATCCCAATTCAGGGTAAAATAATGAAAAACCCTAATATAGTAATGTGATGAGAGACTCTAATCCAGGGTGATGCTATGAAATGCTATATGAAACCCTACCCTAATATAGGGTGAAGATATGTAAAACCCTAATTTTGGGTTATAGTGTATGAAACCCTAATCTTGGGCAATGTGATGATATACCATAACCCTAACTTTGGGCTATGAGTTGAGAAACCCTAATTTCAAGTAATGCTATGTGAAACTCTGATATAGAAGGATGTTATGTGAAATTCTAATGTAGGGTGATTTTATGTGAAATCCAAATATGGGGAGATGTTATGTAAACCCTAATTGATAAAGATGGAAAACCCTATACCTAATAATGGAATAGTGACTAATATATTCATAAGTGAAACACCTAAAGTGGTTGATAATGGATATCTTTATATCAATCATTACTTAACTCGATATGAGTCCATATCATTGATAATGGTTGCATATTTCACATTAGTGACTTATGACCAATACATTACATGATAAATGTGACGAACTGGTACATAAAGTATTAGGATGTGAGATACCCTAATACAAGATAAGTTGATGAAATTAAGATAAAGGTGATGAGGGAAGTTATACATCAAGACATGATAGATATCACATCCAGCATTTCAAGATTGATACGTTTTAATGTACCTTAAATCTAATATACATAGATGAGTAACACATGAATTGTGTCATGTCAATTGTTATATTGAGATGTAATGCACTTTGATAAGTGTAGGCTGACATACCTTAAGAAAAGGTTAAGCCAAGTTAATAAAGTATGATGTAATCATATTTTGGCAAATATGAGAAAGGAACTCATATCTTGTATTTTTTTTTTTGATAACTATCAGAAGACCGGTTACAAAGACTAAGCGAGATCTAAGAAACTGAAGAAAAACTCCTTGTCCTTGGAAAGGGTTGCAGCAGCTAGCTCCGGACACGAGATCCATTCAGCCAACATGTCAGATTGCTTTAGACAATGCTTCGCAAGCATGTCTGTTAGTTTGTTTTGGTCCCTCTTCAGGTGTATGAGCCTGTGCAGCATCGGCTGTTGTAGAAGCTCCCTTATCTTTCGTACTAGAAGGAGGTACTTCGGCGGAGGCTTGATTGCGTCTTCTACCCACATAGCAGCATTCCGTGAGTATGTGATAATGGTCGTCCAATGCAGAGAATTTTGTATAGCCAGCTGGGCGCCCTGGATAATAGCTTCCAGTTCGCCTTCCATTGCATCAAAGCCTGAGTGCTTCTTGGCTACACCAGTGATCCATTCCCCTTCTACACTCTGTGCGATCGCACATGTACAGGACTGGTTGATGGCAGCCGAAATGGCCACATCTACATGTATGACCGTAGATTCCTTAGGAAAAGTGAGAGACAACCTGTTTCCGACCGCATCCTCTTTGGAAGAGCAGGGTGGAACGAAAGCTTTTTGTATGATTTCTGCTTCAGCTCTGCATATCAGTGCCTGGATCCGGTGAGGGATTGTTTTGTTCTCAAAAATGGCCGCATTCCTGTTCTTCCGCAAACTCCAGCAGGTGACTGCATAGGTCGTCTTCCAGCTAGCTGTTCCTTGATACGAAAGATTATAGGTCATCCAACTGACGATGTCGGAGATGATGTAGAATTGGGTGGCTTCAGGAGGAAGTAGAACATTCCAAACCAGCTTTGCTTCCTTACAGTCTCTCATGACGTGCAGGCTATCCTCAACTTGAGCGTCGCATCTAGTGCACTTGGTGTCCTCAGTCATTTTCTTCTGTTTCCTGAGTGCGTTTGTGAGAAGACGATCATGTCCCAACAGCCATAGGTGGGTTTTGATACGGTGCGGAAGCATATGTGCCCAGATGGTCTGGAAGAGAGGTTGGGTTGTTATCTGCAGGCTTTGATTTAGAATAGCATAAGCTGAATGGACAGTGAAGTTCCCATGTGTATCAGGTCACCAGATGTGAGTATCCTCACCATAGCATAGCCTCGGTGTGTGCATTGCCTCAATTGCAGATGCAGACTCCGCATCAAGCCAGTAATTGATGAAGTCCATGTCCCAGGTCCCGTCCTCCTTGACGAGGCTGGAGACCTTAAGGTCCAGCATGTCTTCCGGTGTAGCTAGACCCGGCTTAAGAAGGGGGCGGTGCCCCCCAAGGACCCACTCATCACTCCATACCAAGGTATCCTATCCAGAGATAGCAGTTCGGTAGGACTGCTGCAGTAAGAGTGGAATATGACCCCTTATGCTTCTCCAAAGGTGGGAGCCGGTGGCCTTAACTTGGTCTCTGAACTGATATTTCCTGTGCATAACCTTTACCCAGGGTATTTTGCGTCGCTGTAAGAAATCCCATGTGAGCTTCATTATTAGAGCAGAATTAAAGTGGCGCGTTTTCTTCAACCCCAGCCCTCCTTGCTGTTTTGGTAAAGTGATGCGCTTCCAGGACAACAAATTCAGCCTGCGGGAGGTGTTGTTTCCATTCCAGATGAAGTTCCTGATAACTTGATCGATCCTGTCACAAGTAGCTATCGGGAGTTGGATTGCTTGCATGATGTAGCTTGCCTGTGCTTGTAGAACTGATCATGCTAAGGTAATCCGACTAGCTAAAGAGAGTTGATTGTTTTGCCAAGAGTTGATGTGTTTATGAAACTTTTCCCCAAGGGATGTGAAAAGCTCTTTGCTTTTCCTCTTGTGCATGATAGGGACACCCAGGTGCCGACCTAGGTTGCTAGTCTCAGCTATAACCAACTTCCTTAGGATCTGGTTTCGGGTCCTTCTATTAGTGTTCTGAGAGAAGAACATCGTGGACTTCTCGTGCGAGAGAAATAGGCCTGATGTGTGGCTGAACTTCCTCAAGCATCGGTTTATTGTCCTAGCTTGATGAACTGAAGCCTCTCCAAATAGAATGATGTCGTCCGCAAAGCTTGCGTGTGTGATCGACACCTTCGCTTTGGAAATAATGATCAGTTTCCAGTGTCCTTCTTCAACCTCGTGGGCTATGGATTGGCTGAATCGCTCCAGACACAGAACAAAGATGTAAGGGGACAACGGGTCTCCTTGTTTTACCCCACAGGAAGGATTGAAGGAGCCAGTTATCTCACCGTTTCAAAGAATAGAGGATTTGCCTGAAGTGATGATTTGCATGATGATCTGAATGATAGTTCTTGGAATTGAGGTTCTGAGCAGCGTGTCGTAGATGAAGTGCCAACTTAGCTTGTCAAAAGCTTTAACAAGGTCGAGCTTAAGGGCAAGGTAACTCTTGGAACCCGAGAAGGATTCCATAGAGTGGATGACTTCCTGCACAAGGGTGATATTATCCCCAATCCTCCTACCGGGGACAAAACTGGATTGGAAAGGAGAGATCCAATCGTCCAGGTATGGTTTGATGCGAGCAGCAATCACTTTGGAAAGGATTTTTGTGCAAACATTATTTAGAGAGATCGGTCTGAACAAAGAACATCGCTCCGGCGTGCCTGTCTTTGGGATGAGGACAATAGTTGTGTCAGTCGAAGAAGCAGGTAAAGGGGAACCCTTGAACGGTTCCTGGATGAATGTACAGAGTTGAGATTTGATGCGCTTCCAGTTTGTTTGGTAGAACCCAGCATCTACCCCATCAGTTCCCGGTGCCTTGACCGGAGACATGGCGTGAAGAGCTTGTTTTATTTCGTCTTCTTCAGAAAGTGCTGCCATCCTTACCGATTTCTCAGAAGATAGAGGGTTGAAAACTCTGACGAAGGTAGCAGTTCTCGCTTGTCGCACAACTGCATTGGATTCCAGATAAACATTAGCAAAGAAATTTACAATGAGGGACCTGATCTCTTGCTCATCGTCGTGCCAAATGCCGTCTTCATCCTTCAAACATGAAACATTGTTGCGCCATCTTCGAGCTTTCGTCAGAGAGTGGAAGTATCTGGTATTATTGTCCCCTAATTTTATCCAGTTGCAACGAGCCTTCTGTTGACTTTCAGCCTCTTCTCTTCTAAGGATGGAGTCCAGGGTCTCTTGTAAAGCAATAGTTTCTTGCGCCATCTCTTGATTGAATCGTAGTGTTAGGTTCATCTGATTCCACCTAATTTTGTTCGTGATCTAGTCTTTATTTCTTCTGTCAGCTTTGCGCCTAGTAGCATCCCACACGGTCGCCCCTTTCAGAAATGAGGAATTGGCTTCCATGAGCTTCTGTCCATGCTGCCATGAGGAAGAGAAGAAGCTATCATACCCAGGCATCAAATACCATCTAGAAGAGGTACACAGGACATCTCTCCCTCCCTGCTTGTGGTGTGACCCCGACGATACCATGATCGGTGCGTGGTCCGAGTGGTTTTTCTCTAGGACCCGTACCTTGTTGTTATCAGCTTGATCAATCCATTGACGATTCCCCAACGCCCTGTCTAATTTCTCGTGAAGAAGGCCCCTCCGGAAGGTTGTTCTAGTGCCGCTGGATCCCAGGTCGTAGAGCGAGCAGGCTTCAACGGCGTCGAGGAATTCCTGGTTGTTTGCCCTGTCAAAGGAATTACTGCCGAATTTTTCAGAGGCAAACATGACGACATTAAAATCTCCCATCACGACCCAAGGCTCACTGATATAACAAGCCAGGTCGGTGAGCTACTTCCATAGAAGTTTCCTTCCGCATCTCGTGGTGCTAGCATAGACGAAAGTGTAGAAAGAGTTTTGAATCTTGCAATGCACAAATTGTTTATGAGACAGAATGATCTCAAGGTCAATGTCGCGCTTCCAGAGGATCCATATCCCCCCTGAGAACCCCACTGCTTTGAATCTATGGGATTGGGCAAAGCCCAGTTTCTTGATGATTTTCATGGCTTGCTCACCACTACATCTTGTTTCAACTAGACAGAAGACCGACATGCCGTATTTCACAGACAGATCCTTGACAGTGTTTTGGGTGTCTTTGTCGCAGACCCCTTGCACGTTCCAGGTAATAACGTTCATTAACAAGGTTCGTTTAGGGTGTAACTCCCCATCTCCCGCGCCTCCTTCTCTAGATCAAAAAGTAGGGAGGTTTTCTCGCATTTCCGGCTAGCCGATTTACCAGCTTCCCCTGCGTTAACAATATTGCGATTGCGTAGGTGAATCCCTACTGATTTCCGACCAGGACTTCTGTAGGGCGATGGTGGACCGGTGGTTCTTGCCGAGCCTCCAAAATTGAAGGGGGTTTTGATGAAGGGGTGATTGGGGTTTTGCCTGCCAAGGATAGTAGAGTCTCCGGTAGGATGTACTGCTGAATGGGCGGGGTTTTGAGATGTTGTTTCAGAGGTAGTCTGTGAGTCTTTGCTCTGGACTTGCGGGAGCGTCTCATTGGACACATTGGTAGCCTCACCGCGTTGCTTGTGATTCTCCTTGCTCTGCTTATAGGATTTCTTCCAATGACTCCAGTCGATTCTGTTTACTACTCTGTCGGCAACTCCGTCGATATCAACGACCTCCCGAACCTCGCCTTTGTCTTCCAGAGCGTCTAAGGTTTGGAATTTATTGGCACGACACAGAGGAGCACCGGGATTGCTGGTTTGGGTTGTTCTGTTCCTTCTTTGAATCGGCTTTGCATAGATATGATCTGTGAATCCCTCGGCGTGGGATTGCTGAGGAGGTGGGTTTGCACCGTCTGTTGAGGTGTGCTTCCTTGCCTCGTTCTCTGCAGTGATTCGTTTTGAGCAGTCCTTGTCTAGATGCCCCGCTCGACCACAAAACATGCATATGAAAGGGATGTTCTCATATTCTATGAGGTAGCGGTTTCCTTCGATCATAACCTGGGGTGTGAGCGGTTTGGCCATGTCCAACTCCACGGCGATTCTAGCGAAACGACCCCGTCGTTGGCTTAACGTATTGAGATCAACCTTGATCGTCTTCCCTATGTAGTCCCCAATTTCTGCAAGCAAAGACTCTCTGTATAGATGAAGCGGGAGATTTGGAATACGTAGCCAAGCCACCACCTTTGGCACGGGTGATGCCTCCGGCGAGAAATCAGGTTGCCACCTCTGCACCGTCAGATAGGATACGAACAGTGGCCAGGGGCCCCCTGTGAGCGCATGCATGAAGTCGTCTTCTCGCTGGAGTTGAACGACGTAGTAATCGTTAGCTAAGTCTATGAGGTTAAACCCTCTGGTAGGTTTCCACATGAGTTTGAGTCTGTCCTTTAGGGTCAGATATCCAATCCCCTTGGAAAGAAGCTTCACGATAACCGTGTATTGCCAGGGTTTGAGCAAACTATCCCTCGCTTCCTGCTTTAGGTCGAAGGCCGGCATGCCCCCTTCGGACGAGATGATGATGTCCGCCTGTGTCAGGTTTACGCCGCATTCATCTGCATCAATACGGATATAGTCGTGATCTGCAGTAGACGCCTTCCGCACTGTGTCTCTGTAGGATGGTCTCGCAGCTTGAGACGTGCCTTGGTCCGACCCCGCTGTAGATTCTGTCAAGGGAGGGAATTGTGACGCTGGGGCATCTCCTGCATCGACATCCATAGCTTGGGTCGGGTTGCCTGCACCGTCCCTCTTGTTCTTCCGGTAACTAGCATAGTTCATACTGATGCTCGTATTGCCCAACGGAACCGGCTGATGAGAGGCCGGTTGACCCCCATCTCCATCGTCATCCAACAGCACATCACCATGTGCGTCGCCCCCGCCGCCGCCCACAGCGCTAGGGTTCCCCTTCGACACAGTTACAATTAAACTCATATCTTGTATTGATAATTCAATTATTGATAAAAGATGAGTATGATTGAATACTTATGTTATCAATGTTGGCTCCTAACGGTGTGGAGCAATGAATTAGGGCTTGATCATTAATAATATGATCTTGAGAACATAAATGGTTTATAATGGAAAACCCTAATCCTAATAAAGGGTGATGATATGTAAGAGAAATCCTAACCCTAAATAAGGGAATAGTGATGCTACTCTTAAATTGCATAGTGCTGATATATAATTGATATAACTGTTATCATGTAATGATCATGCAGGTAATCATGAGATGATGATCATAGCCAGGTATGAGCTATGATGTGTTAATTATTTAAATTCTTTATGGGCCTTGTGAGCCATTATATGCTTTGTTTCCTAGTAAGAGGTAACAAGAGACTAAATGGGCTTTGAGAGCCATGTGAGATGCTTGTGTAGCAAGTACCATGTTAACCTTGGTCAGATGACCTGAAGGTATTAGTTACCTGATAAGTGGTAAAAAGTGTTCTTTGATGAACCGAGGGTTTGAATACCCATACTCCATAATCATGATGATGAGATGTTAAGGTATGAGAATGCCCATGATGAGTTAAGGGATTGAGATCCCAATGTTTTATAAAGCTTTGAAAAGTACTTAATAGAAGTATTACACATTCTTTATAGCATTTGAGATAATAATTTATGTTTGAAAACCTGACTGGTGCTAAAAGAATATGGTAATACACTTAATTAATCAAGTGAAATCTCATCATGTAGTGCCCTGGCCATAGATCCATCAGTGTCAAAATTTGCTGAATGGTGAAACGGGTTGTTCTGTGGCATAACCCGGAAATAACATATTTTTGAATATGTGGGGGTAATGGGTGAATATATCCTTACGCCTCATAGGAATGACTGCAGGCCATATCCTCTGCACATGAATGGTTACAGACCATATCCCAATAAGAGTATGTCTATGGGTCATAACTCCAAAATACCAAGCATTAGCTACATGCCATATCCTGAAAAGAGTATATGCTATGGGCTATAACTCTATAGAAAAGTTACTAGTATACCCTAGAAAGCTATTTAGCAGTGACACTAGATATCTTGCATATAGTCTCGTACTAACCGGGACATATGAGGTCATGGAAATTCAGCTCTTCCATTGACCTATGTATGGTATTGATGCTTTACTTAATCGTGGTCGGTTGGAGCATGAGTGGTATACCTCATCTCCTCAGGGCATAAGTGTGACTGTAAAATGTAATCAGCCGTATAGAATGTATGATTAAGGATTGAATACGAAAATCATTGGCTGATGTTACATTTCTTTATGCATCTTTATTTGATAGATGATATATTTATGATTCCTTACATTCCTTGCAAAGTAGATAGATGATGTACAAGTCAACCATGGGTACATGCAATGTTATCCTTAAGAAAGGAGATCATCTTATTATGTTCATATAATGATTAATATTGTTGTTAATATAAAAGAAGTCCTGCTCAGTTTATTACTATTTATCTGCAATAATAATGTTTCTGGCGGAGAGTTATATCTCTCGCTGGGACAATTTTCAATTGTCTCACCCCCATGGGATCCAACTTTTTAGGTAGACGCAGAAGAAGAGGCGGAAACCCCATAGAAGGGGTAGAGAAGCAACATCAACAGGGACGTGTAATACTCCAAGTGGAGACTCTGGATGTCATATTTTGTATAGAGAGTCCTATGTGTCGTCTATGTACTCTCAGGTCCTCGGAGTTAGTAGTTGTTACTTTTAATGAATCAATCTAAGATTTTGGCTTGATGCCACGAGGTTCTTTAGCTGCTTATGTATAGTTTTAACAGAGTAGTTGATGCTTGTAATCCTTGAGAAGGAATGGTACAAGATATGTACTTATGAACCAGGATGTAAATGAAATACAGTGGTTCTTCATAAAAGAGTTTTCCTGTGTTTGGATCTCTTTGTAAATGGTTTTAATTTTTAGTGATTTTTCAGTAATCCACTGTTAATGATCGCTTCCACTTAGTTAATAACATTTTGTTCAAACGGTGTGTCACAATTTATTGGTATTAGAGCTCTAGGTTCGCTGAGTCTACAGAGACATAGGACTAAGGTTGTTGAGTTTGTTCTAGTGTCTTCTAGTTTATCTGATAGTGTCTTCTACTCATATAGGAGAAGAACTTAAAGATGTATGGATCACACGAAGAACATGCTTCTGAGAGTAGTAATGTTGCACCAATAGAAGGTGTAAGGGACCAGGCAAGAGAAAAATGACTGCCTGAGAACCCCCAAGATAATCCAACAATGATAAGGAATCCCTCTTTTAATATCACTGTTGGGCAAGCTAGGATAGAAATGATGCATATAGTGGACTATATTTTAGCAATACAACCTAGACTACCAACCTCCAATGATGAAGTTTTAGACACCAATAGGATTCTTGCTCAACATCAGCATGTTGAAGCAATGAATAATGATGAAAGGAATAGGTTACAACCTAGAATCAGGATTTGCCACAGGTGTAGGCAGCCTGGACATATCAGAAGAAATTGTCCAGAAAAAGATAATGAGGAAAGAATTAAGAAAAGACCTATCCAAACTCAGGGACAGAGGGCTAGTAGTTTCAAAAAGGGGAAGATTTTGGTACCATCCGTACAACCAAGGTCAAGTGCATTAGGGAAGGGGCTACCCGGAAAGGGTAAAGGACCTTGTTGACCATATCAAGAGTTTACAACCTATCACCAGTGTAGACAGGTAGGACATCTAGTAAGGGACTGTCCGGTTGGAAACACAATGGTAATCCAACCACCGAGGCAGAGACATCAAGGGCATCATAGGAATAGTTTTCTGGTGGCACTTGAGGACGTGGACAGATGTCCCAGGCAGGATCAACTACATTAAATAATAAAGCACAAAGTCAACATCAGGAAACGGTAAGATTCTCTGAAAAGAATCAGCCTAAGGCAGTAAAAATACTACAAGATGAGACAAGTTAGATGAAATAGTTTTATTCTGATATATTATTTCATGATTTCATGTGTTAAATATAAGAAAGCAGTTGTTTTTAAGCTTTCTTTTACTAGTTATATGAGGACACAAGGAAGATGAGGACTTATATTTTACTCAGTATTCCTTTAATTTCTCTTATCTGTATGAAAAAGGATAAGGTATAGAAATGATGCTTGAAGAAAATCTAGGAGTGTTAAATATTGTGTTTATGATGATATGAAAAGTGAGGAACATGATAGTAAATAAAGTGCATACTACCTAATCTCAGTACTTGTATACCCTGGCCAGGTATATAATTATTGGAGATAGGGCAAGTATGGAACTCTTAGATTATTATATTTTTGATTACTCTGATCAAGTATTTATTCTGAAACAATCTAGTGAGAATAAAGAAATTAGAAATATGGAATGGATATTTTAGCACATCCTAAGTACAATAAAGAGGAATCTGAGATGATCTCAGGTGAATCTATGTGTATGAGGAAATAAAAGTATAATCCTCATGATAAAGAAAATGAGACAAGGGAGATGATCCCTATCTGATAAAGCTTGTGTGAATAGTAAAGATCTTTTCCCATGATATGGAAATGGGAAATGTGATAAAATCACAAAATGTTAAAAAATATGTTAGACAATAGCAAAGGAATGGGTAATGACATGTAATCATACTTAAAATTCATATGTTGATGGCAAGGAACCTAGGATGAAACAAGAGTAAACGACTCATGAACAATTGAAGGTTCATGCTATAATTAGAGGAGATGATAATCTTTTCTCTTTGAAAAACAACCATGGGTGATGATAGGGTGATAAGAGGAATATGTTTCTTTGTGTTCTCTTCTTTTTGGAACAAGGCAATCAAGTGAGTACTATGGCACTTGATGTGCATGGATTAGAAATAATCTAATGATGGATACTTAGAAAAGCATCAGTTCATCTTGGACTTTGGTTCCAAGATAAAGATATATGTAACAAATAATGTTCCAAAGATGAAAGAAAAATCTTCTTAAATGTGTGACTTTGGTAACAACAACAGAGAAATGGAAATGATGAGGATGTGATGTGTTTTTGACACATGTGATGGATATCCAAGTAAGGAATTCTGGTATCTAAGAAATATCACGTGGTATGGGAAAGTAAAAGCATAACCTCTAATTAGATGATATATGTTTGTTACTTGGGATGGTCAACTGTGAAATCAGTCTAATTACATAAAATAGTATGGACATCACATATTAGGGATTTATGCTCTGCATAAACATAACATTGACAAGAATGTACTAATTGAAGGAACAATTGTAAAATCATTGTGGAAAAAGCTTATCAAGTTAAAAAAATAATTCTAAAGATACCTCTAAGAAAAGTTCTTAATTGGTAAGTAACCTCCCCTTATGACAAAAGTATGTACAACTAATAAGATAGCCGGTTCAAGCAGTAAGAAAGTTTAGTGTTGTGTCAGTAGATTGGATGGCACAAAAGATGTATGATAATACTTGTAGTCACAAGTGGGTAACAAAAAAAATGTAACTCTGGTCTTTTCTTGGAAGTGAAACGCTAAACTAAATGAGGAGTATGGGAGACTCCCTAGAACCAAGAATCATGTCACATAAAGTTATAAGTGGAGAAAGGTGATAAATTAGTGAGGCTTGACACCTGAAGAGAATGAGGTATGTATAATGTATCTATGACTAAGAAAAATGCTACCTGACACAGAGTTGACTCTATAGTTAATACTAAAAAGAAATAGTACAATATGTGTCCTGTATGACAAGTTCTATGATAACCTTGTGTGGAAGAACTTTGTGTTGATCAAATTTCTATGGCATCTCCATGACATTAAGATGTCATGTGGAGACCTGATGATATGATGAATAAGTAATATTTGTCTTCCATTACCTAGGATTTCGGGGACGAAATCCTTGTTAGGGATTTATAATTTATAACATCCCTGACCTGGGTTAAGGCTTAACCCTAGAAGTTTTGCTTAAGTAAGTCATTTATATTCTTGTATTTATCTTTAAAAAATAATAATAATAATTAAGACTCAAGAGGAAATTATGTTTCAATTTTGGTCCTGTTTGAATAATGTTGAAACAATGTTTTACTTGTTTTGGACTAAAGTGCAAATTACCCAAGTTGAGGGGTTAACTTGCAAATGATACATAATAAAATGTTCTTCACGTTTTAATCATCATAAGAATGAGAATGATGCAGAGGTATGGCTTTTGAAAGCCTGAGCACCAAGAAAGAGCTTATTAAGCAATGTTTGTGCATTAAAATCTAGTTTTGGTGTAATGTGCAATTTACCCAAAACCCAGGGTTCAATATGAAAAATACCACTTCTAGAGAGTCCCTAATGTTTCTTGGTATCAATTACAGACAATAAAATCAGAGCAGAATCTCATTTGAATCTCTTTGGAGGAGAGAGAATCTTGATATTAAATTAATCAAGATTTAAGCATAATTGAAACCCTAATTCGATTTAATGCAAAAATAAATATATTAAAGGAAGTTCCTTTCAACCAAAAGTGTGATGGTTGAATTTGAATAAATGTGGACGTCCTTGTGCCTTGCAAAGGCAACGAAATATCTAAAGTGAGTGGAGAGTCCACTCACAATAGTTAAAGAAAAAGTAATATCCACTCAATTTTGGATATTATTATTATATTGATTAAGGTGCTTAATTTGCTTTCCTTCATTCATGGATAATGAAGAGGAATTACAAGGTGGGGGAGATGGATTCGTATTCAAGGGATGGAGGGGAGTATGTGGCACCAATTATGGGATTTGAAGGAATTATTTATCAGTTTCTCTCTCATTGAAATTCCCTTATATACATCCCATTTTCAACCCACATGAAAGGATTTTTCGATCCTTTTTTCTTTCATTGCTTTGGTTGAACACAAGGGAGCTTAGGAGAAGCAGGAGGACGTGCCCAACCTGTAGGTAAGCTCCATAGTCATCTTCAACCATGATTTCATGGTGGAAATCGAAATTCAATGCTTGATTTCTCTTTTTCTCCATTCAATGCTCAACCTTGATCATCCTTTGCATCCAAAGACTTGAGAACGGACCTTGGATAGTTGAGAAAGCTTCATTAAAAATTTAGGATTTGAATCTTGAAGCTTGGATTCAACTTTGAAGGCCGGTTATATAACTTGAACCCTTAAATGTCATTATTGCTTGCAATTTATTCTCATGTGTTGAAACTTTCTTATTCCCCAATTTCCTTTTGATTATTTGTTGAAATCACCCTAAGAATCACAACTGATTTCGAAGGTTTGCAACTTGAAGATGATGATGCCATCTTAATAACACACCACAACAAAGGAATGGGAAAATAGTTTTCAAAACCGATTGAGTTGATTCAGTTTCAAAATAGATTGAGTTGATTCGGTTTCAAAACTGAATGGGCAATTTACCTCAAAATTGAATGGATGATTGAGTTCAAGACCGAATGGGTAATCAAACCCAAGACCGAATGGGTAATTTACTTCTATTCCGAATGGGTAATTTACCTCAAAACCGAATGGGTAATTGACTTTAAGATAGAATGGATAATTGAGTTCAAAACTGAATGGGTAATGGATCTCAAGATCAATTGGGTAACTTGAACTTCAAAACTGTGTGGGGTTAATTAATGATGTGAATGATGAAGATCCAATGGCTCAAATGGTCTTAATACCGTTTGAGGGAAAATGGTCTCCAGACCATTTGTGTAACATCCCTGACCTGGGTTATGAGTCAACCCTAGGTGTTTTGCCTAAATATGTAATTAAATCTTTGTGATTAACTCTGAGCATGTAATTAAGTTTCTCAGAAACGTATATTTCAGCATTTGCTCCTTTTTATTTAAAGTTGTAGCATTGTTTTGATATATAGGGACCTATGTGCAATTTAACCAGTTGAAAGGGTTAGCTTGCAATTTGCACATGATGAGATGTTCCTCTGATGTTGATACATCATGAGAAATCTTTTTAGCAAAGTTCGAGGGATTTCCCAAGCTAAGGCACCAAGGTGCAGCTGTGGAAGCAATCCCGGTGCTTGAAACCCTAGTTTGGGGTAAAATGCAAATTACCCAAATTAAGGGATACAAATTGTGAAATATGTCATCTAATGTATCTTTTTAGACTCTTGCCATCATTAAAGAGAATAAATGATGAGGAAGTCACCTCAATTGAATTATCAAGTTATGAGATATGCCTTGTGATTGAATAATCAGGGTATATGTGCAATATTTCTTTATGTATGTACCTCATTATTAGCTTGCTCTCCTTTACCTTCTTTTCCTAAGACCTTAAGAGAAGGTTTGTCCTTAGAATAAAGAGGAAGGGACGATCAAGTAAAGAAGGAGGGACCTAGTTGGAATTATGGACAACTTATGAACTAATGTTGAAAATCCTACCCCATGTATATAAGCTCTCCTTCCCTTAGTTGCAAGGGAACTTACTCTTCGTTCCCCTACTGTTTCATTTCACCAAAGACGACCAAGGACTGCCTTGGAGCTAAGGAGGACGACCAAGGGGTGCAAGGTAGGTTTAAACCCCTCTTCTTGCCTAATTCCATGGTTAGAACTCGAATTCAAGGTCATCTTCATGGCTAATTCTTGAAACCCTATCTTTCTAGCCGTCTCTTTTCATCCTTCCTTGGAGCTTTCACCTTGGCCAACATGTAAGAACTCAAGGACGCCATTAGAGCTTGGAGCTTGAAAGCTTGGAGCTCAAGAAGCAAGCTTTAGGCGGGTTTTATAACTCTAAACCCATGTTTTACTATGTGCATCTTTATATGCGGTTTGATGATAGCTCTTAGTGTTTCCCTACTTTTCCCTGCTATTTTGCAAGCAAAGCTGTGGGATATCTGTACTGTTCTTGAGCTAGGAGATGAAGGCGTGATTTCCAAGAAAAACCCACCGCTTTTCTTTTCCTTAAATGGTCCTAACAGTTTGCTCTCTCGGACTCAAGACCGCGAGGTGAGCAAACGGTCTCGAGACCGCGACAGGGAAAACGGTCTCAAGACCGTTTGGCCCCGTTGACCGAGTGTGGACCGTATAAGAAATCTGTTCCTAATTATATAGACTAATTACCCTCAAATTTTGGGAGACTAACTCCAAAGGAATCGGGAGATATGACCTTTTTAAGTCACAACTTTAAATGAATTAATTAATGATTTTCAAACGGTCTGAAATTGTCTTTTTGGGCAAACGGTCTCAAGACCGTGTAAGGTCGTTGACTAAGCGTTTACCGTATGAGATTACTGTTCAAAATAATGTTAATTAACAACTCACCAAGTTTGATAGTCTAAATCCAAACGGGCTAAGAGTTGAAGGGTGAATACTAGGGCTAACCCTAGATAAAATCAGTACTGAAATTATGGTGACCTAATTAGGGTTTTTAGGGTTGATTGACCTAAACGGTCTCAAGACCGTTTGGGGGTCACCAAACGGTCTCAAGACCGCGAGGGCAATCAACCAAGACCGTTTGGAGGTCTGGGGTCAAGATTTGTTGACCAATTGAAGGTACAATTACACCAAATTACATTGCAATTAAATATTGATATAATCATCAACTCAATTTGTTCAACCTTGATGAATTTCCACTAGAATCCAAAATTGGATGGGAAAACGGTCTCAAGACCATTTGGAACTCATCCAAATGGTCTCAAGACCGAGAGGACAATCACCCAAGACCGTTTGAAGGTCCAGGGTTGAGTAATTTGACCAATTGAGGACCCAATTGCAAATAAGTTATCAATTTAATCAAAATTATGTTTTGTGGATCAATCATGGTTCAACCCCTATCAAATCACCTTAGACTTTGATGAAATCTTGGGAAAACGGTCTTAAGACCATGAGGGGTCCACCCACATGACCTCAAGACCGTTTGGGCCAAGTTTGGGCCCAATTGGAGCTCAATTAAAGGGTTCAACCTTGTGTTGATGCACACTGTTGAGTGTTGATGGGTGAACATTGATAGACCCTAATTGAATCGATTTCAACCATAATTGGTTAACTATTATGGGTCAATTGAATGACCAAGTGATCAAGAATAATCTTAATTGACTAAATCCATAAGTGGTCAACATATCTTTGACCATTTGAGGGCTTCAACATGGGTTGATATTATCGGTTGCATCTTTGAGCCTTGTTGAAGGACCAAGCGGCTGAGACCATGAGAGCCTCGCGGTCTCAAGACCGTGAGAGGGCTCGCGGTCTCAAGACCGTGAGGGGGCTCACAGTCTCAAGACCAAGAGGAGGCTCGCGGTCTCAAGACCGCGAAGGGCCTCGCGGTCCTGAGGTCAAAGAAGGGCAAACGGTCTTCATGACCCTCGCGGTCTCAACTCAAATTAGTCTTCGCGGTCTCAACATTAACTTGAACCAATGGGAGGCTGTGCGGTCTTGAACCCTTGAAGAGGCTCACGGTCTTGAAGCCTAAGGGGGCTCGCGGTCTTCGAGTTAGAAAGAGGCTCGTGGTCTTGGAGGGTCAAAGTGGGCAAACGGTCAACACTTTCAACCAATTTCAATTCAATTGATGATTAATGATTGAAATCAATCAATGTGATTCAAGGTTGACTTCATTAAATCAAATGATGATATAAATGGTTCAATGTTGCCCTAATCAAACCCTAATGACAACCTAGGATATTAAGGGGTTATTTGACTAAGGTTTTGACCATAATGATGATCAATGGGGTGAATTACCAATATACCCCTGAAAGGTCAATTGAGTTATACCTTGCTCAATTCAAACCCTAATTACATGAGAATGATGTTTTTAGTCATAATGACTCTATCCAACTTGATCTAGTCTAATGTTATCATCAACCATGAGTATGATGAAAGAGAGAGTACTCTAGAGAGAGAAAGTACCCTAGAGAGAGAAAGTAACTCTAATCACATAATGGTGATGTTGTTGGCTATGTTAGCCTATGATGACTCAATCCAACCTGTTTTAGAGTGATGTTGACGTCATCTAACATTATGATGAGAGAGAAAGTACTTCTAGAGAGAGAAAGTACTTCTAGAGAGAGAAAGTACCCTTTTTAAGTAGAAACTCAAGTAAAGCATCTCCAATGCACATAAGTGAGCATAATTAGGGTATGGTCCACCTGGGTGAGGTCATAGAAACCCTAATTATGATAAATGATGAACCTTTAACTAATCCAAGAGCATCAATGAAGATGTTACTCATACATGATGATGTTATGAGTTTAATTCACCTGGATGTGAATAGTAAACCCTAATTCAAGGGTAATGACATGTAATGTGAATAGTAAACCCTAATTCAAGGGAAATGGCATGCTTTTGAGCATTAAACTCTATTTGATTTGAATTAAAGATTTAACTCTTATGACAAGAGTAGGAAGTACATTCCTTATTATTGTATTACCTTTATCAGATGTATTAACCATGCAGGTTCTGATATGAAGGTAATCATATCCAGGTATGGATGTTGATGTTATATTCATTGAAGGCATGTTGTTAGCCTTATGAATAAGTAAAGTAATCTGATGCCTTGCCAGTGGCATCCTATACTGATAATGGGATGTGAGAGCCATGAATACCATCAAAGTCATGCCTTAGAGATGACTTGTGATGAGGATAATGAGAAATGATGATTGATATGAGTTAGGCCTGTTACATTTAGTATTCTTCTTTTATAGCTGCTATGCTATTGTTATTGTTTGCAGAACAATGTATGTTGTTAAAGAATATTGAATGTACCTAACTAATCAAGTATAATGTAGAGCCCTGATCATAGATCCATCATTGTCAGAAATTAAATGATGGTGAAACAGGTTTTCCTCAGGGAACTCCTGGAGCGCATACTTTTGAGTATGTGGGGTACATGGATGTGTAGAACCTTACATCCTAGTGTAGGAAAGTGATGTAGATGTGTAATCCATCCATCCTTCACTATAATTCCATACCGCATCAGTGGTAGGTAAACATGAAACCTCCTGATGACGAAGAAAGCACAGATATCCGTATCAGTGGTAGGTAAATATGAAACCTCCTGATGACGAAGAGAGTACAGAACACCACTGTGACTCTAGAATAGCGAAGGACCAGTTTACCCTAGTGAGCTATTGTAGTAGAGACATGAGGTGTCCTACAAGTGATCCTCTTACTGACTGAGGAAGGTGAAGGTCATGAGAATCCGACTCTCTTAATGACCTATGTATGATACTGATGTGACTTCTCAGCGATCAGTTGGAGTATGAGTGGTAAGCCTCATCTCCACAGGGCATAATGTTGTTTGTAAAACATAATCAACCATGTAGTATAACTTGTTAGAGATAACTCCAAGTTAGTTGATTGATGTTACATTGCAATAGTGTCTATATTCTCCATATCTCCTAAATGGTTGAGATCTTATTATACCTGCAACTGTTATAGAATGCTTTGAAGGCTTTACTGTTTAAGATATTTTTTTTGATGTTATAATAAAGCTTCTAGCAAAGAGTTATAACTCTCGCTGGGACAATTATGTATAATTGTCTCACCCCGTAGGCTTCAACTTTTTAGGTGGACGTCGGAGACGAAGGAACCAGCCTACAGGTGATCAGTCTCAGCAGCAGCATCAGGGGCAGCAGTAATATCAGGTGGAGATTGTCCTGCCATATGGTGTAGTTAGAGTCAGTCCTATGTGTCCTCTGTACTCTCAGGTCTTGGAGTCTTTTGTATAGTGATCTTGAGATTTTGTATCTTGATGTATATAATTACTCGAGAAGTAATTATCCTGAGATGTAAACAGTTTATCTCTCTTTATGAAAGAAGCTTTTATGGATCCAAGCTCTTGTCTCGAGAAGTTTTAATTTCCCGTGATTTTTGTCTTCCGCTGATTACCGATTCGCTTCCGCTAAGTTTTAATCGTGTTTATGTCATGGTTTGGAGATCAGAGCCCACAATTAGTGGTATCAGAGCTCCAGGTTCAGTTGAGTCTACAGAGGCATAGGACTTAGGATGTCGAGTCTACCTTTAGTACTCCTTCCTTATCTAATAGAATCTTCTGCTCCTCAGGAGAAGAAGATACATAAGAATGTCAGAACATCGTGATGAGCACGTGGCAGAGAGTAGTGCTAGTGCACCTCGAGGCGGTGTAAGAGTTCCGAGAATAGAACAACCTGCACCTGAGTCGCCAAGAGAGCCACCTCAGTTCGACCCAGCTGACATGAGTGATCCAGCTGTACAGACGATGTTCGGGCAGTTCATGACTACCATGACACATATAACCGATAGGATGCCCATTCCTACACCCAGGGCACCTGTCCAGCCTGAAGCACAAGGTATTGGTAAGACATTCGAACGACTTCGTCGTGTCGGAGCTACCGAGTACTTCGGAACTGCCGACCCTGCAGATGCTGACTTATGGTTGACAGAGTTGGAGAAGGCTTTCAGGATTCTTATGATTCCGGAAGCTGAGAAGGTTAGACATGTTGTCTATCTTCTCAAAGGCAGTTCTGGTCACTGGTGGAACGTGGAAGAGAAGAAGAGACCTGGAGTAGAGTTCTCATGGGAAGAGTTTCGTCGGGAATTTATCAATAGATATTTTCCAAAGACCTTCCTAGATGAGAAGATCTCTCAGTTTGAGAAACTAAGGCAGGGTATGATGAACATTAGTGAGTATGAAGCTAAGTTCATGGAGTTGTTGCGGTTCTGTCCGCACATGGCTGCTACGGATGAGGAAAGAATCAGAAGATTCGAAAAGGGTTTGAATTCCGATATGTCAACCCCTATGTCTGCCTTAGAAAACAGAGAGAGATTCTCTACCTTTGTTGAGTCAGTCCGAAGGATAGAGAGATCTGTGGTTGAGAAAAGACAAACCCATAAAAGATATCCACAGTTCCAGGGTTCTTCATCTAGGGATTCCAAGAGACCTAGATTCTCTGCACCTAACCCTCCACCACCCAGATCGAGTTTTCAAACTCAATGGACACCAAGCAGAGGTAGAGGACGGAGTCAACCGCTTCAAGGGACGCACAGTTCTGCATCAGTGTCAGTTACTGGACCACCCAGACCACAGCAATAGGAGAAGAGTTGCTACAACTGTGGTAAGGTGGGACACTTGATGAAGGATTCCCGTTCTAGGCCTGTCGGTGTGACACAACAAACCCCGAGACAGAATCAACAGGGATCTCAGAATAGACAACATCAAGGAGCAGCTCGAGGACGTGGACAAGCGTCTCAAGCTGGATCATCAGCACCACCTCAACACCAGGCGATTGGGAGGTTCTATGCTATGAACCCACCTGAGGCAGTGGTCAATCCACGGGTAGCGGCAGGTCAGATGAAACTTTTATATTCTGATATGTCTATATCCTGCGATGTATCTGTTCTGATTGATCCGGGTGCTACGCACTCTTTCATCACTCGTGAAGTGATTCGTAACTGCAATATGACTGTTAGTCATAGGACAGATAGTTTGTTGTTAGAGACTCCGATAAGTGGGTCTGCCGTTTTGCAGGAGATATGTTCTCCCTGCATCCTCTTCTTTTCTGACCATCGCATTCAAGTGGATCTTATACCACTTGATATGCAGGGATTTGATATAATCCTCGGGATGGATACCTTAGAAAGGTATAGAGTTGTCTTGGATTGTGAGTCCAAGTTGGCTGTGTTTGCTGATGAAAGCAACACATGGATCTTTCAAGGTGAAAGAAAGATTCTGTCTACCTGTCTTGTATCAGCTATGGTTGCTAATAAGCTGTTGAGGCAAGGATGTTATGCATTCTTAGCCCATGTGGTAGATGTTACCAAGGAAAGTTCTAATCCTGTTGAAGTTCCTATGGTCAGGGAATTCGAAGATGTGCTTCTTGAAGAACTTCCTGGTATACCACCACCTCGGGAGATTGATTTTGAAATCAATCTGATCCCAGATACGAAACCCATAGCTCAAACTCCGTATAGGATGGCGCCTGCCGAGATGGAAGAACTCAAGAAACAGCTTCAAGAGTTACTTGAGAGAGGTTTTATCCGACCGAGTACTTCACCTTGGGGTGCTCCGGTCTTGTTTGTTAAAAAGAAAGATGGGTCAATGCGGTTATACATAGACTATAGACAACTCAATAAAGTGACAATAAAGAATAAGTATCCTCTGTCGAGGATTGATGATCTCTTTGACCAGTTGCGTGGTGCAACAGTCTTTTCAAAGATAGACTTGAGGTCTGGATATCATCAACTCCGTATTAAGGATAGTGACATATCCAAGTCTGCCTTTAGGACAAGATATGGTCACTATGAGTTCACAGTTATGTCGTTTGGACTAACCAATGCACCAGCTGCATTCATGGAACTCATGAATAGAGTTTTTCGACCTTTCCTTGATCAGTGTGTTGTCATCTTCATAGATGACATACTGATTTATAGTAAGGATTCCCAACATCATGAGCAACATCTTCGCCAAGTTTTGACCTTGCTAAGAGAACATAAGTTGTACGCCAAGTTTAGCAAGTGTGAGTTCTGGCTGCCGGAGGTATCTTTTCTTGGACATGTAATATCCGCCTCGGGAATTCGTGTTGACCCTACAAAGGTAGAATCTGTTCTACAATGGGAACAACCGAAAACACCGACGGAGATTTGAAGTTTCTTGGGATTAGCTGGATATTATCGAAGGTTCATTAAGAACTTTAGTTCTATAGCTTTACCTTTGACCAAGTTAACCCGGAAAGATGTTTCTTTTTCTTGGAGTGATAAGTGTCAACAATCTTTCCAGCTGCTGAAGGAGAGGTTGACAAGTGCACCTGTGCTAGTGCTACATGAACAAGGAAAAGGGTATATAGTTTTCTGTGATGCTTCCAAAAATGGACTAGGATGTGTGTTGATGCAGGATAAACAAGTGATTTCTTTTGCTTCCCGACAGCTTAAGAAACACGAGGAGAATTATCTGACACACGATCTAGAGTTAGCTGTTGTGGTTCATGCCTTGAAGATCTGGAGGCATTATCTCTACGGAGAAACATTCCAGATTTTCACAGACCACAAAAATCTTAAATATATCTTCTCTCAGCATGAGCTCAACATGAGGCAACGTCGCTGGATGGAGTTAATCAAGGACTACGACTGTACAATTGATTACCATCCAGGTAAGGCCAATGTTGTTGCAGATGCCTTGAGTAGGAAATCAGCAACATCAACCATGAATAGAGCACAACTAAACTCTTTAGTATGCTCTAGGAGAGATATGCTTAACTCTTTAAGGCAAGACAATGTACAGTTGAAGGTGTCATTGCTAGCCGGTTTGTTAGCTGAGATGCATATTAAACCTACCCTAAGAGAGCAGATTAAAGAAGCACAGCTAGGTGATGCTGCAGTTCAACATATAAGATCTGAGTATGGAAATGAGAAGCAAGATGGTTTTCATGACTCAAAAGATCAAGTAGCTTGTTATAATGGAAGAATGATAGTGCCGGATGTGGACAACTTGAGGAAGTTAGTCCCAGAAGAAGCCCATTCTTCCATGTATTCTATGCATCCAGGGAGCACCAAGATGTATCGGAATTTGAAGGATCTGTATTGGTGGCCTGGGATGAAGAAGGACGTTGCAGAGTTTGTTCTGAGGTGTCCTGTGTGTCAGCAAGTTAAAGCTGAACACCAGAAGCCTGCAGGAACAATGCAACCTTTACCCATATCACAGTGGAAGTGGGACCATGTGACCATGGACTTTGTTGTTGGCCTACCTAGGACAAGCAAAGGACATGATTCCATTTGGGTAATTGTTGATAGGTTGACTAAGACAGCACATTTCTTACCTGTCAAAACAACCTATTCTGCTGAAAGGTTATCAGAGTTGTATGTTAAAGAGATAGTGCGTTTGCACGGAGTTCCTGTCACAATAGTTTCTGACAGAGGTCCTCAGTTTACCAGTCGTTTTTGGGAACAGTTGCACAGAGCCTTAGGCACTAAGCTGAGGTTTAGTACGGCCTTTCATCCACAGATTGATGGACAGTCGGAAAGACCCATACAAACCTTAGAAGACCTGTTGCGAGCATGTGTTCTCCAGTTCACCGGAAGTTGGGATCTACACCTAAGCTTGATAGAGTTTGCCTATAACAATAGCTATCAGCATAGTATTGATATGGCACCTTATGAAGCCTTATATGGTAGACGCTGTAGATCACCTTTGTGTTGGTTTGAAACTGGTGAGCATCAGTTGTTAGGTCCTGACCTGGTGCAGCAAACCACGGAAAAGATTAAAGTTATACAACATAAGATTAAGACTGCTCAGGATAGGCAGAAATCTTATGCTGACAAACGTCGTAGACCCTTAGAGTTCCAGGTTGGAGACAGAGTATATCTTAAGGTCTCACCTTGGAAAGGGGTCCTTCGTTTTGGAAGAAAGGGGAAGTTAGCTCCTAGATATATGGGGCCTTATCCAATCATTGAACGGATTGGAAAGGTAGCATATAAATTAGAGCTTCCCCCAGAATTACAGAGGTTACATCCTGTGTTTCACATTTCTATGTTGAAGAAATGTCACCCAGACACCGAATCAGTTCTACAACCTATGGAGGTAGAATTGAATGATGACATATCCTATGAGGAGGGACTGGTGTCAATCCTTGATAAACAAATTAAAAAGTTAAAGAAGAAAGATATAAGTCTTGTGAAAGTCCTCTGGAACCATCGTGGTGTTGAAGAAGCCACTTGGGAGTTAGAGGATGAGATGAGAAGGAAGTATCCTGCCCTTTTCTCGTAGTATGTTTTATCGATTTCGGGGACGAAATCCTTGTAAGGGGTGGATAATTTGTAACATCCCTGACCTGGGTTATGAGTCAACCCTAGGTGTTTTGCCTAAATATGTAATTAAATCTTTGTGATTAACTCTAAGCATGTAATTAAGTTTCTCAGAAACGTATATTTCAGCATTTGCTCCTTTTTATTTAAAGTTGTAGCATTGTTTTGATATACAGGGACCTATGTGCAATTTACCCAGTTGAAAGGGTTAGCTTGCAATTTGCACATGATGAGATGTTCCTCTGATGTTGATACATCATGAGAAATCTTTTTAGCAAAGTTCGAGGGATTTCCCAAGCTAAGGCACCAAGGTGCAGCTGTGGAAGCAATCCCGGTGCTTGAAACCCTAGTTTGGGGTAAAATGCAAATTACCCAAATTAAGGGATACAAATTGTGAAATATGTCATCTAATGTATCTTTTTAGACTCTTGCCATCATTAAAGAGAATAAATGATGAGGAAGTCACCTCAATTGAATTATCAAGTTATGAGATATGCCTTGTGATTGAATAATCAGGGTATATGTGCAATATTTCTTTATGTATGTACCTCATTATTAGCTTGCTCTCCTTTACCTTCTTTTCCTAAAACCTTAAGAGAAGGTTTGTCCTTAGAATAAAGAGGAAGGGACGATCAAGTAAAGAAGGAGGGACCTAGTTGGAATTATGGACAACTTATGAACTAATGTTGAAAATCCTACCCCATGTATATAAGCTCTCCTTCCCTTAGTTGCAAGGGAACTTACTCTTCGTTCCCCTACTGTTTCATTTCACCAAAGACGACCAAGGACTGCCTTGGAGCTAAGGAGGACGACCAAGGGGTGCAAGGTAGGTTTAAACCCCTCTTCTTGCCTAATTCCATGGTTAGAACTCGAATTCAAGGTCATCTTCATGGCTAATTCTTGAAACCCTATCTTTCTAGCCGTCTCTTTTCATCCTTCCTTGGAGCTTTCACCTTGGCCAACCTGTAAGAACTCAAGGACGCCATTAGATCTTGGAGCTTGAAAGCTTGGAGCTCAAGAAGCAAGCTTTAGGCGGGTTTTATAACTCTAAACCCATGCTTTACTATGTGCATCTTTATATGCGGTTTGATGATAGCTCTTAGTGTTTCCCTACTTTTCCCTACTATTTTGCAAGCAAACCCGTGGGATATCTGTACTGTTCTTGAGCTAGGCGATGAAGGCGTGATTTCCAAGAAAAACCCTCCGCTTTTCTTTTCCTTAAACGGTCCTAACAGTTTGCTCTCTCGGACTCAAGACTGCGAGGTGAGCAAACGGTCTCGAGACCGCGACAGGGCAAACGGTCTCAAGACCGTTTGGCCCCATTGACCGAGCGTGGACCGTATAAGAAATCTGTTCCTAATTATATAGGCTAATTACCCTCAAATTTTGGGAGACTAACTCCAAAGGAATCGGGAGATATGACCTTTTTAAGTCACAACTTTAAATGAATTAATTACTGATTTTCAAACGGTCTGAAATTGTCTTTTTGGGCGAACGGTCTCAAGACCGTGTAAGGTCGTTGACTAATCGTTGACCGTATGAGATTACTGTTCAAAATAATGTTAATTAATAACTCACCAAGTTTGATGGTCTAAATCCAAACGGGCTAAGAGTTGAAGGGTGAATACTAGGGCTAACCCTAGATAAAATCAGTACTGAAATTATGGTGACCTAATTAGGGTTTTTAGGGTTGATTGACCTAAACGGTCTCAAGACCGTTTGGGGGTCACCAAACGGTCTCAAGACCGCGAGGGCAATCAACCAAGACCGTTTGGAGGTCTGGGGTCAAGATTTGTTGACCAATTGAAGGTACAATTACACCAAATTACATTGCAATTAAATATTGATATAATCATCAACTCAATTTGTTCAACCTTGATGAATTTCCACTAGAATCCAAAATTGGATGGGCAAACGGTCTCAAGACCGTTTGGAACTCATCCAAACGGTCTCAAGACCGAGAGGACAATCACCCAAGACCGTTTGAAGGTCTAGGGTTGAGTAATTTGACCAATTGAGGACCCAATTGCAAATAAGTTATCAATTTAATCAAAATTCTGTTTTGTGGATCAATCATGGTTCAACCCCTATCAAATCACCTTAGACTTTGATGAAATCTTGGGAAAACGGTCTTAAGACCATGAGGGGTCCACCCACATGACCTCAAGACCGTTTGGGCCAAGTTTGGGCCCAATTGGAGCTCAATTAAAGGGTTCAACCTTGTGTTGATGCACACTGTTGAGTGTTGATGGGTGAACATTGATAGACCCTAATTGAATCGATTTCAACCATAATTGGTTAACCATTATGGGTCAATTGAATGACCAAGTGATCAAGAATAATCTTAATTGACTAAATCCATAAGTGGTCAACATAGCTTTGACCATTTGAGGGCTTCAACATGGGTTGATATTATCGGTTGCATCTTTGAGCCTTGTTGAAGGACCAAGCGACTGAGACCATGAGAGCCTCGCGGTCTCAAGACCGTGAGAGGGCTCGCGGTCTCAAGACCGTGAGGGGGCTCATGGTCTCAAGACCGATAGGAGGCTCGCGGTCTCAAGACCGCGAAGGGCCTCGCGGTCCTGAGGTCAAAGAAGGGCAAACGGTCCCTCGCGGTCTCAACTCAAATTAGTCTTCGCGGTCTCAACATTAACTTGAACCAATGGGAGGCTTCGCGGTCTTGAACCCTTGAAGAGGCTCACGGTCTTGAAGCCTAAGGGGGCTCGCGATCTTGGAGTTAGAAAGAGGCTCGCGGTCTTGGAGGGTCAAAGTGGGCAAACGGTCAACACTTTCAACCAATTTCAATTCAATTGATGATTAATGATTGAAATCAATCAATGTGATTCAAGGTTGACTTCATTAAATCAAATGATGATATAAATGGTTCAATGTTGCCCTAATCAAACCCTAATGACAACCTAGGATATTAAGGGGATATTTGACTAAGGTTTTGACCATAATGATGATCAATGGGGTGAATTACCAATATACCCCTGAAAGGTCAATTGAGTTATACCTTGCTCAATTCAAACCCTAATTACATGAGAATGATGTTTTTAGTCATAATGACTCTATCCAACTTGATCTAGTCTAATGTTATCATCAACCATGAGTATGATGAAAGAGAGAGTACTCTAGAGAGAGAAAGTACCCTAGAGAGAGAAAGTAACTCTAATCACATAATGGTGATGTTGTTGGCTATGTTAGCCTATGATGACTCAATCCAACCTGTTTTAGAGTGATGTTGACGTAATCTAACATTATGATGAGAGAGAAAGTACTTCTAGAGAGAGAAAGTACCCTTTTTAAGTAGAAACTCAAGTAAAGCATCTCCAATGCACATAAGTGAGCATAATTAGGGTATGGTCCACCTGGGTGAGGTCATAGAAACCCTAATTATGATAAATGATGAACCTTTAACTAATCCAAGAGCATCAATGAAGATGTTACTCATACATGATGATGTTATGAGTTTAATTCACCTGGATGTGAATAGTAAACCCTAATTCAAGGGTAATGACATGTAATGTGAATAGTAAACCCTAATTCAAGGGAAATGGCATGCTTTTGAGCATTAAACTCTATTTGATTTGAATTAAAGATTTAACTCTTATGACAAGAGTAGGAAGTACATTCCTTATTATTGTATTACCTTTATCAGATGTATTAACCATGCAGGTTCTGATATGAAGGTAATCATATCCAGGTATGGATGTTGATGTTATATTCATTGAAGGCATGTTGTTAGCCTTATGAATAAGTAAAGTAATCTGATGCCTTGCCAGTGGCATCCTATACTGATAATGGGATGTGAGAGCCATGAATACCATCAAAGTCATGCCTTAGAGATGACTTGTGATGAGGATAATGAGAAATGATGATTGATATGAGTTAGGCCTGTTACATTTAGTATTCTTCTTTTATAGCTGCTATGCTATTGTTATTGTTTGCAGAACAATGTATGCTGTTAAAGAATATTGAATGTACCTAACTAATCAAGTATAATGTAGAGCCCTGATCATAGATCCATCATTGTCAGAAATTAAATGATGGTGAAACAGGTTTTCCTCAGGGAACTCCTGGAGCGCATACTTTTGAGTATGTGGGGTACATGGATGTGTAGAACCTTACATCCTAGTGTAGGAAAGTGATGTAGATGTGTAATCCATCCATCCTTCACTATAATTCCATACCGCATCAGTGGTAGGTAAACATGAAACCTCCTGATGATGAAGAAAGCACAGATATCCGTATCAATGGTAGGTAAATATGAAACCTCCTGATGACGAAGAGAGTACAGAACACCACTGTGACTCTAGAATAGTGAAGGACCAGTTTACCCTGGTGAGCTATTGTAGTAGAGACACGAGGTGTCCTACAAGTGATCCTCTTACTGACTGAGGAAGGTGAAGGTCATGAGAATCCGGCTCTCTTAATGACCTATGTATGATACTGATGTGACTTCTCAGCGATCAGTTGGAGTATGAGTGGTAAGCCTCATCTCCACAGGGCATAATGTTGTTTGTAAAACATAATCAACCATGTAGTATAACTTGTTAGAGATAACTCCAAGTTAGTTGATTGATGTTACATTGCAATAGTGTCTATATTCTCCATATCTCCTAAATGGTTGAGATCTTATTATACCTGCAACTGTTATAGAATGCTTTGAAGGCTTTACTGTTTAAGATATTTTTTTTGATGTTATAAGAAAGCTTCTGGCGAAGAGTTATAACTCTCACTGGGACAATTATGTATAATTGTCTCACCCCGTAGGCTTCAACTTTTTAGGTGGACGTCGGAGACGAAGGAACCAGCCTACAGGTGATCAGTCTCAGCAGCAGCATCAGGGGCAGCAGTAATCTCAGGTGGAGATTGTCCTGCCATATGGTGTAGTTAGAGTCAGTCCTATGTGTCCTCTGTACTCTCAGGTCTTGGAGTCTTTTGTATAGTGATATTGAGATTTTGTATCTTGATGTATATAATTACTCGAGAAGTAATTATCCTGAGATGTAAACAGTTTATCTCTCTTTATGAAAGAAGCTTTTATGGATCCAAGCTCTTGTCTCGAGAAGTTTTAATTTCCCGTGATTTTTGTCTTCCGCTGATTACCGATTCGCTTCCGCTAAGTTTTAATCGTGTTTATGTCATGGTTTGGAGATCAGAGCCCACAGTTTGGAGGTCAAGGGTTGTGATGGATGATTGGAAATCCAAGGGCTATAATTTGATGTACTTTCAATGGTCCAATTGATGTGTGATTCTATAAAGCAAACCCTAAAATCAATTGATTGATTGGAGGAAACCCTAATTGGTCCATTCAGTTTCAAGGTGGTTTGGACCAAACGGTCAAAACAGTTTCAAACTGTTTGATGTTCAATCGGTTTCAATGATGAGTTGCTCATTTATTTTCAAACCATTTGGGGTTAATTACATTTAATTCAAACAGTCTCAAACCATTTAGGGATTTTAAGATCAAGATTGTTTGATGGTCTAACGGTCTTAAGACCGATTGAAGATGTGGATTAAGACCATTTGGAGGTCAAGCACCTCAAGAACGTTTGAAGGTCAAACATCTTAAAATTGTTTGAAGGTTCAAAAGTATCAAAACTGTTTGGAGATCTAATAGCCTCAAAGCTATGAAAGATGAATTAACCCTATGATTGTTAATGATGTACCTGAAAGATAATTACAATGGTTGTACCTTTAAGATACTAGGGTGATTAGTATCCTTAGAAGGGTTAACCTTTGATGCTTATGAAAGCATTATCTCAATACATTATGCTAACCCTAAATGTATGCATGGTTAACCTAATCTAATCAAGTTGAAGTAATTAACATCCTAGAGAGGATGAGAGAAAGAGGAATCCATTCATGTATGATAATCATGTAGTGGCTAAACCTCAACACTTTCAACATGAATGAAATATGTAGTTAGGGTATGATCCTTAATAAAGAGATCATGAAACCCTAATTGAGAAGATTTATGAGCCCTAACCCTAATTTAGGGCAATGTTAGGTGAAACCCTAATCTAGGGTAATGGTATAACCCTAATCAAGGGTGATGATATGAGTAATCCCAATTCAGGGTAAAATAATGAAAAACCCTAATATAGTAATGCGATGAGAGACTCTAATCCAAGGTGATGCTATGAAATGCTATATGAAACCCTACTCTAATATAGGGTGAAGATATGTAAAACTCTAATTTTTGGTTATAGTGCATGAAACCCTAATCTTGGGCAATATGATGATAAACCATAACCCTAACTTTGGGCTATGAGTTGAGAAACCCTAATTTCAGGTAATGCTATGTGAAACTCTGATATAGAAGGATGTTATGTGAAATTCTAATGTAGGGTGATGTTATGTGAAACCCAAATATGGGGAGATGTTATGTAAACCCTATTCCTGATAATTGAATAGTGACTAATATATTGATAAGTGAAACACCTAAAGAGGTTGATAATGGATATATTTATATTAATAATTCCTTAACTAAAGATGAGTCCATATCATTGATAATGGTTACATATTTCAAATCATTTACTTATGACCAATACATTACATGATAAATGTGATGAATTGGTGCATAAAGTATTAGGATGGGAGATACCCTAATACAAGATAAGTTGATGAACTTAAGATAAAGGTGATGAGGGAAGTGATACATCAAGACCTGATAGATATCACATCCATCACTTCAAGATTGATACGTTTCAATGTACCTTTAATCTAATATACTTAGATGAGTAACACATGAAGTGTGTCCTGTCAATTGTTATATTGAGATGTAATGCACTTTGATAAGTGTAGGCTGACATACCTTAAGAACAGGTTAAGCCAAGTGAATAAAGTATGATGTAATCATATTTTGGCAAATATGAGAAAGGAACTCATATCTTGTGTTGATAATTCAATTATTGATAAAAGATGAGTATTATTGAATACTTATGTTATCAATGTTGGCTCCTAACTGTGTGCAGCAATGAATAAGGGCTTGATGATTAATAATATGATCTTGAGAACCTAAATGGTTAATAATGGAAAACTCTAATCTTAATGAAGGGTGATGATATGTAAGAGAAATCCTAACCCTAAATAAGGGAATAGTGATGCTACTCTTACATTGCATAGTGCTTATATATAATTGATATAATTGTTATCATGTAATGATCATGCAGGTAATCATGAGATGATGAGCATAGCCAGGTATGAGCTATGATGTGTTAATTATTTAAATGCTTTATGGGCCTTGTGAGCCATTATATGCTTTATTGCCTAGTAAGAGGTAACAAGAGACTAAATGGGCTTTGAGAGCCATGTGAGATGCTTGTGTAGCAAGTACCATGTTTACCTTCGCCAGATGACCTGAAGGTATTAGTTACCTGATAAGTGGTAACAAGTGTTCTTTGATGAATCGAGGATTTGAATACCCATATTCCATAATCATGATGATGAGATGTTAAGGTATGAGAATGCCCATGATGAGATAAGGGATTGAGATCCCAATGTTTTATAAAGCTTTAAAAAGTACTTAATAGAAGTATTACACATTCATTGTAGAATTTCAGATAATAATTTATGTTTGAAAACCTGATTGGTGCTAAAAGAATATGGTAATACACTTAATTAATCAATTGAAATCTCATCATGTAGTGCCCTGGCCATAGATCCATCACCGTCATAATTTGTTGAATGGTGAAACGAGTTGCTCTACGGCATAACCCAAAAGCCGCATATTTTTTAATATGTGGGGGTAATGGTTACTGACTATTTGGAATGACTGCGGGCCATATCCTATGAACAGGAATGGTTACGAACCATATCCCAATAAGAGTATGGCTATCATCCATAACTCCACAATACTAGGCATTGGCTATGGGCCATATCCTGAAAAGAGTATATGCTATGGGATATAACTCTGTATCGAAGTTACCAGTATACCCTAGAAAGCTATTTTGCAGTGACACTAGATGTCCTGCATATAGTCTCATACTGATCGAGATAGATGAGGTCATGGAAATCTGGCTCTTCCATTTACCTATGTATAGTATCGATGCTTTACTTAATCATGGTCAGTTGGAGCATGAGCGGTATACCTCATCTCCTCAGGGCATGATTGTAAAATTTAATCAGCCATATAACATGTATGCTTAAGGATTGAATACAAAAATCATTGGTCGATGTTACATTTCTTTATGCATCTTTAGTTGATAGATGATATATTTATGATTTCTTACATTCCTTGCAAAGTAGATAGATGATGTACAAGTCTACCATGGGTAGATGTAATGTTCTCCTTAAGAAAGGAGATTATCTTTTTCTTCTCATATAATGATTAATACTGCTACTAATATAAAAGAACTCCTGCTCAGTTTATTACTATTTATATGCAATAATAATGTTTCTGGCAGAGAGTTATATCTCTCGTTGGGACAATTTTCAATTGTCTCACCCCCGTGGGATCCAACTTTTTAGGTAGACGCAGAAGAAGAGGCAGAAACCCCATAGCAGGGGGGAGAGCAGCAACATCAGAAGGGACAGTTGTAATACTCCAGGTGGAGACTTTGGATGTCATATTTTGTACAGAGAGTCCTATGTGTCGTCTTTGTACTCTCAGGTCCTTGGAGTTAGTAGTTGGTACTTTGAATGAATCAATCCGAGATTTTGGCTTGATGCCTCGAGGTTCTTATGTTGCTTGTGTATAGTTTTAACAGAGCAGTTGATGCTTGTAATCCTTGAGAAGGAATGGTACAAGATATGTACTTATGAACCAGCATGTAAATGAAATACAGTGGTTCTTGATAAAAGAGTTTTCTTGTGTTTGGATCTCTTTATAAATGGTTTTAATTTTTAGTGATTTTTCAGTAATCCGCTATTAATGATCGCTTCCTCTTAGTTAATAATGTTTTGTTCGAATAGTGTGTCACACTAACATGCATGACCCTTCTCAGGGTTGGGTCACCAAAGGTACTAGGTCAACCAACCTCACATGGCTGATATCGGCATGGGTATCCAAACTAAAAGCATGTCCACTCGCACACATGGTCTACCATGACATCTAGCTCATCATGTCATCTCTCTCTCTAACCTTCACTTAGGGTTAGGGTTAACATCATCCTAAGAGGATGTGCTACATCTCTACTTATAATGGAGGTCTCTACCTCCAAGACTAACTCTCTCTACTTATCCTCCTGACAAGAAGGTTTATCCTCAAGTCTCTCCTGAGGGCATGACAACATATGTCATACGACCTAAGCATACAACTATTCTTTAGTTTATGCTTAAACTATTAAGCTTATGTCCATGACATCTTATTTACATGCTTTTCATAAATTTGGTTGAGGATTCCTTAAACCTTATAAACTTTACCCATACCTCAAGAGGGTGAGGAAGAGAGAGAAAACCCTAATCCTTAAAATCCTTAACATCATTTGAGTTGAGAAGGGATGACCAAGATGAGAGAGTCCTAAAGGTATCTTATTTTGAGTCAAATCTTGAGACATTATCCAGGTAGTCACACAAATCCGGGAGTCCTCGTATTTTGACTAGCGGTGCAGAGGAAAATATTGCTAGCCCCCAGACATGATCCTCTTCTAGACACCTCTGTATTTCAGAAAATACTCTAATAACTCCCTCAGGTTCTATAGAGTTTGTAAAATTTAATAATTACTAAAGACTTAACGAGGAACCAATGCTTTGATACCAAATGTAATGACCTTGCCTCCCGGTAACCCCCAATTAAGGGAGACCAAGAGGTCAGAGTTGTTATCCCAATTAATAGGATCAAAGGTTCGACAAAAAACCAGTAATAATTATTAAATTCTATCATGACTATACTGAAAGCTGGTATAAAATAAAACTTTGCATACCTTTTAAAAACTTTGGATATCTACTTCTATCCACATCTTGAATCTATTCTAACTAATCCTCCTAGCACTTTATTTCTCATTTTCACAATGTGTCACTTTACTGTTTGTTCTTTTTAGGGTTGTACCTAAAACACCGACAAACAAAACTTCAGTCAACATAAATGAATATGTCGGTATGTGGGGACAACCAAAATTTCATAAATATTGCTAACAATGTAAATATCACAATCAAATTAATTAACAAGCCAATTTACGCTTTCAGTGTGACATTCTCCACCGCTTTTTCCCTAACCCTGGAATACCCTCTTTAGGGTTTCTCTTTTTCCATTGACTTAAGGCCACCTTCCCAATCCCAAGCGTGGTGCCTAGGGTCACCTCTCAAGGTGCCCATTAGTCATGCAACAAATCCCACCTTCTCAACCCTGAGCTTGGTGTCTGGGGTTACCACTCATGGTACCCATGGGTCTTCCCTACTGGGCTTGACCTTTTTGCATCATCCATCAGGGTGGCATGTAGGTGCAAGAATACACACTTATATTATAATAGTAATAACCATGGTGACTTTATCATTTACAGGTGTGAACATCCAAACTGATAGGTTGCATTCAATGTGATTAATCATCTAGAAAACCTTTGGGAAAATAATACAATTAACAATAATTAACCACATACCTGATCCATAGCAACTTGATGTTGAAGCAATAATGATAAAGAACAATCAAACAAGAAATCAACAATATCCTAAAATTAATGCAATGCATCCAAGTGTTATAGTTTAACCAAAACATTTTCAAGATAGACTTGGATTCCATCTTAGGTTTTCTAGGCCACTTTAGGGTTTTATTAGGGTTTTAACCTCCATAATACTTTTATCAAATTTAATGCTCTCTGAGTTCACAAACCCTAATTTCAACATCATAAGCCCAATTAAATTCTATTATTTCTCTTTTATACTAAAATCACCATCTTTATCCTTTTAAGTTATTTCAATATTATTAGACTCAATTATCACCTTTAGTTTCTTTCGAATTGACAACTCATATTTCATTATGGTCTAATTCACATATGAACTCCATTTATCACATTATTCAACTACAAAACCCCAATTACTAAATTAAGGGTATTTATCCACAATTAGGAGCTTTTATACTCAAAATAGCTTAGAACCATCATATCTCAACTTTATATACGAATTTGAACAATTAAAGCCATTAATAATCCTAATTACTAACATTAGGGTTTCAAGGCCCATTAAAGATCATTTATGTACATGGAACCCTAAATTAATCAAATTATGCATAAAGTCCAACCTTTTAGATCTAATGTTTCTTTTTAAAATCAACATGTTAATATCAACTTTAATCATCCATATACACTTCTCAATATATTAAACATCTTAAATTAATGTTTCTTAATCATTAATGCATTAAAGTTGATAACTTCCACTACTTTTCGAATTCCAAGAGGAATTAGCTTCTAAATCTATTTTTAATGGATTCCTAGCATTTTTCTGAGAAAAAAATATACATTATATGCATCCATCCGAGCTACCATTAATTAGATACGACTTATGCTCTTTTAATCATTCCCAACCAATGGCTGATTCACACGTCAGCAAGCGGTAGCGACTTAAGAAAACTAAAAGACACATGTGCCCTTACCTCAATGCGTTCCACTCAGGGGAAGAGAGGTCTTTTCATCAGCCTGCTTCTTCAACCTCACGAGCCCACCCTCTCTCGCGATGTAGCTCCAGGTAGTGCTCAACAACGGCATTGACCCCGTGTGTTCCTCCTCCCCAGCAGTCGGCGAAGGTCTCTCTCCCTTCGCCTCAGCCCGCCAAACTCAGGGAGCCCCTTTGTAGGGGTCGCAACGGCGGGTGGCGCCATCCCCCACAGAAGGACTGCCAGCCTGAAATAGGGCCACCACAGCCCTCTCGGATGAGGCAGTCGAGGCCTCCACCTCCCCCTTTAAGCATATGATCCTTTTCACGATCCGTCCTCGAGTTTCCAGTCCTAAGAAATTTGTAGCCGTCACCCCAAATTGCTGAGAAGAACTTGTGGCCACGGTGAGAAAATTGTGGCAGGTTGGGAGAGTCTGTAGTAGATCTTACAAAATCAACAGATGCTTCGCATTTCTCTGCGGATGGGGTACTGGGGGAATCCTTATATAGGTAGGGGAGAAGGTCTAGATAGTTGTCATGTCAACCATATGTATCCTAAACAAACTAGATTTTAGGTACTTTCCATATATAGTACGACAATGGAAGTCCTATGGGTTGTCAAACTCATCTCCCTATCCTAATCTCAGCTTTGGGGAAAAAGATTGGTGAGTTGAGGGGAGAGGGGAAGGATCGATCGAGTAAGTCTCTCGGTCCTGTTCACAATGGTAACCCGACTGGTCATGAGGTAGAAGATAAAAGGGAAACCATTTGATTTTAATCTAATAGTTCCTATCATGCATCCCAACTTAAGATATATTCCAATCCAAATTAGAAATCGTGACATTTAATATCGATCCTCGCACTATAAGGAAATTTACAAAATCCATATCTCCCAAACCGTTTATCATTTTAATCTCAAATTTTAGGGGAAATTCTATAATGACTTAATCCTCGTATGTACCATATTTGAGTCCCAAATTCCAAAGTAAAAGGGGCATTATCTTCATGTGCAAGTTATCCTTTAATAAGCCATATTTAAAGCATATTTTCTCTCCTATTTTCTCTTTCCTTTGCTATAAAAATGTTATCTTGGATTCCTTAGACCCTAAGAAATCCTAAGATTTCGAAATCCATTTTGAAGGATCCTTATTATCCTTATAGATGCATCCACATCCTTTATTTCTCATTATCTTACTTATTTCTTTATTAAAAGATTTCTTTTCAAAGATTTCTCTTTATCCTTTATTCCCTTTTTCCTCTTTTCCTATTTCTTCTATAAGAAATCAAATAGAAACAAAATTTACTTAATTTTGGCCATTAATGCCACTTTCTAGAGATTTCTATGTATTTCTCATAATTACTTTGCTTAATATCCATTATCTTGTACCTTTTCCTTTTATTTGGACTTTTCTTCTTTTCTTCTCTTTTATATCCATTATTGGATTAATCTAATAATAGAAATTACGAAATTCCTATCAAAAGGGAGATTTGCAAAAAAATCCATCTTTTGAAGCAAAGCATACAACCTTTTCAATTAAGTCCATATTCACAAAATCTTTACAATTCAATTATGAAAACATATGCAAAATTGAGGTTGTAACAGTGGTCGAGCAAGTTATATTTATATAATGTGATACTCATATGGGCGTTATAGATTGTAGAAGTAAATAAACAACCAACTATTTAATTTCAATCCATTTAGGAAACTTTAGAAAACCTTAGAAGTCGATATGATGAGTATTCATAGACATAAAAATGTACCTTTGTTACCATGTAAAAACCATGCAACATGTACTTCAAGCATATATCCAAATATCCAAGCATTCAACATAATCAACCAATATTACATGCATATATGTATACTCTAAAGTGTCACCAATCATATTCAAATTACTAATCATGATTTAGTCTAGGGTTTAGGTTTCCTTAGTATCCTAATTCCCATGTTTATTGATTAAATTACTCAAGAATCCTAACTCATATTAAGTGTAATCATTATTATCAAAACTACCATGTTAATGCATCATGAACACTTGCATCAGATTATGTGCATTAAGGTCATAGCAAGTTACATCATTGGTGTTAAAAATCCTAATTACACATGTTGATGATTATTGGTCTAGAAACCCCAACTATTCATCATCTGTATCATCATCATCTTAGATGTCATTATATTCAACTACATTAGTTTATATGGCAAAGTAAACATTATTTTAATATAATCAACATGCTAATTATCTGATCTAAGATTTCATGTATTAATCATTACATAATCCTGAATTAGACCTACTTTTGTAATATGGATTAGATCCAAGTCATAATACTATTTTATTTGTATTCTAATCGTTATCCCCATCAATTTAGTATACAAGTTTTCCATATTTGGGTAATGCTAGTAATTTTCACAAATTAAACAAAATAAGAATCTCTAACTCAAACATGGGGTAACATGGTGGCCTCTTTCATGGAGACTCAAAATTAAAGAGGTTTGTGGAGAAGTACTTTGGAAGATCCTAGACATCTATGTCATTGTGGCAAGCACCATGTTATAAGATACAATGAAACCATCATGGATGAGGAAGAACATTACCATCATGAAGGGAGAAAGATTTGCTACCACATTTCTATAGAAGGATGCACATCAAGGAAGGAGGGGATTAGGGTAGTCTATGTTCTCTTCTTACCACTAATTATATAGAACAAGGGTTGGATATTGATGAGTCTAGTTTCCACAAGTTTCCTTATGCAATTGGCAAGGAATCATTCTAGAAAGTAATAACTATATTCGTCCCCCATGTCCTTATACTAACAATCTCATATATTTTACTTTATAGACCCAAAAGTCATGTAAAGGAAACAACCCCTCATTCCATTATTTTGAAAAACAACTCTATTCATATTATTACCTTCCATTGTGAAAAGGAAAACTCTTTTATTCCCTTATTTATCTAGAACTGGGTTTTAAAAGGAAACCTATATAATTACCAACTAAATTATCTTGGCCACAAAATATCTTAGAACTTCTTGTATTTTCTGCCACAATCCTATATTTGGATTAACTATCTCATAAATTCTTGAGAATTTTTCATAAGCACAAAAATACTTATTTCCCTATTTGGTATCCCATGGACCCCTTTGTAGACATTGTTTGTGGAAATTATGTAATTTATATCTCTATCTCATCTTTACTCCAATTGGTTCTAAAATTGGATACTTTCTTCAATATCCTAGAATGTTGTATTATGCCAAGTTTGGTAACAAAAGGATGTTTCTAGATAACATTTTCTCTTTCTTCAAACAAGGGAAACAACAATTAATTATTACAAGCACAAATAGGTGGTCTTTCAGGAAATGTGAAACAAAAGTTTTTCCCTTGCATCTTGGTCACTTTGACTTTTTTGTTATTTTGTAATCTTCTAGCTTCAATCGAGAAAGGAACCTTGACCAAATTCAAAACTTGACATCCATCAGAGCGGCAGGCATGGAAAAGAGCCTTGGGTTGAAGGCTTGCTTATCTTGTGTGACAACACTACAGAGTGAGTGGCTCTTCTAGTCGGGCAGCTATGTGACAACACTCGAGAAAAAGCAGCACTTTTGTGTAACATGCTATGGTCTCAACGCGGGACATTTTCTTTTCGGGAGGAGGAGTGTCAAGAAAAGAGATTAGCACCTTTCTGAACTTCATACAGCTAGCGATCACTAAAATGGGAGGACTCTTCCATATTCAGCGCTAATACCTAACCCCATGTATATATTGTTCGAAGAATCAAGCGTGAGGTTTTGTTTATTACATAACCGTAGATGAGGATATCAGATCCCATTGAAGCGACTAATCCCAAATAGGAGTTATGAGTTCTTGAGGTGAGAGCGACCCGGGGGGAATTCCGGATTACCCCCCACCCGGGTCCCCATGACGATTCGAGCGGGTATAGAGATTCAAACCTATATTGAAGAAATCCCCTTTCCAAATATCCCACTACAGTTGCTCTGCGGCGATATGGACTCGACCCGCTCCTACCCACCTCGGGGCACCATAGCATGTCGGGAATTGAGGGAAGAGCATCTTCTTTTGTTTATAAATACTCAAGTCATAAAGATGATGGTTTCTAAACATAGGTTGTCAATCAAAAATGAGGAGCTCAAATCCGGCTCGGTTGTAGTAGACCCAGGAGAAGTGCATAAAGGCACAAGACTATGGCTATTGAACAGGAAAGTCCCTCTTCATTCTCAATTTTCTATAGGATACTAGTAGTGTTCTTTCTCTATGAAACTTGGAGGGAAACTCATTAATTCTATTACCAACATACATCTAATTTTTTGGATTTTATTGGGATAAATTCTATACATGGAATTTTGTCTTTAAGGATTTCTTCACATCAATTACCCACTCCACATGGAAAGTCTTTTTTATTTCAAATTCTTCAATTATTTAATTCCTCATTCTCTTTAAGTATTCCAAAATTCAGATTGAAATATCTTTATTTGATTCCTCAAAACTTGTGTTTCCATACTTGGTTAGATAATTACTCCATTAATTATCTAAATGACACATCATATTAAAATCTCTTGTAAACTTTCACATTATCTAATATTTCAATTATATAACAATTCAAAAAGTCATTATCATTTATTTATGTGTGAAATCTCTTGTTTCTTAAAGGTATTGTTCCCCAAGGACCTATTTGCAAAGAAAATAGTCTCATTGGCATTACTTGGGCCATCGATTAAACCCATGCTACAATGATAACATTATCATTCTACCGCTCAATTAATAAATTAGAAAAGAACAGTAGAATTCAAATTCACCAAATTTTAGGATGTAAAATTCACCCATTCTTAAAAGGAATCGACCCAAAAATTCAAACATAGTATGGTTAAGGTGAATTATAACTCAGCATATCTTCAAACCTTAGGGTTAGCAACCCTACTTGGATATATTTATCTAGACCATATTTAGCAATTTTGTTGATATGTAAATTCATCACATTACCAAGGTAGTGACCTGAATTTAATTCCAGGGTATTCCACATCCTTATTCATGACATCACATTATTACTTAGTGATTCCATTTTCACATGAGATTGCAATTTCACTTGGACACTATCTTTTGACCTCTATTTCCAGGGTATTATTCATTCCTTTCATTATAAGGGTGAGATAACACATCAAACCCTAGAATATGTTATTAAATTTCAACATAGGTATTCATTCTCATATGTCAATTTTTAAGCATAACATGTGTCTACCCAATCTTTCTCACTCAGAATAAGATAAAATAAGTATTTGGTAGTATTCCAAATACAAAGTGCATCCCACCCAAGAGCAGAGATGGTGTACTCAAAATCATCTATTAGTTTCAACCTTAAGGTGTATTGATTCTCAACATGACTCCAAACCATGAACACCATATTTTTTTATTTCCATGCATTCATATGGGAAGTAATTTTCTTATAATTCATGTATTTATGCACAATTCCCTCTAAGATTATATCAAACATTTTTACACGATTTCTTGCATTGTTCACATTTATATATCATGTCTCAATGGCCTTAGTCATTTCCTTAAGATCTCTAGAGGTATAGGTACCTTTAGAGCGACCTCATCTAGTCCCCAAGGGTCTTATGCCCTTATGGAGTTCTTCTGATGTTTATCCCATGGGCTTCGAGACTCATAATGTGCTACCTCCTGATCTCAAGGTCTTATACACTTCGAGCATGATGTCCTCCTAACCTCATAAGTTTTATGTACATTTAATCATCGCTACTTGACCACAGGGTTGACATAGGTCTCTAACAATCCTAAGGTTTATTGATAAGTCATAACTTCATTTCATTACACATTTTTCCTGAGGTTTCTCTAATAATATTCAAGCATAGTATATCCTTTATGATTCTCTAACCCCTATTTCCTTAATATCTTATGGTGCACTTTGTTTCCTTTTTGTTCCTTCATTGGGGTCATGGTGACCTTCCCTTCCGGGCTTGATCCCATACTATCAAGAACTTATGTGCTGACTTTTCCTCATGTTCCTCAGACATGGAATACTTATATTTAAATAATTATACTCAAGATATGAGATCTCATGGTTGATATACTTAATCTTTCAAGACTTAAGTGACATTTAAGGATACCTCAATTCTTAAATTGATTTGTTAATTCACCCTTCTCGGGAAGGTCCTATCCAACGACAATCTAAAACTAAAATTTGATAGTAACAAAAGGTAACAAAAACATACTTGGACCATGATTCATATTACAAAGGCATAACATGTATTTTAGGCATATTTTCCATTATATCATTCATACAATTACTACCTGAGAGTATAATGTTTTAAGCCCTTATGATCCACTATCAAAGAGTTACATCATTATACAATGTGGTCCATTACCCATGAGTTGGATCATTATCAAACACTTTCCTACCAAGATTTTAAGTGTCTAGATATATCAAAACATCTATATTATGTTTCATGAGTTTAATACTACATATATAGAAATTCAGCAAGATGGCATCCAATAATAATTATATCATTATGTATCATATGACAAGTATTGTGTACACATATAATACAATTATTCTATATAGTGTGCCAAGTAAGAGGTAAAGCATACTTTGAAGAAGACAAATTTAATAAACACATACTTTCATGTAAACCACAACTGCCTTTTATATTTTTCATGAATTTGTTCTCATTCCCTTTCCAATATTAGATTGTACACTTTATTGAAGGTTCATCCTGAGATTTGCTAGTTACGTCAAGTTATCATATTATATGCATATGGCTAGCTAGTTATAGATAGAGAATTGCTACACCATTTCTAAGCTTGCCATCATGTCATATCCATACATCACCTATCTAGGTCATATCAACATCATATTGATATTATATCATGGTTGTTCCAAAAAAAATTGTATGAGTGTGTTATCAAGAATATATCAAATGTCCAATTGAGGTTCCCCTGTCCCATTACTTGAGGGTGGTACCATGCCCAATCTTAATGAGCACATTCAACTCTATGTGTGTTATAATCAGTTGATTTGTCTTCCCTTTTGGTCTAGGGTTCTTAGGTTTACCTCATGAGCATCGATCATCAGATTCACAAACTCTATCCACACAAGAACAAACCAAACCAAACATAACATGTATTTTCTTAGTAACTATCTACTCATGAAATATTCTTAACCAACTCTTACTTTCTCAAAAACATCCACTAGTCCTATGGAAGGATCTAAAAGTCCAAGCATGAGGCTTCACAACATGCTAACATTCCTTACCTTCCCAAGATCTTATGACTTTCTCTCCCTCACCTAGATGGTAGGTACTCATATTATATTAACATATATGTAAGAAACCTCTTTATCTATCTGTATGTTTTGGTCCTCCAAAGGATATCTACAATACAAGTACACTATAGGTATCATGCATAAAGCAATTCAACTCATTCACTTAGGAATTGTATAGTTTACGACATATCACAACAAATATTTCTTATAATTACTATATCTTGGACTTCAGGTTTCTAACCTTCTCCCAGTGGGTCACACTCTCTCTAGAGTTAACCCTATAATCAGTCCTAACACTAGAGTTCCTCCTCTATAGAAGATGTTGAAGCTCTTGTTGATTCACATCTTATCTTGACTTAGCCTATCTTATCTCAGAGAACCACACATACTTGTATCATTAAGTCTTATGTCAAATCCTCAAAACTAAAGTCAAATTCTCAAATCTTACTAGGATTTTCATTAAAGTTTTATGTGGAACTTAGATCATATTGCCTAAAATTATTTCATGTATTCCATATATCATGTAATCCAACAAGGCCTGAGTCATATGATCTAGAACTAATTACCCTTCTAATCTAATGTCACTCAATTCACTTATGTGGATGACTACCTTATACTTGTACATGGGTGGTGAGACATTTTTCCTATTTAGGGTGCCTACAGGAGGAGACTAGGATTTCTAGACATAACCTACCTTCATAGGTTAGAATTTTATCTCGCTCAGAGATCTTTTCCCCACTCTTGGGTTGACCCACCATAGGTCGGGACACCAACTCTAAAAGTTGTACTAAGGGTTTTCATATTTTCATTGTTATCTAACCATTTATTGCTTATGTATCACATGTATGTTCAAACCCTTCACATGTATCATCCATGCCTTACTCCATGTACTTATATGCATGGATAAACAAGGGTATCCAAAGTCATTTGTATATTTTCCTTCTTCTTTCCATTGCTTAGGGTTTATGTAGGTAGGGTTATTATTTTACCCAAACTAATCCCACTACCAAGGGTTATTATTTATGGTTAGGGTTAGGAACTTTACCCTTCACCTTAGAGTTTTTTATGTTCCTTGATGCACTTACTGATTTTCCTAAACCAACCCTAGCTCAATCTAGGGTTTACCCTTTCAAGTAAAAACTCATGAAGCCATTTTTATTTACATTATCATTATTCCCAAATTACATTTACATTAATTAGTGGAGGATGCCTTAAACCTGCTTCTTCTCAAAAAAGCTAACTTGAGTTGAGGAGTGAAGTATCTTTTTGGTTTATTAAGAAATAGTATGACAAGTGGATTAAAATTGAGATGAGAAGCCATATAGTAAACACTACTTCAAGCAGACTGTAGGTTCTATCTAGGCCGATATCACATTGGCTAAGGGTGTCATCCTGTACCAACTTAATGGTGCACATGAAAATATATTCAGCCTCCAACACCATGATCCACTCTAGAACCCATTACCATCAAATCATGCCATAATACTATTCCTTATATTTCTATAGATTACTTGAAATTCTCAACTATTAAATGTTATTTGAAACATCTAGGGTCTCACACCAAACATAATGACCACACTTTTCAGCATCCCCCAATTAAGAAAGAACCGCGAAGTTGAGGGCCATTACTTAAAATTACAAATATCCAGATTTAACCAAATAACAAATAATAGAAAATAATTTCCATTAATTAACAAATAATGTTTACAAGATCTAACATGATACTCCTCTAAGGATTTATGTAAATTTCCAACATGGGACTGATACATATGAGTAGGAGTATCAAACTAATCCTCCTTACTTATTTTAATGTCTTTAGTTGTTTTCATCAGGTTCATTATGTCTTGATATCTTCACATATGGTGTTTACCTAAAATAGTGTGAAACAAAATGTGTATCAGTATATTGTCATACCGTGTGTATGGGGTGCAAACAAAATATGTACACGTATGTGTAACAACAACAAAAAACCATAGCAGTAATTATTATTACATATCAAACTTTAATTTTCTATTATAATTTTCTCAACCCTTTTTCTGCTCATTCTCTAGGAATACCCACTCTTGGGGTTTTGGCCCTCCAGTCGACTTAGGCCACCTTCCCAATCATGGTCTTGATACCATATCATCCTTCCCAATCATGTGCTTGATGCCATATCAGCCTTCCAAATCATGGGCTTGACCTTTTTTAACCTTCTCAATCATGATATTTGTTATATTCATCTCAATGAATTTCTTTCCATATCTAGACCTCCATAGATAGAATAGGGGGTCAAGAAAGTTATATTTATATAATGTGATATTGATATGGGCCTAATAAATTTTATAAGTAAATAAAGAACCAACGATTTAATTTCAATCCATTTAGGAAACTTCGATAAACCTCAAAACTTGATAAAGTGGACATTAAGAAGTTAAACCACATACCTTTATTTCCATGCAAAAACTATGCAACATGTATCAAGTATATATCCAAATATCCAAGCATTCAACATAATCCACCAACATTATATATATGTATACTTTACAATGTCACCAATTTTATTCAAATTACTAATCATGATTTTGTTCTAGGGTATTGGTTTCCTTAGTGTCCTAATTCCCAAGTTCATTGAACTAATCAATGAAGAATCATAATTCATATAAAATTTAATCATGATAATCAAAACTACCATGCTATTTCATCATGAACACATATATCAAATTATGTGCATTAAGGTTATAGCAAGTTACATCATTAGTGTTCATAATCCTAGTTACACATGTGGATGACTATTATTTAGAAATCCTAATTATTCATCATGCTTATCATCATCATCTTAGATTTCATTATAGTAAACTATATCTATTTATATGGCAATGAAAACATTATTTGTATATTCTCAACATGTTATTTATCTGATTTAAAAAATTTCATGTATTTATATTTACTTAGTCATACATGATCCTACTATTGAAATTAGGATCATATCCATGTATTGATATTATTTTATTTGTATTATACTCATTCCCATATCAGTTTCATATATAATTTTTCCATATTTGGGTAACCATGGCAATTTCTACAAATTAAACAAAATAAGAATCTATAGCTCAAACATCAGACATGGCAACCTCTTCCATGGAGACTCAGAAAGAAAGGGATGAGGGGTGAAGTACTTTGGAAGATCATATACTTCCATGTCTTTATGGCAAGCACAATGGTACAAGATATAATATGAATATCATGGATGAGAAAGAGCATTTCAATGATGAAGGGAGAGAGGTTTTCTACTGGATTTTTGTAGAAAAATGCACATGAAGGAAGGAGGGGATTGGGTTAGTACATCTTCCCTTTGTACAACTTCTTATATAGAATAAGGATTGGAGATAACATGAAGGAAGGAGGGGATTGTGGTAGTACATCTTCCCTTTGTACAACATCTTATATAGAACAAGGATTACAGATCGATGGGTCTAGTTTCCACAAGTTTCCTTATACAATTGGTAAGGCATCATGCTAGGAAAGTTATAACTATATTCCTCCCTCATGTCCTTATAATAACTATCTCATATATTTTATTTTATAGACATAAAAGTCAGATAAAGGAAACCACCCCTCATAATATTATTTTGAAAAAAAACTTTATTCCTACTATATATTACGTTCCATTGGCAAAAGGAAAACTCCTTCATTATTCCTTTATTTAATCAAAACTTAATTTTTAAATCCAAATCTATTTAATTACCAACTAAATGATCTTGGCCACAAAATAACTTACAACTTACTAAATTTTCTTCCTCTATCCTATATATGAATTATCTATTTCATAAATTATTTTGATTATTTTCATGAGCACAAAAATACTTATTTTCCTATATGGTATCTTAGATATCCCTTCATAAACCTTTATTTTGGAAATTAAGTAATTCATATATCTCTCTCTCATCTTTACTCCAATTGGTCTCAAAATTAGATACTTCCTATAGTATATATAATCTCATATTGAGCCACGTTTGGTAACAAAGGGATGTTTCTAGATATCCTTTCTCTAAGAGACCTGGAGGGTAACTGATTAATACCTTTCCCTAGGTATGAATAATTCCTGGGATTCATTGGAATAACCTTTGTAAACTAAACTTTCACTTTTAGGATTTCTTTAAATTAATTACCCACTTCATATGGAAAGTTCATTCTATCTAAAATTCTTGAATTGTATTAGTTTCCATGTTACCTTTAAGTATGCCAAAATTCATATTGACATATCTTTATTTGATGCCTCAAAACTTATCTCCATCCATGGTTAGATAATTACTCCATTAATTATCTAAACAACACATTATCTTCAAATCTCTTGAAAACTTACACATTATCTCATAATTCAATTATCTAACAATTCAATATCATGCACAAAATATATTGTCTCTTAAACGTTTTCCTCGAAGTCCTATTTGCAAAGCAAATAGTCGCATGAGCTTTACTTGGGCCATGGGTTGAACCCATGCTACAAAGATAACATTATCATTCTATCCATCAAATAATAAATTAGAAAAAAAGTAGAATTCAATTCACCAAATTTGAGGATCTAACATGGTAGTTATTAATGTGTCTTTCCATCCTAGGGTAAGGTATAACATTTTATCATGTGTATTTATTCATAGTCACATATATATGTATATCACCATTTTATAGGTACTATATCATGGGTGAATTAGATGTGTATACACATGCCATTGTCATATAGAGACACAAATCAATATTTTAGGCCAATGTTCACACTTACAGAATTTATCTATATTTCGTATAATAACATCATCCTTATGTATCCATATTATTTATAGACATTACTTCTTTAAATTGCATTGCTTTCTATTCATAAATGTGGTCAAGAGGAGAAAAGCTTATATGTAATTTAAAAATAGGTATCTTGTTAGGCACAAACTTTAATACAAATTATCCTCAATATTTTACTTTTTGAGTAAAATCTTCCTCTCCAATTTTTCATTATAATAAACATTATGTCCATGTTGTTCTAGGTGATACATTAATATATAATGAGATTACCAATGCATGTAAAGTGTAGGATTATAATTAGGTTTTTCCTACAAAATTACCACATCTATATCAACTACTTCTTGAATATAGAACATTCATTTTGGTATTCAGATAAGCATAATCATTGGTTTACCATGTATACTAAATAATGTACGGTAAATTTATTATTGGTATGCATAATGAAGTAAGTTCCACATACATCAGCACTTACAAAAGTATGTATTACAACAAATGTTCGAATCTATAGTGTGATGATTACTCTAAGTGCATTGCATGATGTATATATACATATATATATATTGATTACAATAATATTAATATAATTGGAGGTCATAATATTTGTTATGCTCTACTTTCAGTCACTAACTACTCTTGATATTCTATATCTCATCCCTTTAGTTGTCATACTGATCAAATATCCATAGCGCAAGAATTAATCACTAACCTAGAGTCACAATAAGGTTGTAATGGTTTCATACATGGTGTAGCACGTTGGATTCAGTTGTGAAGGAGATGGAAGAAATAGAGATGTTGATGGCTTCATTGGCAAGCTTCAGGTTTTTTGGCTCCCACTTGAAGGTCTAAGATGATGTTGCCGCTTTTCTATAACTGAAGATGGATGAGGGCAAAAGTGGTTGGGTCTGGTATGACAATGTTGGTGACTTGATATCAAGATCCTAAGCAACAAAAAGTGGGGTGGCTAGGGGGAAAATGGGCGCCTGAGGATGAAGTAGAAGAAGAAATAAGTGGAAGAGGGAGAATGGTGTCTTCTAGGATTAAATGGCTTAGGGTTTAGGGTTTATGGTTTAGCAAAGGAAGAGGAGGAAAAGGAGGAGAAGTAGATCCTTGTCATGGTTGTGAAAAGACGATGAGGCGACAATATAGTCCATAGATTTAGAATTGTCCAGATTAGTAGAACAAGTAGCCCTATAATTAGTGATCGTGGCAGATAGACTCAAGGGGATAGGGGCTTCTAATGGACATGATCGGGATCAAGATCTGGAAGAAGCTTTGAGGTTGGGGTAGTGCCTAAAGCCTATAGTGTGCATTGGTCAATACAGAGGGAGGATGTGATGTTCCAAGGATGAATGAAGTGGCATTCTCGGTGCTTGCAAGGGTGTAAGAACCATCTATGGATCAAACTAATACCATGACTTTCAATGCATGAGGGAAACTGGAAAGGGGGTGGCTAGGGTTAAGAGCACGACTTGTGGAGGGAAGAGGAGAGAGGTGGAAGAAGTAGAAGAGTAGGGGTGATGGGTTAATGAGAGGAAGAACAGGAAAGGAGCAAACAATGTCGATTATCAGTGGCTTTGCGGCTGACATCAATGCGAAAATGTGTGGGTCAGAGGTCGCATTTGAGAAAAGGGTAACATACGAGGAAGAGTTACATGGACTGTTTTAATGGATTATAGCTTTCAATGGCAATAATTTTCTTAACTGTACTATTTAGAACTGTTTTAACAGATTATAGCTTTAAATGGCATTAATTTTCTTAAGTGTACTATTTCTTCTAAATTCTGTCGTTCAATTCGGTGGTGAAAATCATTCTTGTTGATTTGAAAATGTATAAGCTAACTAATCAAGACATGATTAATTCTATTTCCAGGTTAGTTTCTCCTTTAAAAAAGTTTTGATATTTCATTTAATTACTTTAAGTTAAGTACTCAAATAATCCATTTAATGCCCTTGTTACTAAATATCATTTTGCATTTAATGAATTACATTCATGAATAAGACTTCAAATAATACTAAAGTGCCAATTTAGTTACAAAAGTAATTAATTTATGTGTTTGTGTAATTAATCCCTAACTAAATACTTAGATATTTAATTTATTATTAAAGTCATATAGAAGGTTATTTGTTACCAAAATATATTTTCTTTGTCCATTTATGAGTGATTAATCTAAGTTGAATTTAAAAGGATTTAGTTTCTACTTAATTGCAAGGAGCCTAGTAAAAAGGAACATTGGTATATGGTTGAATATTTGGGTATGTTATACTAACAGACCTGTACGTGCCCAAAAGATGACCTTCTCGAGTCTCCTTCTTCCTTAAGTCATCACTGTGACACATCTCTGGTGGCCTAGAGCACACTGTCTAGGACATTGTTGATAAACTGATACTTTCCCTAACTTTTTCTGGGTCACCTTGGATGATGTAACACAAAAACTAAAAAAATATATCATGGTTATCATCCACATATATCACCCTACCTAATGTAGATGGAGCAGTAATGTCAATCCTATCTCCAATATTTCTAGATGAAACAAAATGATTTATGTGTTGTTAGATTTGTAAAAGCTCAAGCATAATTTGTAGGTGTTTGATTATAGCAACAAATATCATATCCAAAGATCCCAATCCACTTCGGGGACTTCTCAAGTCCTTATTACAATGGGATAACATCAATAACAACTACCATTAGATATAGGTCTAATAGATGATGTAATTCAAATTAGAGGATTAAATCCTGAGTTTCCATATTTATCAGGTATCTTAAAAATATGATAACTCTCTCCTAGGTGATCCAAACACCATGACATTATAATTATGTCTTCATAACAATGAGGAATACAAAAACCCCAAGGTAGTTGGACATTACATCATTAGGAATAGTTGAACAAAATCTTCAATGACACCTAAAAATACTTATGTTTTTATTATAACTTATAAAAAGAATTTTACAAAAATTGTGATAAAAACATAGGAATCTCTATTATCATCCAGACATATCCTACAAAAAAATTATCATAATCCAATGTATGTATTTTGAGATAATTAAACTTTCAAAATATCATTAAAATAGTATAAATAACTAGAATCATGTAATAAGTTTGACTATTGTTCTTGTATGATTAATTTAAACATTAAAATAAGCTTTGAATGGTCTAAAATTTTAACCAATCTTCAATGTTTTGAAAATAAATCTCCCATTAGGATTCATGCATGGAAAATCTTGTTTGACTTTTAAGTAAATTATAATTTTAGCCCATACAAAATTTATATTACTTAAACATTCTCTTGAAATTCTAAGAAAATGAGCCATTGCTCTATAATAATGTCAATTTTATTATTGAACCATAAGTTCATCCTATAGCATATATTAAAGAATTCACTTACGTAAAAGGACCAAAATGCTCTTACCTAGGAAACCTAGGACTATGATCATGCAAATGATCTAAAACTTTGTTATAAACTCAATGTCATCATTTTCAAGCTTCCCTAAATTAATGGAATACGATTTATCATCATAATATGGTAAATTTCATTTGTATCTCATTGTATCCATTATTTCTATTAAGGCCTAAAATTAGGTCCATAGCATATAATTTATATCATCTATTACATTTAATTTCATTCCTTAGCAAACATCATATATAGTGTATAGGGAATATAATATTCAAGATATTAAATTCACCCCTCCATGAATGGAATCAGGTTCCTGATATTCAAATCTTTTTATTTTTAAGGTGAGAGTAAAGAACATACCAACATTATACTAGGTTTATGTCAAGTCATATGCCTACAAGAGAGGGGTTTTGACTTATCTACATAGGGACCTCGAATTACAACCTACAATGAAACTCTTAGCACAACATATTTTATGATTTCCTTTATATGGAAATACAAGGTTCATAGTTGTGAACATACATGTTAAAGAGGTACTTGCATGATTGAAGTTCTATCATCACATATTCTAAACCGAAAATAGGTTTTGTATGTCAAATTTTGAAGGCTAGAAACCCACAATAATTGTCAAAAATACACAATATCTGGTTGTGACCATTCTAAAATTTGTGGTATCAAACTTTTTGTTTTGCAAGTAAGGGTCTAAAAGATCTTTTTTTCATATAAGGTATTAAAATCCCAAGCCAAATGTTTTCTATACAAATTCTCTCAATACCTAAGAGTATTGATACCCTGAGTAGCACATTTGGGTTCTCTATGTTTTCCCTTTTTCTATTTTTGTAGGAGAAAAAGTTGTATACATATTCTTTTATAAAAGGAAGGCATATACATTTATAATCTTGATCATGTGCTTTATTATCAATATAAATGTATATCCTTAAGTGAATATTATCATATCCACCCAATATCATCATGTTAACTCATATCTTTCTGATAAAAGGGTACACTAGCTTCTAGCTTGCAAGAGCAACTTATCACTTTTTTATCTATCCTCCAACATCCATATATCATGTGACACCTCTTTATATCATCTTTACGCTGAGGGAAATGCATGACACATCTTTGTGAATGTCATTTATAAACAAACCCCTTATCACTAATTAGGGATTCAAGTTTGATCTCATAATAAAAATAGGTTAAGCCCTTCAAACTCATGTCACTCAAGTTAGGATCAATTTAAATGAAGACATGGATTTCTTTTCCTAGGTGTTCTACCTATGGTCATCTATATAATGAAATCTCTTTGGTATAACCACCAGATTACTAAAAGGCAACAACCCCGACATGAGACTTATGAATCCACATCATCTAATATATAGGGATTTTCCTCTCTCATATGAAAGGTTGATGGTATATATATTTGTGCCTATGTCTTTTCTCTATGTTTAGGGTGAGTACCTCTAGGACATCTAGAGTTACCTCAAACATCATAGACAACACAAACATTCTTAACTCGTATTATTTAGAATAATCTAGTATAGGACTCACATATTTCATATCTCATATTTTCTAGGAGGTTAGGCTATCTAGCATCAATCTTATCCCTAAAGGATGGGATTACTCTCCTCTCTATGTATGTTCCACTCATAGACTCTTCAACTTTTTTGTAAAATATTTTCCTTCTCTTATAAAGAGTTATGTTCTAATGCATGTCCTTTAATATAAATCTTCAATTTTATCCTAATACTTGCTTGCATGGGGTAACATTCAATGTGTGACACAAAGGAAACTAAGATTTTCAATTTGATAACATAGACAACTATAGAATGTTAATCAGAAATGGTGTTACACTAGCTAGGCCCTCTATGACCATCATGACTTATATCATTAAGATGTCTTTATCATCCAATTTTTTGGTTGTCTAGATCAAGATTACATCATCTAGTCTATATATGTAGGCAAACCTTTCATCTTTGTCTCTAGACGCTCATATCTACAACTAACAGTTAGAGACATCTCACCTAGACTAATGCCACTCTATCTCCCTAAGATAAGACTCTCTACCTTTTTGTATGTGGTATATTTTTAATTTATATATATGATATACATTATATATGTATGTATTATAATGTATAAAAATTATACATATATTATATATACATCTATGTCTATATATGTATGTGTGCACATATGTAAATATATGGAGAGAAAAATAATTTTTCACCATCAATGCAATGAGAATTTGGAAACCACCATTCCCCTAGTCAAGAAACCAAAACCAAACCAAGTTATCCACACACATTGGGTAGAATGGTACCACAAAACCTATAGAAATAGTAATCAATACATATATACTAGGTTAGATAACCCAAAATCTAGCAATATTATGCCCCATAACATTGTATGTTAGAGAAAGGAGTAGGAGAAACTTGAAAAGCTAGCCTACAACTATTGCTCATACATCAAGGTTATAACATAGAATACAGCTTATATTGTAATCTCCAAGAGACAACTCATTAGATTTCTGGGTCTTTTGTTCATAGTTTTCATATGGGTGTTGTTAGTTGAGAAATCATTAGGTGCAACTATTGTACGTGCTCAGTTACCACCTATAATGACCTAAGATCTCACGCCTAGTAGGATTGAACTATTTGAATTTTTATCCTAGTAAATCATATTCTCTTTAGAGTACTATTGAAAGAAATAATTCTACAAACATGAATAGTTGATTCAAATAGTACAACCGTTACAACCCCAACTTTTGGGTTCATTTGGTGAGAAATGTAATTTCTCATATTAAAAATATTGGAACAAATAATGATATAATTTATTTTGAATAAATGAGTTTCGTTTACAATAGCCTTGTTGATTGTTTTGTGGGATTTATTGGCTATTGGGCCCAATAACAAGGAAAAGACAAAAGAAACTCCATTAGTTGAGTAAATAAGAAAAGAAAGATGTAGAAACCTCTAGAAGGCAAAAGAATATAATCCAAAGTTGGATTTCATGCCTCTTGGGTTCCTTGGGTTACAAGGAGTCCAAAGTTGCAAATAGAAAGCAATAAGAAAAGAAAAGAACAATTAAATATTTCTTTATTAAGAAAGAAATTGAAAACAATGATAAAATGTGGAAAATAAGTGGAAAGAGGTATAATTAAGTTATCCTTAGTATATTTTCATATCCAAAGGATTCCAAATGTTAAATGGAATGCCAATGAGGAAAATAAAAAGAAAGATAAAGAGAAATCCTCAAAAAGAGATATTTTAATAAGAAATAAACAAGATAATGAGAAATAATGAATATAAATGCATCTAGAAGGATAATAAGTATCCTTAAAAAGGAATTTCAAAATCTTGTAGTTTCTTGGGGTCCAAGGAGCCCCAATGGAGAAGAAAGAAAGAGAAAATACCAAAAATGCAAAATAAGAGGGTAATGTGATACATTATTAATGATTTTGGTGGCATTGCTAAAAAGGAAGTATTTTCTACTAAATGAAAATAGAATTTCATGCCAATGGGTTAAAAGTCAAGCAATAAAGAGAATAAGTGAGAGGAATTTCGAATTCCTAATATCTAAATAACAAAGTATATTTAAAGGGATAATGAAGAAAGAGATGTTGCTTCTTAATTAAGGAAAATTCCTTTTGTATTAGGAAAAGCCTTGTTTTCTTTGTGGGCAAGTGTTCTGGGGCGTGGATACCCTCCCCTATATAAATGGGTAGAGCCTCTAGATTGAGTTCCAACGAAATTCCATGAAATTCTCTCTTCCTTCTTCATCTTCTTCTTCTTCTTTTGTGCAAACACTAACCAAGAGGGTAGAGAGAACCCTGGTGCAAACGAAGGGCCAAGGAGTGGCCTGGATGGTGGCTTGACATTCCCACAATGACCGAGGATGACTAACCATCATCCCTAGACTCTCATGTAATAACTACACCCATGGGAGGGCTGCACTTGGGCGTCAAGTTGCAGATCGACCCAGCTCAGACCAGATGTGCTAGTCGTGATCTGTGTGGTGCCCCAAGGGCGGCGGAGGGAGACAAAACCAGGTAGGAGTCGACGGCAACCATCAAGGCCCTAGAGGAGAGAGGATGTAGCCGCAACGTGTTGTAGATCGGCGTTTCTGCTAGGTCACGTGAGGTTGAAGACAATGGTCTTCATTGGACAAAAATACCCTCCGTGGGATGAAGAAACCCTGACTTAAACAAGCGGCAAAATTGACTTTTTGAAATGTTTTCCAAGCAGCAAGCAACGTTGCATATTTAGAGGCAATGTGGCGCCCTTTGATTGGCTCAAGTAATTGAATTTTGGCAAAAACATATCTCCTTATTGGTAGCTTCGATGGACACGCATAAAATATGAAAGTTGCTCAGAAAAATGAGAGGAACCCATTAAAAAAATAAACAGAAGCTAATTCCTCTTCCCATTCGAAAAATAGTGGAAGTTATCAACTTTAATGCTTTAATGATTAAGAAACCCTATTTAGAGATAATCAATGTATTTAGTAGGGTTTAATGGATGATTAAAGTTGATATTAACCTATTAATTGTGAAAAGGGTACATTAAGAACAAAAATGATGGACTTTTCATGTAATTAGTCTAATTTAGAATTTCATGTGCATAAATGTACTTTAATGGGCCTTGATACCCTAATCTTAGTAGTGGTAAGTCTTAATTGTTCAATTTCATGTTTAAAGTTGAGATATGATAATTCCAAGTTATTTCAAGTATAAAAGTTCCTAATTGTAGATAAATACCCTTAATGTAGTAATTAGGGTTTTCTAATGGATAAAGGTTGAATTAACGACAAATAGAGTTCATATGTGATTAGACCATAATGAACTATGAATTGATGATAAATGAGCATAATGATCTTGTCATGGATTAAAAGGATAAAAATGTTAGTTTTAAAGTAAAAGAGGCATAATGGGCTTAATTGATGGTTAATTGTGCCTTTTATCTGAAATTAAGGTAATATGGTAACCTTAACATCTTTTGTGAAGAATAGATGAGATTATTAGGGTTTGTGAGTAATTGTATAAAATCAGGGACTAAAAGAGTAATAATGAAGAGGAACCCTAATTGCAATGGAAACCCAAAAATGGGAGTAGAAACCCTAGGAAGTGAGCTAGGTTTAATAGATCTTGATGGCATGATCAATAATAGGAAATTGGATGCCTATTTCAGGATCAACTTGGTGTGTGCTTGCTTGGTTACTTAATTGGTTGAATGTTTTCTATGATCAAGTCATCTTGATAGGTATGTGGATAATTATGGTTAACACACTAGTTTCCTGAAGGTTTTCCGAATGATTCATCGCTTTGAATGCAACTTATCATTTGGATGTTCATACTTGCTAATTATAAAGCCACTACGATTATCACACTTGTAATATAAATGTGTATTCTTGCACCTACATGCCACCCTAATGGATGACGCAAAAAGGTCAAGCCCAGGAGTGAAGACCAATGTGCACCATGAGAGGTAACCCCAGACACTAGGCTCGAGAATGAGAAGGTGGTCTATGTTGCATGACTAAAGGGCACCATGAGAGGTGACCCTAGGCACCAAGCTCGGGATTGAGAAGGTGGCCTTAAGTCAAACCCTAGAGAGGGTATTCCAGGGTTAGGGCAAAAACGGTGGGGATTGACACATTGAAAACATAAATTGACTTGTTAATTACCTTGGTTGTGATAATTAGTTTGTTAGCCATATTTGTGAAATTTTGGTTGTTCCCACACATCGGCATATTTCGATATGCTCACCGACGTTTTGTTTGTCGGTGTTTTAGGTACAAGCATGAAAAGGACAAACAGTAAAGTGACATATGTAGAATTAAATAAGAGTTAAAGTAAAAGGAGGATTAGTTAGAATAGACTCTTGATGTGGATAGAAGTAGATATCCCAGTTTTTGAAAAAGGTATGTACAGTTTTATTTTATACCAGTTTTCAGTCTTTTGGTAGAATTTGATAACTGTTATTGATTATTTTTCAAACCTTTGATCCTGTTAAATGGGATAATGGCTCTGACCTCTTAGTATCCCTTAATTGGGGGTTATTGGGAGGCGGGGTTGTTTCATTTGGTATCAGAGCCTAGGTTCCTCATTTAATCTTTAATAATTAATAAATTTTACAAACTCTGTAGAACCCAAGGGAGTTATTAGAGGAATTTCTGAAAGATAATAGTGTCTAGAAAAGGATCACGTCTGGGTGCTAGAAAGATTTTCCTCCGCACTGCTAGTCAGAATACGAGGACTCCCAGAATATTGTGACTTCCTGGCCAAAGTCTCAGGATTGGACTCGAAATAAGATACCTTTAGGACTCTCTCATCTTGTTCATCCTTTCTCAACTCAAATGTTGTTAAGGATTATAAGGATTAGGGTTTTCTCTCTTTTCCTCACCCTCTTGAGGTATGGGTAAGGTTGATAAGGTTTAAGGAATCCTCCACCAAATTAATAAAAAGCATGTAAATAATATGTCATGGACATAAGCTTAATAAATTAAGCATAAAATAATAGATACATGCTTAGGTCATATGACATAAGGAGAGACCTGAAGCTAGACCTTCTTGTCAGGAGGATAAGTAAAGAGAGTTAGTCTTGGAGGTAGAGACCTTTGTTATAAGTGGAGACCTGGCACATTCTCTGATAATGATGTTAACCCTAACTGTAAGTGAAGGTTAGAAAGAGAGATGACATTATGAGTTTGATGTCATGGTAGATTAGGTGTTTGGATGGACATGCCTTGGATTCCATATGAGCCATGAGAGGTTGGATGACCTAGTACCTTTGGCGACCCAACCCTGGAAAGGGTCGTGCATGTTAGAGTGAAGGATAGATCCTTCTTTGATGATGTTAGAGAAGAACCTATGGAAACCCCATGAGCTTATATGAGCATGGCATAGTAGGCACCAAGAATACGTCAATAGTGTAAGTAGTATGTTGAAACCATGGCCAAGGGAGTATGATGGATAGCTTGTGATATAAGCATAAAGGGCTAGGGATAACCTTGAGCAAACATAAGTTTGAACATAGGCTTCACCCACGTAGGGGTATGCTTATGAGCTTGATCCATCTTCATGGAGAGAGGACCTTTAGTATAAGGCTGGTTGTGGAGTTAGCTCTAGAGAGAGAGTAGGACCCAAGCAATAAGATTGGAAGCCTAGACTCCGAGATATGAGGAAAAGTGGGGAGTTGAGCATGATGCGACGTAAGTGGATGTTTGTGGTTGCCTCATGCTTGATCCCTAGAGGATGATGATGTCTTGGTTGCCATGAGAGGAACCAAACCCTAGAGAGAGGATGAGTCTACTGGTACATCTGTACCTATGGTATAGATGAGAAGAAGAGTTCCTTAGACCTGGAGAGGTTTAGTAACAGGTTGCGAGGCCTTGTACCTTGTTGATTATCCTTGAGGAGTACTCAACCCTGAAGTGTTGCTCGAGTAGAAGGATGACAGGAAGTGCATGTCATACCTTGTACATGTTTGGTTAAGAGGTTGAGTACACAGTTGGGCATCAGAGGAGTTAACCTAGGGTTCCTAGGTATAAGAGGGGAAGTGGTGTACCTGATGCTCATTACAAGGTTTGATTTTCTATAGATTCGAGCATGGTACTCCTCATGGTTAGAGGAGAGGAAACCCCTTAAGCTTAAGGTATGTTTGATGAACCCTTCACAGCTAAGTTGATGACATGGGAAGGTATGATCTTGATCCAATGTTGAGGAAAGAGAACAAGTACGACCTAGCATGGTTTAGTAGGTGGTCTTATTGTGCCATGGTAGCTGCTGGGATAAGCATGCTCATGTGAATATAAGCCCTAAGGATGTTTGTGACTGTAAAGACCAAGTCTCTACTATTAAACATGATAAACAAGTACATCGAATGTGTGGCAACAGAAGAAATAAAACTTGACTTTATTCAAAATGTATAAAGAGTACATTACAAAATTTCCATAAAGGAAGTACAACTTTATACAAACATAGGATCTAGGTAGAGGAAGACTTAGACTAAGCCAATATTGTCTCCAAACAAAACAACTTAATATATAAAGGCAACGATGATCATGCAAGATATATGTTCTTTTTCTTCTGCTCCTATCCTTAGCCTTAGGTTCACCAAGCTTCCATGCGCACTCTGATCCTAGCCTGGATGGTTGGGGTCATCCAGCAAGAGAAAGATAAAGGTATGTGTTATTCAAGAGAAATGGGACAATTAAATAATCAAAGGCATTGCAATATAAAAGATTCTCTACACTAATAGATTTCAAAAGAAATGAGGCAAGTATATGAATAAGAGAGAGAAAACTGCCATAACAATCACCACAATAATAATCACAAAGAATGAATATATTAAGACATAAAGTCATCTCAATGTAGGGTGAGGCACCTACCGGACCTCACCAGTGGCAGGGGGACTAAAACCCCAATGCTTATATAAAGTGGAAGGGGGACTAAAACCCCAGTGCCTAATATATAAAATAGCATAGGGACTAAAACCCCAGTGCCCGACAGGAGGACTAAAACCTCAGTGCCCTATGGGTGGTTTGTACTCATGTACACTAAATTGTCATTTGTCCTAAAATACATCATGCTTAATAGTCACTTGGCAATATTGAGAAGTATAACAAGATTGCAACATTGCAAAATTGGAATAAAACCCAAATAAATAATCTCAAATAATGGATGAGACAAAACATTGGCCATAGCAAGATTCAAGAGTTACAATTGAATGAACCACATAAGAAATAGAAGTATCTCATAAGTAAGGATCCAAAAGACATTTATAAGGATAACAAGGATAGCACATCTTTAAGGTAAGGTTGGATAAGAGCCCAACTGAAGGATAGGTGTGATTTGCACATATACATTCCACATTCATCATTCATTGATAAATACTAGGATTCACATACATAGGAGCCACATAACTTAGTTTGATTCATTAACACAAACTTTACCTAGTTGATTGTATCACCATTCCATTTTTCCCTATTTGCAAACATTATCATGTATTAGGATGTGTTAAGCATAAAGATATAAAGAAAAACCCATTTTAAACCTTTTTAGGAAAACCTTCGATTTGAGACCCAAAACTTAGACCAAGACATTACTTAGACTTTAGTGATTAGGAAAACATATTTTATTTTACAAATTGGACTTAAAATGAATTACTTATACATTTTAGAACATTTAAATCATCAAAAGAGTATCTTAGGGAAACTTCGAAAAATAATTTAGAATCACGCTTCAAAAATTAAAAAATTGGATTCTACTCGAAAAATCATTTCCAACGACTATTTATTTATGATTTTTCGATGTCCGAGTGATTTTCTACAAATTAAACAAAACTGACTAATCAGAAAAATCAAAATACCATTGCGAAACAGATGACCGATATGCCCCTAGCGTCAAAGAAGAAAAGAGGGGGTGCGCGAGGGTAAAACCGTAAAAAGCCTGAGGGTCTTCTTCTTCCTCATGAGCCAGCCATGGCTGTGAGAGCGCAACTTGTCCATTTGGGCGTTTCCACGTTTCGTGACCAAAATCGTCGTGCAGGTACTCGAAACGAAGAGAATCGAACTACGAACTCACCTAGCCAATAAATTTCTACGCACGAGCACTCTAGCTCTGGGGAGAGGCACCACAAGCACATCTAGAAAAGCTCCTCGTCACCGGCTACACATATGTTCTCAGACAAAATTGAGGGGTTTGGTAGGTTGCTAGGTGGCCGACACAACTGTTTGGGGAGTTATTTATAGGTGTGGAGGTGTCCTTTGGCCTAGCCGAGGTGACCGTGAGAGAGCTTCGGCCGTCGGTTTAGGCATTTGATTTCTAGGCCACCACAATGGGTAAACAAGTGATCAAATGAAAGGTCAGGTCACTACGAATTCAAAGCTGAAGAAATCACTCGATTTGGTGGAGAAACGGGGGAGAAAGAAGGAGGGGAAGTGAGCCACGGCTGCTCGGTTGCTACTTCATTTAACTGAAGGTAGAAGATGATCCGTCAACCCTTGGATGTGATCCAGATCGAAGAGGAGCCGTCAGATCTCGGACCATCATGGTCCAGTGTGCGTGACACCTTATTAAGGCTTGACTTAGGCTTAAATGATGCAAATGAATGATATATCGATTGCTATTAAGTCACACTATATTAAAAACTTGTTTAATACATTTGGAAGGTCAAACGAGCTCCAATTAACCTCAAATTTTAACCCCAGGTTGTTAATGACATCTAGATTCATGCAATAGAAAATATTTTCGTTTCACCCAACCTTTGGCCTCCAATAATTATTTTGATTATTAAAGCATATATTAATATAATGCTTGAGCAAATAATTATGTGTTGCTTTTATAAGCAACCCTTGGTTCCCAAATCTGAGATATGGAGTCCAAGAGTCCTCCATTCACTTATTACATGTATTTTGAAGCTTAATTAGTCCATAATATGAGTGAGGTGTGAAGGTGGGTTATTATTCACCATTTTAATTTACACTATATTAAAAGTGTATAAAATAGTTTTGAGCAGTTAAATGAACTCCAAAATCTACCAAATTCGAACCATTAGCTCACATTAAAGTCTAGAACAATGCTATGCAATTAATTTCTCGTTTTACTCATTATTTGGCCCTTAATAAATATATTTCTCATTAAAGTGTATATCAATATATTAGAATGAATGAATTATATGAAAAGTCTTCTTTTTATGAAACATGTGATTAAATTTCAAGATATTAAGCACATTAAGATTTCAATAATCATTTCTCACTTAAATAACATATTTTCATGAATTAAAATCATATTTTGAGGAGAGAGAAATAATTAAGGGTAATGTTCTCATACATTAACTCAAATACACAATTTTGTTAATATATTTATCCAAAAAGCTCCAAATAAATATTATCCACTTATTTTCTCTCTTAAGTGTACATTTTGCATATTAAGCCCCCAATTATTACATTGTGTGGGTTATTTTTGCAAACACCCCTCCATTTATATAAATGAGGGAAAAAGGTAATTTCAACCTTGAATTGTGCTCAAATTGCACAAGGAGTCCAAAAATGATCCAAAAGGATGGGAAAGAAAAGCTCAAAAGTGGGTAAATTGCAGGAAAGACCCTGGATTCCAGTATGTTACAGCACACCACCCCTCAAAGAGGATTTCGTCCCAGAAATCACAACAAGAGGGAAGAGATGGTGGGTGTGCAACTTCCCAACCATAAACACTAGGTTATAACCCTTAATCTAGGGTACAACACAAAATCTACATAAGTCAGGTGTTACTAAGGTTTCCACAAAACCTATAGCCTTTTATCAAACTCAAATTAACATTGTGGCCTTATTAGCATAATCTCCATCATGAAGAGGTATCATATTTATTATACTATCACTTGTTCCATATTTTATTCAAAACAATTACATCTCAATATTATATCATGTGTATTTCCCTCATCAAGGGTTTTAAGCACAATTAGTGTTTTATAAGTCATTTAAACATTTATTAATGTTTTAGGTCAAAAACCTTAATAACATTAATTCATTTTCCATTATCCTCTTAAAACTATCATGTAGAACTATCAAAAATTATTTTGTAGAAAAAGTTAATATTATCCAACAAGTTATTAAGACTATAATAATTCCAGATAATGTTCATATTGCACATTGTCATATCATCGTTCATACTCATATTAATGACATCATTAATCATTGTCATCCATTACACTTCATATTATAAATCATACATATTTTAATTCACATTAGGCATTTATGAAATTTTATGTGAATCCAATTATTCAATATCTTGTTTGAGTCATTATATGCATTTTAGTGAATAGGATGCAACACATTAAATATTAATGAATTAATTCATATATCAAGTTATGATGTGGTGTTTATTAGAGAACAAGGTGATATACCTTACATATATTGATAAATTTGTGACTATAATCCATTTTTATGTATCAAGGTATATTATGTGACGATGACACCTAATGTCACTAATGTATAATGAAAGGCGTTAAGGGTATATATATATGTTGTCAAAGCTAGATGATTACATATTAGGGTTTAGGTCAACATGATCATTACATGTTAAAGCATCCTTAGGGTGCATTATCCATACACATTTTACCATTAGGGTGGCATAGTCAACGTTATGTATATTCACAATTAGTAATGAGTCACTCATAATTATGTGCATCAAGAATATGTGAAGGTTCAAGCATATGAACTATCTCTATATGACTTATTATGAATGCATGTGTGTATAAACAAACAAGTTGAATTACAAGTATAATGTGTTTGGTAAATTCTTGTTCACATAAGTTATTATGTACATATGTCCACATAGATAGGGTTTCTAACTTCAAAGGTATTTGATTTTGCTGTTAATTGGGATTCCATCCCCCTCAAAAGGGATTTCGTCCTCGAAATCATATTTACAAAACCAAATAGGGTACTAACACCATTACCCTCACTCCACCCCTTAAAAGGGTTAAATAAGTCAAACTAAGCTAAGGGGTAAAAGGAACATAAAAGTCAACACTATAAGGATTTACTAACCAAGCTTCAGGGGGTAACATAGGGTACACTAAACCCTAAACATAGGAGTATAAGGTATTTAAGGATGATTTTTGTGTAATAGATCAAATCATCACTTATAGCTTTCTTAAGGTATTCAACAATTAGGAAACATGCCCAAAGATAGACTATTTTGAGTTGTCTGTATCAGATCAGGCCAGGACAAGTCATATGAGCTCAGGAGTCCTCGTTACCAAGCTAGTGGGGCGGAGGAAAATATTTCTAGCCTCCAAGATCTGACCCTTTTTAGACACCATCACTTCATCTTCTTGCTCTAGTAGCTTCTCAATAGAAAATTCACCAAAATGTGGACACATTTTATTTCTAATATGAAATTATTATGATCATAAATCAAACTTTCATTATAGGTCAACTCTAAGGTGAAACACTTACTAAAGGAAACTACATATGGTAAGGGTTCTATCTAGGAGACAATTTTGAATTATTCAAGAATCTGACTACCTTGATGCTCTGATACCATGCTGTAAAGACCAAGTCTCTACTATTAAACATGATAAACAAGTACATCAAATGTGTGGCAGCGGAAGAAATAAAACTTGACTTTAATCAACATTTATAAAGACTACATTAAAAAATTTCCATAAAGGAAGTACAACTTTATACAAACATAGGATCTAGGTAGAGGAAGACTTAGGCTAAGCCAATATTGTCTCCAAACAAAACAACTTAATATATAAAGGCAACGATGATCATGCAAGATATATGTTCTTTTTCTTTTGCTCCTATCCTTAGCCTTAGGTTCACCAAGATTCCATGCGCACTCTGATCCTAGCCTGGATGGTTGGGGTCATCCAGAAGAGAAAGATAAAGTTATGTGTTATTCAAGAGAAATAGGACAATTAAATAATCAAAGGCATTGCAATATAAAAGATTTTCTACACTAATATATTTCAAAAGAAATGAGGCAAATATATGAATAAGAGAGAGAAAATTGCCATAACAATCACCACAATAATAATCACAGAGAATGAATATATTAAGACACAAAGTCATCTCAATGTAGGGTGAGGCAACTACCGGACCTCACCAGTGGCAGGGGGACTAAACCCCAATGCCTATATAAAGTGGCAGGGGGGACTAAAACCCCAGTGCCTAATATATAAAATGGCAGGGGGACTAAAACCCCAGTGCCCGGTAGGAGGACTAAAACCTCAGTGCCCTGTGGGTGGTTTGTACTCATGTACACTACATTGTCATTTGGCCTAAAATACATCATGCTTAATAGTCACTTGGCAGTATTGAGAAGTATAACAAGATTGCAACATTGCAAAATGGGAATAAAACACAAATAAATAATCTCAAATAATGGATGAGCAAAAACATTGGCCATAGAAAGATTCAAGAGTTACAATTGAATGAACCACATAAGCAATAGAAGTATCTCATAAGTAAGGAGCCAAAAGACATTTATAAGGATAACAAGGATAGCACATCTTTAAGGTAAGGTTGGATAAGAGCCCAACTGAAGGATAGATGTGATTTGAACATATACATTCCACATTCATCATTCATTGATAAATACTAGGATTCACATACATAGGAGCCACATACCTTAGTTTGATTCATTAACACAAACTTTACCAAGTTGATTGTATCACCATTCCATTTTTCCCTAGTTGCAAACATTATCATGTATTAGGATGTGTTAAGCATAAAGATATAAAGAAAAACCCATTTTAAACCTTTTTAGGAAAGACTTCGATTTGAGACCCAAAACATAGACCAAGACATTACTTAGACTTCAGTGATTAGGAAAACATATTTTATTTTACAAATTGGACTTAAAATGAATTACTTATGCATTTTAGAACATTTAAATCAAGAAAAGAGTATCTTAGGAAAAATTTGAAAAATAATTTCGAATCAGGATTCGAAAACTACAAAATTGGATTCTACTCAAAAATTCCTTTCCAACGAATATTTATTTATAATTTTCCGATGTCTGAGCGATTTTCTACGAATTAAACAAAATTGACCAATCAGAAAAATCAAAATACCACTGGGAAACAGATGACCGATATGCCCCTAGCGTCAAAGAAGAAAAGAGGGGGCACGCTAGGGTAAAACCATAAAAAGCCTGAGGGTCTTCTTCTTCGTCATGAGCCAGCCATGGTCGTGAGAAAGCAACTTGCCCATTTGGGCGTTTCCACGTTTCTTGACCAAAATCGTCGTGCAGATACTTGAAACGAAGAGAATCGAACTACGAACTCACCTTGCCAATAGATTTCTATGCACGAGAACTCTAGCTCTAGGGAGAGGCACCACAAGAATAGCTGGAAAAGCTCCTCGTCGCCGACTACACACACGTTCTCGGACAAAATTGAGGGGTTTGGTAGGTTGTTAGGTGGCCGACGCAACTGTTTGGGGAGTTATTTATAGGTGTGGAGGTGTCCTTTGGCCTAGCCGAGGTGGCCGTGAGAGAGCTTCGGCCGTTAGTTTAGGCATTTGATTTCTAGGCCACCACAATGGGTAAACAAGGGATCAAATGAAAGGTCAGGTCATTACGAATTCAAAGCCGAAGAAATCACTCGATTTGGTGGAGAAACGAGGGAGAAAGCAGGAGGGGAAGCGATCCACGACTGCTCGGTTGCTGCTTCGTTTAACTGAAGGTAGAAGATGATCCGTCTACCCTTGGATGCGATCCAGATCGAAGAGGAGCGGTCAGATCTCAGACCATCATGGTCCAGCACATGTGACACCTTATTAAGGCTTGACTTAGGCTTAAATGATGCAAATGAATGATATATCGATTGCTATTAAGTCACACTATATTAAAAAGTTTTTAATGCATTTGGAAGGTCAAACAAGCTCCAACTAACCTCAAACTTTAACCCCGGGTTGCTAATGACGTCTAGATTCATACTATATAATTAGATTTTTTTTTCACCCAACCTTTGGCCTCCAATAATTATTTTGATTATTAAAGCATATATTAATATAATGCTTGAGCAAATAATTATGTGTTGCTTTTATAAGCAACCCTTGGTTCCCAAATCTGAGATATGGAGTCCAAGAGTCCTCCATTCACTTATTACATGTATTTTCAACCTTAATTAGTCCATACTATGAGTGAGGTATGAAGGTGGGTTATTATTCACCATTTTAATTTACACTATATTAAAAGCATATAAAATAGTTTTGAGGGGTCAAATCAACTCCAAAAGCCACCAAATTCGAACCATTAGCTCACATTAAAGTCTAGAACAATGATATGCAATTACTTTCTTGTTTTACTCATTATTTGGCCCTTAATAAATATATTTCTCATTAAAGTGTATATTAATATATTAGAATGAATGAATTATATGAAAAGTCTTCTTTTTATGAAACATGTGATTAAATTTGGAGATATTAAACACATTCAGATTTCAATAATCATTTCTCAATTAAATAACATATTTTCATGAATTAAAATCATATTTTGAGGAGAGAGAAACAATTAAGGTTAATGTTCTCATACATTAACTCAAATACACATTATTGCTAATATATTTATCCAAAAAGCTCCAAATAAATATTATCCACTTATTTGCTCTCTTAAGTGTACATTTTGCATATTAAGCCCCCAATTATTACATTGTGTGGGTTATTTGTGCAAACACCCCTCCATTTATATAAATGAGGGAAAAGGGTAATTTCAACCTTGAATTGTGCTCAAATTGCACAAGGAGTCCAAAAATTATCCAAAAGGATGGGAAATTTATGAAAAAAGTCCAAATGGACTAGGTGGCCAAGAAAAGCTCAAAAGTGGGTAAATTGTAGGAAAGAGGTTGGATTCCAGTATGTTACAGTGACCTTTTTGGCAAGAGTTGTAGTTTCCTCCCTTCCTGGGAGAGGGACCCTTTGGTAGGGTGTATACCAGTTTTGTGGGTTTTGAGGAAACCTAAAGAGGTCTCATAGGATCTTGAGAATCTAAGTGAAAAGTACATCGTATGGGAATGAATCTGTAGACCCATAGATAACCATCTCTAAGTGCATGTGAATGTGTTACCATGGAGGTAACCGGTATGGGGCCTGAACAAGGTAGGCAGGTTGCCATGACCCCTATGAAAGGATGGAAGTCAGCCCATGAATGCAAAGAGAGAGATGATGAAGGCTTGGGTAAGGTTCTAAGATCGACATGTACTATAATAGAATCCTAAGTCTATCCTAGGGTCAGGTATGGATAAGAGCGATGGAAGTAGGAGTTGCCCAATTCCCTAGTTGCAAATGACCATAGGGTTGCGAGGTAACAACTATCATTGTCTAAGGGCCATGGGTTAGGAGATTGATCACCTTCATGAACTCATGGGACCCAAAGGGTGGATGAGTAGAGTATTCTCTGGATGCATAAGGGAAGAGGGATGACCCCAAAAGTGCCAGCACCCTATAGACCTAGAGGATGTGACCAAGGATTGTATGGTGACCCAAGTTGGTTCGAAACCAATTTTCCATGGAAGTAACCTTGATATCGAGATGATTGTGATATAGAGACATAAGTTGCATGTTTCAACTTAGATTTGAAGGTGTAATGGCAAGGTGGGATGTACCATCTCTGCTCTTGGAATAGGAAGAACTTTGTATTTGGACTGCATCCAAATGCTTATTTTCTCTTGTTATGGGAGTGAGAGATAGGACAGTACGCATGCCATACACCAAGGATAAAGATGATGTAAGTTGGAACGTTGCTATGAGGTATGAGGACAGAGATGATAACATGCCCTGGTGGAGTGAACAATATGTGGATAGTTTACAAGCAGTAGGAGAGATAAGGTAGTCACCTTAAAAGGACGTTTTATCATGAGATATGAGTTATACAAGGTTGAGTTTGAAAACTAAGAGGATGAGCTCAAAGTTTTTTGATGAAGATAGACTTAGAGTCTGAGATGAGATGATAAGTGGATAACATGGAGGTGTATGTCTTCAACATTACCTAACACCTAAGGATGTAAAGTGGTTGAGAAGCAGCTACCTAGTTTAGCTAGAGGCTAGAAGAGGTTGTTAGGTTAACCCTAAGTTTGAAAAAAAGGGAGATATGTTTGGCTAACACTCTGATATAATGAGATTGTTGATTAAGTTAGTAGTTGTTTGTATTAGCCAACCTAGGCCTTCATGCAATAAAAGAATGGTTGTAGAACCTCAGATGCACTTCTTTGGATAGGAAGGTGATAAAACCCTGCTGAGAGTGGTTTACGGTTTCTGAGGAATCATGACGTGTAGGAGATCATGACTTAAGTTCATCATATATCGTGGTACTACTAAGATAGTAAGTTGTAGTAGTACTTTAGATGCCTAAGATAATGTTGCATGTGGCATGTTGCCATGTATGACGGGAAGTGAAGGACGAATACTAGTAACCCAATGTGTTGATATCGAGGATGAAGAGTCCCCGAGTGAGAATGGGAGTTCAACACTATGGATGTGTAGTAAGTTTCCCATAAACCAGATAAGGTCAAGATGCAATTTGGGTTATGGTACATCACCTTACCTAGACGACATGAGAAAGAAAGAATATTATCAAGAGATAGATCAGGTTGAACTACATATGAGAGAGATATGGTTCAACTACACCATGATGTGAGTTCTTGAGTTTAATCTAAAGATTCACTTCCATGTGGTGGAAGTAGGTACATGAAGAACTCGATGTTAGTACAGTTTATCACCCCTAACTAATGGTTAGTATGATCCATAATAGAGGGTCTGATGAGAGCATGTGTGCTCGTTCAGGGTGATACATGGAGACAGTTCTTATCTTCTGTAAGATGTGATGATAACCACCATAGCCAGTATTGGGATGTAAAGAAGCTCTGCAAGGGAGGATGTGTCGGTCACCACTTCATTAAGATGATGTTGGTGAAGGGACCTCACATAGGTCAAGAAAGGACCACAATTTGTGCATATGAAGTCTCTTTGATCGTGCAATGGCTAAAGAGAGCCCAGGGGTGACATGAATCATGAGCTGATGCAAAGCAAACTGACATGCAGTTCACTGTGGGAAAGTATGTGATGTGAAATTACGACCCCTCTATGTCATAGCTGAGGAAGTTGATTTCCCGATATATGGGTCCATTTGACATGGATGGTGGAGATGGTTGTGTTTAGCCTTACCCATAAAGATAACAGGAGGTGTAAGGTGTTCCATAAGTCTGATCTAGAGCACTATGTGAGGTACCCAATGCCATGTGCTGAGCCTTGAACCTATTCAGCTTTATGAGAGGCTGAAATGTCCTGAGTCACCTATGAGGGTATGATATGCCAAGGTAATAAAGAACTTAGATGGAAGAATATGAGATTATGAAGGTTCTTAGGAAGCACCATCGAAAGGGTGAAGCCACATGGGAGCCCTGATGGACATAAGAAAGGCTTATCCTGTTTGTTTGTGTGCCTGGTGGAATTTTGAGGGCAAAATTCCTATAAGATGGGAAGGATGTTACAACCCCAACTTTTGGGTTCATTTGGTGAGAAACGTAATTTCTCATATTAAAAATATTGGAACAAATAATTATATAATTTGTTTTGAATAAATGAGTTTCATTTAAAATAGCCTTGTTGATTGTTTTGTGGGCTTTATTGGCTATTGTGCCCAATAACAAGGAAAAGACAAAAGAAACTCCATTATTTGAGTAAATAAGAAAATGAAAAAAGAAAGATGTAGAAACCTCTAGAAGGCAAAAGAATATAATCCAAAGTTGGATTTCGTGCCTCTTGGGTTCCTTGGGTTTCAAGGAGTCCAAAGTTGCAAAGCAAAAGCAATAAGAAAAGAAACGAACAATTAAATATTTCTTTATTAAGAAAGAAATTGAAAACAATGATAAAATGTGGAAAAATAAGTGGAAAGAGGTATAATTGAGTTATACTTAGTGGATTTTCATATCCAAAGGATTCCTAATGTTAAATGGAATGCCAATGAGGAAAATAAAAAGAAATATAAAGAGATATCCTCAAAAAGATATATTTTAATAAGAAATAAATAAGATAATAAGAAATAATGAATATAAATGCATCTAGAAGGATAATAAGTATCCTTAAAAAGGAATTTCGAAATCTTGGAGTTTCTTGGGGTCCAAGGAGCCCCAATGGAGAAGAAAGAAAGAAAAAATGTCAAAAATGCAAAATAAGAGGATAATGTGATACATTATTAATGATTTTGGTGGCATTACTAAAAAGGAAGTATTTTCTACTAAATGAAAATAGAATTTCGTGCCAATGGGTTAAAAGTCAAGCAATAAAGAGAATAAGTGAGAGGATTTTCAAATTCCTAATATCTAAACAACAAAGTATATTTAAAGGGATAATGAAGAAAGAGAAGTTGCTTCTCAATTAAGGAAAATTCCTTTCCTATTAGGAAAAGCCTTGTTTGCTTTATGGGCAAGCATTCTGGGGTATGGATACCATCCCCTATATAAAGGGGTAGAGCCTCTGGATCGAGTTCCAGAGAAATCCCATGAAACTCTCTCTTCCTTCTTCATCTTCTTCTTCTTATTTTGTGCAAACCCTAACCAAGGGGGTAGAGAGCCCTGGTGCAAACGAAGGGCCAAGGAGTGGCCTGGATGGTGGCTTGGCATTCCCACAATGACCGAGGATGACTAACCATCATCCCTGGACTCTCACGTAAGAACTACACCTATGGGAGGGCTGCACTTGGGTGTCGAGTTGCAGATTGACCAAGCTCAGACCAGCTATGCTAGTCGTGATCTGGGTGGCGCCCCAAGGGCGGTAGAGGGAGACAAAGCCAAGGTAGGAGTCGGCAGCAACCATCGGGGCCCTGGAGGAGAGAGTACGTGGCCGCAACATACTGTAGATCAGCGTTTCTGCTAGGTCACGTGAGGTTGAAGACGATGGTCTTCGTTGGATGGAAATACCCTTCGCGGGCTGAAGAAACCCCTACTTAAACAAGGGGCAAAATTGAATTTTCAAAATGTTTTCCAAGCAACAAGCAATGTTACATGTATAGAGGCGACGTGACTCCCTATGATTGGCTCAAGTAAGTGAATTTTTACAAAAATCATATCTCCTTATTGGTAGCTCGAATGGACACGCATAAAATATGAAAGATTCTTACAAAAACGAGAGGAACCAAAAATATAATGAGAAGCTAATTCCTCTTGCAATTCAAAAAATAGTGGAAGTTATCAACTTTAATGCTTTAATTATTAAGAAACCCTATTTTGAGATAATTAATGTATTGAGTAGGGTTTAATGGATTATTAAAGTTGATATTAACATGATAATTGTAAAAAGGGTACATTAAGAACAAAAATGATGGACTTTGCACGTAATTAGTCTAATTTAGTATTTCATGTGCGTAAATGTGCTTTAATGGGCCTTGAAACCCTAATATTAGTAGTGGTAACTCTTAATTGTTCAATTTCATGTTTAAAGTTGAGATATGATAATTCCAAGCTATTTCAAGTATAAAAGTTCCTAATTGTGGACTATCGGCGCAGCTTGTTGCCCGCCTGTCACCTACTGTAATGTAAAAAGAAATGATGTCTATATCAATATTACACATAACTCATGTTTAAGAGAATATACGACACTCGAAATTGTGGATAAATACCCTTAATGTAGTAATTAGGGTTTTCTAATGGATAAAGGTAGAATTAATGACAAATAGAGTTCATATGTGATTAGACCATAATGAACTATGAATTGATGATAAATGAGCATAATGCTCTCATCATGGATTAAAAGGATCAAAATGGTAGTTTTAAAGTAAAAGAGGCATAATGGGCTTAATTGATGGTTAATTATGCCTTTTATCTGAAATTAAGGTAATATGGTAACCTTAGCATCTTTTGCGAAGAATAGATGAGATAATTAGGGTTTGTGAGTAATTGTATAAAATTAGGGACCAAAAGATTAATAATGAAGAGGAACCCTAATTGCAATGGAAACCGGAAAAGTGGACTAAAAACCCTAGGAAGCGAGCTAGGCTTAATTGCAATGGAAACCCGAAAAGTGGAATGATCAATAATAGGAAAGTGGATGCCTATTTCAGGATCAACTTGGTGTGTGCTTGCTTGGTTACTAAATTGGTTGAATTTTTTCTGCAATCAAGTCAACTTGACATGTATGTGGTTAATTATGGTTAATCGCACTAGTTTCCCAAAGGTTTTCTGAATGATTCATCGCATTGAATGCAACCTATCGGTTGGATGTTCATACTTGCAAATTATAAAGCCACTATGATTATCAAACTTGTAATATAAATGTCTATTCTCGCACCTACATGCCACCCTGATGGATGATGCAAAAAGGTCAAGCCCAGGAGGGAATACCAATGGGTACCATGAGAGGTGACCCCAGACACCAAGCTTGGGAATGAGAAGGTGGTCTATGTTGCATGACTAAAGGGCACCATGAGAGTTGACCCTAGGCACCAACCTCGGGATTGAGAAGGTGGACTTAAGTCAAACTCTAGAGAGGGTATTCCAGGGTTAGGGAAAAAGCGTTGAAGATTGACACATTGAAAACGTAAATTGACTTGTTAATTACCTTGGTTGTGATAATTAGTTTGTTAGCCATATTTGTGAAATTTTGGTTGTTCCCACATACCGACTATTTCGATATGTTGACAGACGTTTTGTTTGTCGGCGTTTTAGGTACAAGCATGAAAAGGACAAACAATATAGTGGCATATGTGCAATTAAATAAGAGTTAAAGTAAAAGGAGGATTAGTTAGAATAGACTCATGATGTGGATAGAAGTAGATATCCCAGTTTTTTAAAAAGGTATGCAAAGTTTTATTTTATACCCATTTTCAATCTTATGGTAGAATTTGATAATGGTTATTGATTATTTGTCAAACCTTTGATCTTGTTAAATGGGATAATGGATCTGACCTCTTGGTCTCCCTTAATTGGGGGTTACTGGGAGGCAGGGTCATTACAACAAAAATACTTATGCACAAAGGTACATTTATTAAAAGAAGATTTACAACATCTTACAATCACAATGTGGAATTTACAGAGAAACTATACTCATGCTAACAATAAGGATCTTCAATATGTACATCCTAGGATGCCTCTCACATCATCATATTCATGTCCCTATTGATCAAAACCTAAAATTGTAAAAAAACATTGGGACGAACACATGTGTGCTAAGTACGTAACCATAAAAACCAATGTAGTACAATAAATGTGTGGTAGTAAAAAGTCATATATTTTTCAAGAGCACAGCTCACACTTATCTCTATTTTGCATAATTTATCTTTTAGTTTACATTTTTTTGCACTATACTAATACATTAGAACCATACCCAACATCATATCTTATTTGGTCACGCCAACTTAGGGCTACCAAGGCAAGTTATTCCTCAATAGACTTCTTCTTGAAAGGACATAAGCTATATAACCTCATGGACTACATCTGTAGTACATATTGTCAACTTATATCATTGTGTTATTGATTTGAATATATCAACAATATAACATAATATAATATAATTTAGGAATCAACATATGGAACACATGTGCATGCAATTGAAAGTAGTAAATACATGTCAAGTTATTATTTTGCATAATCAACCGATGAAGTGGAATATCATGCATAAAATCCAATTGAAATACATACATATCAAGAGGACATATAACCATGTAGATGATTCATAGCTCTGTCATAACCTCCTAGAGTCAACTCGACTCTAGTCAACTCGTAGAAAATGCAACGTAACCATATCATAGATCGAAACATGATTAACTTTATCAATGTCTAGTTAGATTATGAGTATGATTAGATCAAAACTAATCCATGCTTGTGGTCAAAAGTTACTTGTCATATAACTTATATTGAGATCAAGGGAACTACAAAATCATCTAATGTATATTAGGTCAACATATCTTTCCAAGTTATGCTTTTAACTTATATGAAGTTCTATGAGCTAGATAGATCATTATATCCAAGGATTTATTGGCCATACCATTAAGTAGATGTCATATTCTCCTTAATATCTTATATCCATAACATTGCTAAATTAATATTATCTGATCGGGAGACATTAATATTACTAGTTTTAGTTCCAATTTTAGATATCACATCCATGTATAATAGAGTGATACATCATATAAATAACAAAAAAAATATTTTTTGTATAAGTTGTGTGGAACACCTAAAAGATCTATTTGGGTGCTAAATTATTGATATGTCGATAATTTTTTAGTGTACCATGGATTAAGGATCAGAAATGATATATCTAATTTTTCCTTTCTTATATTGAATATCAATTAATATACATAACCACCCAGATATACCAAAATATCAATAAATTTTCCAAAGAGAGTCAAACTTCATAAAAACTTTAGATCATAATATATATTCACATATTATCAAACTATGATGTGAATTTCAAAAAAGCATATATTCCTTAGCCTTTTGAAAGGACTGATATATCGTTAATGTAATTTTTATATAAAATACTATTCACACTTGATAAAACTTCAATAAGACTTTACAACAAGTTAGATTATATTAGAATATAGGAATTGTTTAATTTGATCGTAATCAAATATTGCTTGCTATTTTTAATATCTATATTATTAAAATCATATAACTTTTACCAAATGAAGCATGATAATCATCATAGACTAACATTAGGATTTTAGTCTATTTTTACCAATTACAAATCATAAGCTTTCAATAGGTATTTTCTTTCTTTCAAATTAGCATGGATGTGTGGGAGATATGAAATTTTTAATATGTATTTTTCCTTTGATTTGTGATTGTCCAATGTTGAAATAGTGGATGAGATTGTGTGATATCACCTACACAAACCCCAGACCACCTTGCACATGCCTATAATATGATCCGCCTGGATCCCCTTCTAACTTGCACTATCAGCCACCATGTCTCTTATTAGTGGCATGGAACCCACCTTGGAACAACCATTTCACAAAGAGACACCACCACCAACATTGGATGGGTCCCCTTAGATGGTGACATACATGAGCCTCAAGGGAAACCCCTTTGAAACAATACAGTCATAGTCTCTACAATGTTCTATACCCAACGTCATTGTAGTTGTAAAATCAAGCCTATCACTCTCATCTCTGAATAAAATAACATGGTTTTAGTGGTATTGTCGTCACAAAAATTTAAGCAACAACATATGGGTGTTTGTATATAGCCATAAATCCCATTACAAAGATCCCAACCTATTTAGCAAGTTTGTAAGTGCTTGTATCAATGGGAAAATGAATATAGCATCTACTATTGAATCAAGATACAATGGTTATTATGGTTCACATTATGCGATTAAATCTTGAATTTCTTTGTTTATTGGGTATCTTTAAAATTAGATAATATTGTAGTCAGTTTTCTAAAAGCCATGAAATTTAAACCATGTCTTCAAAAAGACAAGGACTAAAAATCATCGATGCAGTTGGAAATTATATCATCTAGATTAATTGAGTGAAATCCTCAAAGACAATAAAAAATAACTTGTATTTTTTTAATATGTATATCAAATTTTAATCAAAATTCTTGATATAGAACTCTCTATTATCATATGAAACGTCCCATTAAAAACTTAAAACTATCCAAATAACGAATTTTAAGAAAAACTTGATTATATTACAAAGTTAATATAAATGACTTCAATCATTAAATCAGCTCCATTATACTTCTCGTATAATTTATTCAAAACCATCCAACGAGCTTTGATTGATCTAAAATCATAAAACAAGGTTGAATATTGTAAAACCAACTCTACTACAATGTCTCATCCAAGGAAAAATTCATTTGTCCATCCAAATAAATTCTCACAGAAATTGTCAAATTGGCCCATACAAATATTAGTTATTCATATGTTCTCTAAAACTTCTAGAAAAATGTTGCATCACTCAATAATAATGTCAATTTTGTTACATAGCTCCATAGTAATGCCAGTTTCATTATTAAAGAACAAGTTCCTTGAAAAATGTATAGCAAATACCTCAATACCCTTTCCTAGAGAATCTAGGACTGGGATCATGCAAGCGATCTCAAAATTGTTACAACCTCAATGTCATAGTTTTATAGCTTTCTTAAATTTATGGACACATGTATATCATTATATTATGATCAATTTTATTTTCCCCTCGTTGTATCCATTATTGCAATTAAGGTCTAAGCATAGGTGAAAATTTTATAATTTGTATCATCCATCGCATTTTGGATCATCCCTTGTCAAAAATCATATCTAGGATTTACGGAACCTAAAGTTCACAATAACAAAACTTGGGTCATAGATGTCACCTATCATGAATGCTCGAGTGTTTGGTTTATGTTATCATCTACTCGTGGCTAGAGTCATCCAAGATGGTATAGTTCTACACCGTATAAACTGTATGGTAATGATAATCTTGCATATGTGAAAAGTGGAACACTTATATATGCAGCTCTGGCTAGCCCCTATTATCTTTGATTGTATGCCTACTTTTGAACTTAAGTGCTTCTGTGACTAATGGTTCTTTAGTCATTCATAACTGACTAATGGGTTATTTTGTCGACAAGAGCCTTTGGTTCAACATGAGCATATCTAACAATTGTCTCCCTCACCTTACTAGTGTTGGACCATTCATTGGTGCTTTCCATCTCAAGGATATCTTTAAAAAATGAACATAAGTTTTTAACTTCTTGGTACTTATGTCATATCTACTCCTACGTTACAATAGGATGATTGCGTATAAGGCTCAAGGGACCGAATAAGAACTTTCCCATTGCATAGAAAGAGGTCAAGCTATGAAAAACAAAAGATATGGTTGCATAGAATATTCCCCTTAATTTATGTAACAAGATTCAACATAAAACCAAATATGTCATTCATATTGCATAACATCCTACGAAGGGTTTAACAAAGATTTCCTCTTGTGTAGAAAAGTTCATACAAACTGATGATGGAAAAAGGTATCATTTCCCTTGCATGGAGAAAGGTGCAAAGATAATGTGAATATTGTATAATGATAATATTGTAATATTTTCCCTTTACTTGGAGAGGGATTTGTCATGTATTAATGTAGATTGTTAGTAGCAACGATAAAAAGAGTAACATTCCCCTATATTTGATAATATTGAAGGATTTTTTTACTTTTGTCATGAAATATAACCATTAGCACCATGATAGAGCTTGTGGATTGTGGTTGTTGGATCTAATTGGAAGTTAGGATGGTTTCCAAGGACAAGGTGACCCACTCAGGGTTAAAGACTATGAATGGATTTTGGTGTGGGTGGTTCTTCTCTCATCATGGGGGGATTTTATGAGAGAGATACCCACAAAAGGGGGCTATCCAGGGGTAACATTACCTACTTGAGGCCAAAGATTGTGTCTGGATATATATTTTTATATTGGTGTATGATATTCCTCTCTCCACAAAGGTGGTTATATGAGATAAATACTCACAAGACAAAGGAGTATTCGGGGACAAGGTGACCTACTCTAGGCTAGAGGTTGTGGTTCAATATTTATCTATATATTAGTGTGTGATAAATCTCTTTCCAAAAGAAATATTTTATGAGGGAAATACTCACAAGAAGGATGTGTTCATCTTGTTTTAGATCAAGGTACAATACTATAAAGACTTGATGGAGAAACATGAGATACATGTGTCAGTTTTAGGTCATGGTCTAAGACCATGGTGATTTAGGAGAAGATGGGAAGACCATTGTGCTATTTGGTGACACCATAATGAATCTATAAAATCCTTAGGATACAATGTAGTTTGTGTATTCAGGGAATGAGTCAACATTTTAGTCATAATCTAAAAGTTGTATCCAAAATTGAGGATTTAGTAACCTTACAACTTAATTATGAAGCTTTATTTGAAAGGATCAAGTTGAGAGAAGGCCCTTTAAGGAGATAATTGTTGGTCAAACATGCATGTTTAGATCAAGACTACAGTGAGTGATGCAAATCTGAATGTAATGTATTCGAAAAAGTGCAAAGCCCAGTTGTAAAATTTGGTAGCCTTTCTACACAAGGTTAAATGTTTGGAAACTTAGTCCCCATATAGTGAAGTTGTTCTAAAGAGGTGATATGATTAGAATCAACAAAGCCTTCCTACACAAGATTATGATATGTGAATTTTCAGTGAGGTGATATGATTAGGATCTACAAAGCCTACATGTGCAAGGTAGGTTGGGATACTGCTTGATCAAATTGTGTTGGAAGATTGTAGTTGTGCATGGATATTTCAATTTTATTTGATAAGATTATGATCATGAAAGGATTCTTTCATTGAAGTTGTTCTTGATTGAAAGGAATTTTAAAATTTGTTGAAAAGGTTGTTCAACGTTTTTGAGGTTGAAAAGATTATTTAACTTAATTGACTTTGGAAAAAATGTGAAAGTTTGTTGAGGTTTGAAAATATTGTTCAACTTTGTTAAGGTTTGAAAAAATTGTTCAACTTTGTTAAGACATGAAATCATGGTATAACTTTTTTTAGGCTTGAAAAGATTGTTCAACATTCCTAAGATGTGAAAAGATGATTCAAAATTTCTTAAATGTGAAAAGATGATTCCACTTTGTTGATATTTTAAGATATTATTCAACTATGTTGAGCCTTAATGAAATTTTTCATGTTTGTTGAGATGTGAAAAGATGGCTCAACTTGGTTTGATGTTTGAAAATATTCTTCAATTGTGTTGGGGTGTAAAAATATAGTTCAAAATTTTTGATGTTTGAAAAGATCGTTCAACTTTTTATGGTTTGGATATATTGTTAAAAATTGTTGAGATGTCAATGATGGTTCAGTTTTGTTGATATTTGAAAATATGGACCAATATTGTTGAGTTTTGAAGATATTGTTTAAATTTGTTGAGATGTTAAAATATGTTCATCTAAATTGAGATTTGAAGAGATATTCATCTTTTATGAAGTTTGAAGATATTGTACAACTTTATTGAGAAGTGAAAAGATGGCTCAAATTTGTTGAGATGGAAAGATTATTAAGTTTTGAGAGAATAATTATTTGAGAATGTCGACCAATGATTTTTTATTGAATATTGTTGATTGAGACTAATTGAGGTATTAACTGAATTTGATTGAAGTTCGTTGAAATCATTTCAAGATTTCAATGAAGCATGAACAATCTATGTGAGATGGTCTGAACAATAAGTCATGAAACATTTGGAATTAAGAGAGGCATTCTCTCCCCCTCTCCCACACCCATGGCGGAGGCCGAATGCCTGGGAGGGTGGCAAGATTAGGATTGTGAAAGAAAGTAACAATTTCAAAAGGCATATTGATAAGATGAAACTCTTCCAAATGTTAGCTCCTGAGCTCAAATTTGATTTATTTCCTCATTTAAGCATGACTTGTGTAGTAGGGGTTAGTCCTAAACTTCTCTGTGGAATGTTGGCATTCATCATGGAGGAAAGTCAGTTTCATATATATGGGTACCACTTAAATATGTGTCATGACTACAATAGACACAATTAGTTTTACTTGCTAGGATAGTATGTGTCATAAGGACTTTGCACATCCAAAATTGTGATCTATCAAAACCTTTACTAACACCCAACGTATCAAGGATGAATCCAACATGAGTGTTGACACACATTCAACATACGCTTGGGTTTGTAAGTGAGCAATGCCCAAGTGTATGGATTTTAATTTTTCTAAAGAAAGCACATGATGATTAAGGATAGTAAAATGAAAACAAGTGGGAAATCCCCATGTCGACAAGAATCCTTTATCCCTCTCCCAAAGCACATCAACTTATAATGGAAGACATCCTTTCCTCTCTTTTTTTCTTTAATAAACTCAAATTAAAATGGAAGCATCCAAGAAACCCTTAAAAGAAGGCAGAACCAAACCCTAAGTACGAAGAAGAAAATCAAAAACCTAATTGACAGGAAAATAGTAGACCTTAATTAGGAAGCGGAACAAAAACCATATTTGAGAAGTAGGGGAAAACCCGATCTAGGAAGTGGAAGAAAACTGTAATCAAGAATTGGTGGCTAACCCTAACTACTAAGAGGAAAATGAAACCTCTTGGGAAATGGCAGCTAACCCTATATAGGAAGATGAAAGAAACACCCTAATCGAGAAGTGAGGCTAACTCTAATTAGGAAGAGGCAAGAAAAATCATAATTGAAAATCAAAGACTAACTCTAGTCTCAAAGTAGAATGAAAAACCTTTATCGAGAAGCAGTGGATAACCCTAATTAGGAAGAAGAAAATAAAACCCTAACTAGGAAGGTTATGTTAACCCTGATCATGAAGTGAAAAAATAGAAACCTAGTTGGGAAGTGGAGGCTAACCCTAATTTGGAGGGGAAAGGAAATCCCTAATTGGAAAGAAAACCCTAAATAAGGAACTATCGATGGTAGAAACATGTAATTTTGAAACTTTGATAAGTTTTATAAGAAGTCTAGTCTGATGTAATTGAGTGGATTGTCTTATAGATCCCTAATTTGTTCATTTTTGTTTTGGAAATGAGTCCCTAGAGATATATTTTTTCAAATTAATAATCCATGTCATAAATAAGTAGTAATAATAATATTAGTTATTTTGCTAATAGGTATTAAGAAAATTAATTAAATTTAAGAAAATTCCATGTTGGTTAGTGTCCTAGATTGAAAATAAATGAATTATCTCTTCAGTTGCTTGAGAGCCAAGTTTTAGATAATCAATGAGATTATGCTAACATGATCTTTTTCTAATGGTTGGATTTTACGTAAGTAGAGATTATACCAAAATTTTGGAAAATTTATGCCATTGACGTGTCCAAAGACATTTTTAATATGTTTTGCTTCTTTACTATAATATGAATTAGATTTATTGTGGCCAAGCGGTATCCACCCGTCATTGTACTCTGGATTTGGGAGGAATCTCAAGCATGAATGTCATTGTCCTTTCTTGTACTTCTCCTACCCCGTGGAATTCAAAATACATCTTACTCTCAGAGTCTCTCTCTTCCCTCCAACTAATAACTAGCAATCAATTTTTGCACTATCAACTTTGGAAGGTTGTGATAAAGGCAACCAACCTGTGACTTAGTCATTATCTCCACTACTTGAGCTAATGCCAAAATCATGGATAATCAAGGAATTTAGGTATGGATATCGACATGGTTTCCCTCAACCCAAGATTTATATTAGACACCCTATTGAGCCCTGAAAACTCTGGGAGCTCAACTTAGACATCTATTACACTCAAGAACCCTAATAACCATCAACAAATCTCAAACTTGTTCTCCTGCAACCTCAGCCTCACCTCGACAACTCAAAGCACCTCCATCCAACTGCCTTGGTCTTATATTCTACTAGGAGTCCACAAACATGTTCCCATCTTCTAAGAGTCCTCACCAAAGGTAACTTCCCTCCAACCCACATCTAGTTTCCTGATAACCACCCATTCAAACCTAACCTAGCAACCACTATCTTCGATCACCTCGTCCTGAGCCAAACGACTTGTTGGATTTGTGAAGGTTAGCCAAAAAATAAAAAATCGTCGCTTGGGTACAATAGCTGACGCCAACATCCCAGATTCAACTGTTGGGTTGGCTCCTTGGCTTGCTACTTTATGCGTAGGTTGTGTGAAAGAGTACGTCGAAGGGATTTAACTTGCTACCCCTAATCCACGTGACCAAACTTGATCACTACATAGGGGTAGTCTGGTCTATTTTCACTACTAGAAAAGTTGGCATGCTTTATGGCTGGTTCTGATTCGCTAGAAACGATATGATTGTGTGAAACCATAGGAATTAAACACGAGCTCCGTTTTTAGCTAATTATATGTGAAATTTATCACAAAAAAGTATAGAATCTGAAAATAATGGTTTCAGGACCTACTGTAGCCTCGTATTCAAAATTATGTTTGGGATGCATAAATTAAAATAAAAATAATATGAAAAAAATTGTCCTATATAAATTGAATGTTTAGTCTAATTGATTTAGTGTAATATATGTTTCAAATTATCAAAGAGAAAAATTGAGTAGCTAACATATCGATGTGGTTTTATTTTGTTATAATGAAGAAAATATTACGCACAATGTTGAGTTTAACTTTGATAGTAGTGGGCTTCCGTAAGTAAATTATGTTTTATGTCATGTTTAGTGTTTTGTTTTCACCTACCATTACTTTTATCCTCTCTCATGATACTTACTTCCTCATTTCACTCATCTCTTATTTTTATCTCTCTTAAAATTGAGGAAGGGGCTCACTTTCTCCTCATTCCTTCTCTCTCTTATGTGCTACATGCTCTCTCCCCCTTTTCTTTCTTCATTCTCCTCTCTCCCCTTTTCTCTATTTTCTCTCGTCTCTCCCCCTTTTCTCACCATGTAGTACTCTGCCTGCCTCCATATAGCTTTCTATCATGGTCCCGGCCATGCCTTCCTCTTGACTGCAGCATGTGTTTCAAAGAGGTCCAAATAGCAATATCATTTTTTTATTATACACATTGAAAAAATCAACAATAAAAAAGTATACTTGAAATTATACAAAGTACAACCATCAGTTTGGCCGTTACTAACGGTCATTTGGTCGTCCAATTTGTCATGTTTATCTCTATTATAGCACGGTGAAGGTTTGCTTTGGCATAAAAGTTGGATTGGCCATTGAGTCCGGAAGACGTGTTCTTCTACCTCTGTCATACATCAGAGAGACATTGAACTTTGAGTGCTGACAGCGTACGTATTGTCTTACATGATGCTCCGGTCAAATTTCGGAATGAGCCATGTGGGAGTTGGGGACATCCGATCCGTTAAACGGTCAATGTGCGTGGCACGAAATAGGATAATATCGGTATGATATCAGGTGACACAGTAGTTTAGCATGGCCGTCTGATTTTTCATTGCATGTGCAGAAATAATTATTGACAAGGGCAAATAGATTAGAACCTCAAGGGATAACGTGCACATATATTATTCTGTCAAGATGCATCCATGATGCAGTTCCTCTGATCGGATGACGTATGAATCGAACGGCCACGAGAATCGATAACAAAATTATTCTAATGCAATGGCGCTGGAGCCTGACAGATATCTCGATGAACTAGCAAGCTTTGCATGTGAGTCGTATCAGCCTTGCGTTTTGTGGTGCCAATTATGGTTAACCGCAGTCGGAAAGAACATCTTCTGACGCTAGCATAAGCGTATAACGTTCATTATATTTCCTAGTGGAGATTGGGTCACTGCTTCTGTCATGCCTGAATATTTCCAGGTTTATGGTTGGAATCAGTAACAGGAAATAAAAAGGACTGTTACCAATATAGCATTGTTTACAAAATATTTTCTCAAAATAGCACACTTAAGTCTAAAAACGCCACTCTGTGTTGAGCTTTGAAAAGCGTCACAAATATTGGTGTGTTTATTTTAGAAATAAAAATATTTAAAAAAAATATTAAAAGCGTCACTTGAAGTGGCGTTTTCATCTTTCCATTTATTTCTAACGTCAAGCTAAAAGCTCCACTTAAAGTGGCATTTTTTATTTTGATTTTTTTTTCAAATTTTTTATTTAAAAATAAACACGTCAATATTTTTGGCGACTTTCAATTTCAGATACAAAAAAAGTCATTTTATGTGGCGGGTTTTACACAAAGTGTGTTTTTTAGGTAAATATGTTGCAAAGTGTGCTATATTTGTAAATATTTTTATAAAAGTGTGTTAAATTGTTTTTTTTTTCAAATAAAAAACAGTAGGGGAAGGCACCGAAGGCAGATGTTTATCAAAATATACCTTTGAGAGATAGGTACTGGCTTCACCGAAAGCAATACAGGAGAATCGGTGGAGAGGCGATGGAGGACTGATGAAAGTTCTCTGTGGAAAGGACAAAAGAATCATGATGAAAACAAAAGTTGCAAAGGTGGGTTTGTTCAAAGTTTATACCCATGACACCAGACATGATGCACACCAACGCATCAATCAGCGTCAACCTTATCCTTAAACAGGGATTGAGTTCAGAAGCTTAGGTCATAGTAACAATCGGTGTCATTAGTGAGGGGCTCAACAAACCACGCCTGATTTGTTTAATCTCATTGCATCTCTGATGGACAGCTGAGTATGGACGAAGTAATGAAACGATTGTTAATTATTAACAACGTCCAGAGAAGGTTTCCGTCGTACCAGAAGATCAATGAAAGAATCCGGATTTGCCATAACCACGGTAAAACCCAAAGCCAGAAGTCTTGCAAGCTTTCTAGCTGCAGCGGTTTTGGCTTGAATTAAATAGACTTGCTGACCTTTTATTCAGTTAATTAAGTGGGATGTTGACATCTATATCTGTAAGACCACAAGGGCACGGTGGATAAGATCGGATGACTGTTTCTGCTGCATCAGTTCAATGACCACATTACAAAAACGGCTGTTGGTATTTAGGCATTTTTTTGGTGGAATTAGGGTGGAATGGAATGAAGGAGGTGCCCGGTGCTCCACACCTAACCAGTCGATGCTGGTGGAGGCATTTTACTTTGGTAAGGAGGAAAGGAAAGAAGACAGCACATTAGAAACAAACAGAAGTTCCAGTTCCTATCTGGTAGCGTAATTTGACCATTAATAGAAAGTGGCATATTCCAAGCGGAAATCCTTCTTTACCTTTGCCTGACCGATGAGTTGCTCTCGAATGAGGACAATGGAGGCACGGCCAAACCCATTGTACCTGTCTATTCTGTCCATCTCTTTTTTGTGTGCCCATCCCTTATCCATCTCCATCGTCTACCGCACTTCCATCCAAGAATAAATGAATGAACCGAACAAATTCATCACTACGCAGCAGCTGTATGCATATATCGGCCGTCTCTGTTTGCAGCTTTCGTTGTCGAGATAAAAGTAGGAAAATTATTAGGAGCACACCGTCTTCACCAACATTCGCAACCCCAACTTCGGGAAGTACCGTATATATACTTTTAGCACTGTGCGACACAACTTTTTAGGCGCTAAATAGGATAGTGCGACCTGCTGCATACATAGTTTCATGCTGCATGATTTGATTGTATACATACAACTATTGCAACAAAAGTAATAATATGGTCCAACCACCTACCATCTAACCATTTATATTTATCCACTTGTCAAATACAATTCAATTTTTTTTCGTTTTCCCCCACTTACATTTAATCTCTATTTCTTTCATTTTCCCTCCACTTATATGCGACATGATCACATTTTGTTGTAAATATATTACAGTATTGATTGATCGTCATCACACTACCAAAAATTATTTTGAATAAGATAAAATTATTTAGAACAGTGCTTACAATGAGGAGAATTTTGTAATGAGAAAAATATAATGTTTATAAAGGGTGAAAATATTTTTGTTCCGCTTCAGGACTGCACATATTATTTGACACAATCAAATTTACGTTTCCATACATTTTTCTATAAGTCAAAAATTGGTACTTAAATGTACCTATTACAGTGCTAAGTATACAACGACAATATACTAAAAAATATATAGCACAATGTGGCACAATTGTCAAGACAAAAAATTTGCTAATACAGCTATAAGGTTGCATGTTACATGCATGCAAATGTTATAATAAAAATAATAATGTCATTCAACTACCCACCATCCAATCACTTGCATTTATCACATCGTCTATTCATCTTTTAGCACTTTTATACTTTGAAACTGGTGTACAGTACAAAGCATTAATAATACGTAAAAAGATGTATGTGTGGGTTGTTGCTGGTGGCATAGTCCCGAGACTGGGGTGTGAATCTTGATGTAATAAATGTGTTGGATATCATTACTCATAAAAGTAAGGGCTCGACGACTTTGCAGTTTCGTGGTCAGAAGGAAGATGGTGACAAATGCTACGTACGTCCCCTCGACCAGCCGCCACCTGGTATCTATTTCAATGAATGAAATGCAACTTTGTTCTGTTTCTGTTCTTAGTCACAACCTGCCAACCAAGCTGTCGGTTTTATTGGAGGGTGCACAAGCCAACTATTCCCTTCAGCAACTGCAGCTGCATGTCTGGTACTGTACGGGAAAGCCTTAGTCCAGCACCCTCCAACTAGCTAGTACAATATCGAGACCAATCGTAGTGGCGCGTCACCAATCATACGCGCAAACATCCACAATACTTGCATGCTACATGATGTCAGATCGTCACTTGGTTGTTTTTCATAATCATCGTACACTTTGTTTTCACTTTTCAGCTGTTAGTCGAAAAGTATCAGCCAGCCGGCTACTGTGGAAGTTTGCTGTGACCATGTAATGACGAATTAAATTTTATCAGGAAGGGAATGTATTGTAGGTCCTCAAATAACACTCGAGTAGCAGTTGGAAGGAAGAAGTGATTGTACGTCTTGAGTGAAGAAGAGACTACGAAACACTCAAAAGGGCATGTCGAAATCCAAAGTTTATCCTTATGACAACTGTACTTGCGAAGTTTTGTTTCCATTAGACATTTCAAAGGGAAAAAAAGCACCGCCAATCCAAGCACAGTATGGTCAGGAAGAAGAAATCACGAGAACCTCTCAACTAACTATCTTCGTAACCACTTACAATTTTTTAGACTCTGGCATAGGGATCACTGTGACAGGAAAATAAATGAGTTCAGATAATGATTCAAACTAATAGGAAACACCTGTAGTTATTGTAATTACTAGTGTAATTCCACAAGATGGTCGACTTAACATATAAACTCCTCACCCCCTAAGAAAAAACTAACCATAACCTAAAACAATAATGATATATCAGTATCATTGTAAGACCCTACGTCGATTGGCCAAAACGTGTCCTTAAACATGTATTAGATAAGATTAGAATATACTAGAAAAGATAGATGAATCTGAGATCCCCCATATAGCCCAACAAATCACCAATAAGGAAAATGTGAGGCCATAACATCTTGAGTGAATATGTGATAGAGGTGCACCGATTAGAGAATGTTTAAAACTAAGTTCATTCAAAATGCCGCAACTTTTCAATTTTAGGTTTTATTCAATAATGTTTTATTGAGGTCTGCGTGAAAGTATTTTATTGGATTGTTTAAAACCAGATGTCCTGGATTGTTTAGCATAATTGAGTCCAATTTCCACATGTAAAATACTTTGATTGATGATCTCTTTATTATAATCATATGTTTGTGTATTCGTAATTAAGTAGTATAAAACTTAGATCTAAGATGAATTTGGTGAGTATTTTACCTTATCCAACGACTAAAACACCCGTCTATAAGAGCCGTGAAAATAGGTTTGCATATTTGGGCCCCTGGGCTGGATGGTCCCACGGGATAAGGTCTACTGGTGAGTATACATGATTCGAGGTTTTGTTTTCTCAATTAGCTTGAATATTTATTTCTCAAGTCTCGTTCAATTTGCTTCAAATTAGGGGAAGTCCGAACATGTTGCCAAACATATATCACACAAAAAATTGGGACAAGATCAAAAAACTTATGGAAAAAAGTACCGGTTACATGAATGGAAAGCAAAATATTAATAAAAAAAATTAATGCACATTTTACAATGCATATGTTACAACCTATCCTCATTCAGAAGAGGTTGCATATGCTCTTTTTTGTTGCTCTGGTCTCATATAATCACCTATTTAGGTCTTGTTACCTAAGTTTTCTTTTGAAGGTAAAATATAATATTTCATTGTCGGGATTAAAACCCAAGTGGTCATGGTACATGGTATAATTTAATACATACACAAAGTAAATGTCTTGGGAGGTATATAGATATATGTTAAGCCTAAATAGGAAGCTAAAAAGGCATAACTAGAAATGATAAAAATATTAAACTATATTACATAACCTTCTTGTTCATCATTTAGCTGCCTAGATTAGGGGCCAACTTCTAGATGCACTAGTACAAATATCACCTTTAACGTCGATTAAATAAGCTTTTTGACGTCTGTTTCCAAGCGACACCCAAGTCGGCTACCCTAAAAGTAGATGTCTTAAGCATCGGTTACAAAACTAATGACTTAGAGCCATTCGCGATTGCAACCAAAAAAGGAACCGCCAGCAATGGAACCATAGGCGTAAGTTATTCATAATAAACTGACGCCATTCTCCATCCCAAACAAAAAAATTGACCATAGTTGTCAGTTGTTAATAAATAACTGACTTTGTAGACCACCTTTATTGACCTTTTTTATAACTAAAAAATAAACGCCAACAATGGGACCATATGCGTCGATTATTCATACAAAACTGACGCCATACTCCATCCCGAACAAAAAAACTGGCCCCCGGTTAGACCATAGTTGTCGGTCATTAATAAATAACTGACTCCATTGACCACCTTTATTGACGATTTTTTATAACTAAAAAATAACCAACACCATTAGGACAAAACACGATAGTTTTCTATAGTTAACCAACGATTTGGACATGCATTGTCGGCTTTTTTCTTTTAACTGACGACTATGTTTTTTTTTCTTATCAGCTTATAGGCTTGCTGTCCAGCTGGTCAGTAGGATGCAGAACCTATTGTTCTGAACTGTAGGTTTACAACATCTTCTGATTTCAGCCAACAACAGTCCACAAACCTACAATATTAATAAGATGGACAATATTATATATATGGATCATGTGATTCACACATGTATACGCACATTTAATGCATTCATATGATTCACACACATGTAGAAATATGCAGTTCCGTTCATTCATCTCTTTTCACATTCACACACATGTAGAAGCACATCCATTCATTCATCTCTTTCCACATTCACACACATATAGAAGCTCATTAACACACATGTATATAGATAAGCCAATTCAAAATTCATTCATATATATATATATATATATATATATATATATATATATATATATAAGTGTGTCTTACAAAGTTTAATGTTACAACCCCAAATTTTGGGTTCCTTTGGTGGGAAATGTAATTTCTCATATTAAAGATATTTGGACAAATAATGATATAATTTGTTGTGAATAAATGGATTCCATTCACAATAGCCTTGATTGGTTGTTTTGTGGGCTTTATTGGCTATTGGGCCCAATAAAAAGGAATTTCAATTGATTAATGAATAATTGAGAATTTGAGAAAAGAAATATGTGGAAACCTCTAGAAGGCAAAATAATGTAATCTAAGGATGGATTTCGTGCCTCTTAGGTTCCTTGGGTTCTAAGGAATCCAAGATTGTGAAGAAAAGGCAATAGTAAAAGAAAAGATCAATTAAATATTTCTTTGTTAAGAAAGAAATTGAAAATAATGGTAAAATGTGGAAAATAAGTGAAAAGAGGTATAATCAAGTTATCCTTGGTGGAATTTTGTATCCCAAGGATTTATAATGATAAAAGGAATACCAATGAGGAAACTAAAAGAGAAATAAAGAGAAATCTTCAAAAGGAGATATTTTAATAAAGAAAAGGTAAGATAATAAGAAAAGGGATGAAAGATAAGGAACGAGGCTAAGGAAATATTCCCAAGAGGGGATTTCGAGCCATTAAGGTTCCTTGGGGTTCAAGGAACTCATAATAATAATTTAATAACAAGAGAAAGGGGAAATATGTGAGAAATATAAATATAATAAGTGATATCTTTCACTTAATGAAAAGGAACGTTTTCTTTTGTATTATGAGCCCAATTATGGAAGAAAGGTTGGTTAACTCATTATGGACTTTCCCTCAAAATTTGGGATTAAATGGAGCCACGGTTTGAGAGTTATGATTTTTTCAAAATTATCCCAAAATGAAAAGGATTTCCCTTAAAATAGAAACCAACTTTTTTTTGTTGTTTTGGGCGCGAGCGATATGGATCGTTGGATCCTAATCCAACAAAAGTTGAGCATTTTCTAGTTCTCACTGGACTAGGAGTAGGCCGCCAGCGGAAGGATTTATCCTTCATTTTATCTCACGATATGATCATGGTGCAGACAAGGAAAGTCAATAGGTAGTTTCGGGAGGGTGTTTCGCACCCAAATAACCTAAGTTTTTGGGGATTTCGAGGGTTCTAGAAAGAACGCCTAAATCCCATCGGGACAAGGCCTCGCGACAGGTTGGGGGAAGCCATCCCTAGACCCCCCGCCTATATATAATGACCCATATCAATTCATTTTGCCCTCAAGAACCATGACGACACCCTGCCCCGCTCCCTAATGCTCTGAGTTGAAGGGATCAACTCTCTCCGGCGAGCTTACCATGTGGCACCGCCGCATGACTTTCTACTGGGTCAAGCAAGAACAAAGAACAACAACCCTTCGATCGAGATCTACCATGGATCCAGGGCGAGGATCAACGGCCCTGGCTAATTCGTGAGTTCCATTAGAGGGTAGTGGGCGCAAGTCCTGTGGGCCGCGTGATCGGGAGTGGTCTAATATAGACCCGCGATCCAATGGATGTCATTTTTCTGAACAACTCAGGTAATTCGCCTCTCTAACTGGAAAATCCTGAAAATGTATTTTTCTTGCAAAAAGCGTAGAAATTAGTAGGAAGGTCGGATGAAGGAACATAATACATGAAAGTTGACCAGAAAAACATGAAGAACCCAATAAAAATATAATTGGAGCCTGATTATGTTTACAATTTGAAAAGTAATAGAAGTTATTAACTTTAATGTAATGATGATTAAGAAACCCTATTTTGATATGATTAATGTGATTAATAGGGTTTAATTGACGATAACTAGCCTGTTAATGATAGAAAGGAACATTAGGAACAAAAGGGGTGAACTTTGCATATAATTATTTAATTTAGAGTTTATGTGCATAAATAGGCTTTAATGGGCCTTGAAACCCTAATGTTGGTAAATTCGACTCTTAATGGCTTTAATGGACTAATTTCATGATTAAAGTTGGAATATGCTGAATCTAAGCTATTTCCAGCATTAAAGTCCCTAATTTGTAGATAAATAACCTTAATATAGAAATTAGGGTTTTCGATTGAATCAAGGTAGAATTAATAATAAATAGAGTTCATATGGGAATTAGACCATCATGAATTATGAGTTGTTAATCCGAAAGAAACTAAAGGTGATAATCGAGTCTAATGACCTTGAAATAACTTAAAAGGATAAAGAAGGTAATTTTGGTATAAAAGAGAAATAACTGACTTTAATTGGGCTTATGATGTTGAAATTAGGGTTTATGAACTAAGAGAGCATTTAATATGATAAAAGCGTTATGGAGGCAAAAACCCTAATAAAACCCTAATGTGGTCTAGAAAGCCTAAGGTGGAATCCAAGTCTAGCTTTAGAATGTTCTGGATAAACTATAACACTTGGATCGTATGCATTAATTTCAGGATATTATTGATTGCTTGTTGATTGATTCTTTATCCTTATTGCTTGGACAATCAAGTTGCTTTGGATCAGGTGTGTGGTTCATTATGAATAACCGCTTTAGTTTCCCGATGATTTTCTGGATGGTTAATCACATTGAATGTAAATTATTTGTTGGATGTTCATACTTGCAAATCATAAAGTCACTACGATTATCACATTAAAAAAATAGAAGTATGGATTCTCGCACCTACATGCCATCCTAATGGATGATGCCAAATGTTAGGCCCAGATGGGTAGACCAATGGACACCTTGAGTAGTGACCCCAGGCACCAAGAAGGTGGCCTATGATATTGCATGACTAGTGGGCACCATGAGTGGTGACCCCCAGGCACCAAGCTTGGGATTGAGAAGGTGGCCTTAAGTCATTGGAAAAGGGCATCCTAAGGTGGGTATGCCAGGATTAGGGCAAAAGAGGTGGAGAATGTCATACTGAAAAGTGTAAATTGACTTGTTAATTAATTTGATTGTGATTATTAAATTGTTAGCCATATTTACAAGATTTTGGTTGTTCCCACATACCATTATATTTCAATATACTGATCGACGTTTTGTTTGTCGGCGTTTTAGGAACAACAATTGAAAGAACAAACAATAAAGTGACACATTGCGGAAAAAGAAATAAAGTGCAAGGAGGATTAGATAGAATAATTCAAGACCGAGATAGATAGATTTCCAAGGTTTTCAAAGGTAAGTAAAGTTTTAATCTTATACCAAATTCCAGTTAGTTAGTAGAATTTCATAATTGTTATTGATTATTTGTCGAACCTTTGATCCTGTTAATTGGATAACGGCACCGACCTTTCGGTCTCCTTTAATTGGGGGTTACCGGGAGGCGGGGTCGTTACATTTAATATGCCATCAAATACAAAAAACTATTATGACATAAAAGTTTAGAAATGTCATTATGTATCATCATGATCATCGTCGTCATCAATACTCCAGTGATAATAAAAAATTCTCAGCGCTTCTAAGGCTTTTGCCCATTGTTCTCTTATATCATCTAATTGTTCCATAGTATAGGGATTATGTACATGTAATAACTTTTCACCTGTAATGAAGTCACTAGTTTTAAGTACCTACAAAGAGAATGAAATATATATAATTAATAAGATTTATATACTTCATATTATCTAATAAGACTATATAATATATATAATTAATAAGATTGATATATTTCATATCATCTAATGAGACTATAAAATACCTATTGTATGTTATTGATATCCAATGTAGCATATTTGACAATTAGGTCCATATATCACAGCACGTAGTATGCACATGCCCAGTCGTTGTGTTGTTTAGCACACTATAAATTTTAACATACAAAATGTTAATAAATAAAAATAAGCATAGTTCACATAAATAATATATACATTGGAGTCAGGAAACTACTTTCACATTCTCCCAAACTAACAGTTTATTCTTTATCTTGTAGACATTTCCTCTAGCTCTTTTGAAATCTTGTAAATCCCTACATGTTAATGTAACACATTAAATTGCATTACCAAATAATAATGTAATAGTAGATGTTAACGGATATAAATATGAAAAATTTCTCATGTGAATAATGGCATTTTCATTATGTGTCCATGTATGTCTAATTACTTCCCCTCAGGATCTAGATAATAAATAATGAACGGCTTGGGGAAAATAACCAGTAACTCCCAACACTTATGACTAGAGATAAGAAAGTTAAAAATATATAACTAAAAATCAACAATAAAATGAAATTTTCTTAAGTCCAAATTATAAGGAAAGTAAACTGACTTAACATTGAATGCAACTATTATCACGCTCTTCTTTTTTTACTAAAATATTTAAAAGTGATAGAGCAATATAAGGTAACTGGTGTAGGGTCTTTATCTATAAGACTGATCAAAGATGAAATTAGAAATCCCACATGGGTAAACAAAAATTCTGTATAGATCTTGTGTAGGTGGCTGCAAAATATATATTACGTATGCATTAATATATAAGAAACTAGATAACTATATAAAAAACAAGGTATATAGATATATAAACACGATCTTACCATATCCATAGCTCTATCATAGATGTATTCAGCCAATCATACCTTAACAACTCTAAAAAATCTTGTATAAATATAGTGTTATCGTATGATTGGCCTGCAACATCCTTCAGAATATAAATATTTATAGAACACAATTTGTTATGTTCACCTATCCATATTGCCATACCCCTACAATTAGGACATATCGAGTCATTTAGGTCCTTTGGAAGCCAACTAGGTACTGTAGGAAGAGGCGCAGGTGGAGGTGGAGCTGTAGCAAGTTTCTTCCTTTTCTCCTATATATATAATTCCATATCAGTTGACTTGTATATACACACTAAGAAATTAATGTAATGTTAAATTTACCATACATGATCAATATAGACGACATTCATTTCAAGCCACAATATCACTCCACCTTCTACTTCACCAAGTATGTCAACATCTGGGTGGGCATATGGCAATGGATGCTGCCTCTAATGAGGGTACACAAGCCTCGGGCTCACACTAACAAAACTATTGTGTGATAATCTAATACACTAAATGAGATTAATCAAAACATAAAACACAATCAATCACCAATTAATCACATACCCAAAAATATGGGTAAATTAAAATCAATTTCAATGTTAGCACTTGCTCAGAAACATTTACATAAGAGTCCAACATCTTTCGTTTATCCATATAATGCCAAGAATTTGATACAAATTGTTCCATAGCCTTCACCACAACATATATACATAGGAGAAAAATATTCGTATATGACACATAAACAAGTATTAATATGTTAACAAAACAAGCATTAATATGTTAACAAAAGTCAGATTCGTTTGAAACACCATATACAAACTTTTCCTGCTCTGACCAGAGAATACAAGGATGACTCTAGGACACACTAGACATCTGATCAACTTTCTCAAAGATTCATTACTATAGTTCCTCTTTTCTATCACGTGTTTGTTTTTGTCACTTCTAATTACCTAAAAAGATGTGGCGAACCACAAAAGTGATACACATGTCCCAGTAAGAGATATAATCTCCAACAACATTTATTGATTACAACATTTTTAAGTAATTAAATAGTTAAGCAATTTAATCAGATATAACAAATAAGATCAACAATACAGATGATTAACAAAATACATAAAGGAGCAGATAATAACTATCATCATTAGCCAGACTATCATTCTTTATCTTGTTGCCAATATATGCAATTCAGTAGCATATGCATATCTAGTATCATGAGCAAGTCTAGTGACATAGCATATCTAACAACACGAGCAAGTCTAATTGGTTGAACATATCAACATCATAAAAAGAACTAACAACATAAGCACAATTATCTAGATAAGCATGATTAGCAATATATGCATCTCTAGTTACAAAGACATGGCTAGTATAGCTAGGAGAACCATCTTAACCATCTGTGTCAGTATATTTGAGAACATAAGTATGTTTACAACATGAGCATAACTACAACATAAGCATATCTATTATCTCTTATTGAACTATACATGATCTCAGAGAAAAGAAAGCAAACAAGGGTTTTCATCCAATATGAAGCATTGTGTATAACCCTAAACATATATGCTACATGGCTTTCTTACATCTTTTATTATGCCCTGAGGAAATTGAGGATACCACTCAAAATCTGGCTGACTATTTTTAAATCAAAATTTGTACCATACAATATCTAAGAAGAGTCAGAATCTAAAGATCTTCTCCACCCCCGATCAGTACAGGTTCACCACAACGACACATAAATTCAAGCTGCTAACAGCCTAGTTCGTCCTTGGTATAGGTCACAGTACTAGTGAAAGGAGGTGGGTATGCATACCCTACCATCTGAGGTACAACCACAGTTGTCCTTCGATCTTGTCACATATATAATCACCGAGACACGACTGTAACCGTTCTCAATCACATCAGATGTATGAGGCATGACCATAGCCAACCTCCACAATCTGCATTGTGGATGACAAGGATATATCCTCAACTTGCCACCCCCACATACTCAACAATATACACTCTGAGTTTCCCTTAGGAATACTCGTTTCACCATCTGGCAAATTCTGACACTCAGATGGATCTATGGAACAAGGCACTACATGATTGGAGTTTCACTTGATTAGTTATGCCAATTGGGTGAATTAATGATGCATCAAACAAGTAGACATACAAACCCTAATTCACTTCTAATATGCACACACATAAATATCACAACTTCAAAAGATATAAAACGTGTGAAACATAATTTCTCATCTCATTATCACATGGTACTATTCACTTTCCATTCATGAGACCACACTAGTCATCATACTATCACATGATATAAATCCTTTTCAAAATAACACAGGGTATCAACCCTTATCAACACAAGAGCATTACACCTCATTCAGGGCTCAACCATGCCCAAAGGTCATTAAGACCATAATACTATCACCGGATATAAAATCCTTTTCACAATATCACATGGTATCAACCCTTGTAACACAAGAGGATTATACCTCATTTAGAGCTCAATCATGCCCAAAGGTCATTAAGACCATCATACTATTTCCTACAAGATCATCATTATCTTTTCATGCCTTATAACAAGGTTCAACAACATCACTTACATATAATACACCAGATCAACACAATATTGCATTAATGAGATAGTAGATATTCATAAACAATCATAGAAGGGTTATATTAACATTAAGAACATTCCTTTATTACATAAACATGCAAGTAATCTAGATATAATTAACCCTAATCATATTCATAATGCACATGTTTACCATAAGAAAGTATCAACCATGTGGCTATGATAACCACCAATTAACAGATTAGGGTTATGATCATGTTAAAGAGGTTATTCCACCATCATTCCATCATATAAGAATGTTAAACATGAATACTAATATTTATCTATTTGTGTTAGAGTTAGGTTCAACATGATAAATTATATCAATGTTACTGATCAACACTTATACCCAAACCCTAACTCACGACATCCCCATTAGATCATGGATGTATAAGGTGAAGCATCACCATCCAATTCCATATTATTCTCAAGTATGAACCCACACATAAATCAATGTGTAACCATCATGTTATAGAATGCTAAGGTTTCAACAACATTACCAAAGTACATCATGATTGTATTAGTCATTCAAGGACTATTCATACCCAATTACCATCATTTAGTTATATTAAAGCTAGGTATAACACGCTATACCTCATTAGGGTTACATATGAACACAATATGATTATCATCCCTTCCATTCATATGAGTGAATACGTAAGACTACCTTATTCAGGGCAACCCTCCATTTTTTCCATCATCATTCAATCCATATCACCATACCACAATGTCACCCAGAACCATTGGTTGTTTAAAAGGTAAGACCATTGGTTGTTTACATATGTAAACACCTTGGATAAACCACCTATGAAGTCATTGATTTGTTCTCTATAAAGAGTCACCATCTAATCCTAGACATCCTTTGATTAACAACACAAAAAGTTTCATTGAAAGTAGGGTAATAGCCACAATGGATTGTTCATTTAAAACAAGCCATCCATTATCAATAGGAAAGCTCCTTAAGTTGATCATATAAAGGAAACAATCTAAATCACATTATTAGGACCAACATATTACATTATCCATTATTACACTTTATTGGAGGAATAAACATTATATCTTGACCATTGGGTCAAGTTCATATACGAAAACCATCAATTACAGTATAGGTCCAACCATTGCATCAAGTTACCCAAGAAACCATTGGTCTAAGGCTTAATTTATGATACAACTATATAATTAACTCACCATAGGTTGTTAGATCAACACTATATTCATTATTCAACATCAAATATTAAGCTAATGTCATCGTTGATTGATAACATCAGTAGGGTACATAATGATTGATAATTAAATTTCTAATTGGTCTGAAACCTGACCTAAGGGGGTGACCATAGGCTGTCACCATCATTTTACACCTTTGATCATGACCATCAGTTGTCATGAAGACAACACCATAGGGTTGTTGCAATGGAAACATCATCATGTAATGGATTTATATAAGAAATCAACTTTAATCCCTAAAATTAACCATTGGTTGATAGGTTCTTAGCACCATAGGTTGTCAAACCAACTAGATACAAGTTATATTATACCTTAGGAATAACGTACACATGATCACATGTTCATTTACAACTGAAATTAGAATAGGGAACATTATAAAAATCAAAATTCAAGTCAAGCATGGCTTTTTAGTGCATGAATCATGATTTTCAAGCAAGAACATGAGCTAGCAAGCTTATGGTAAGCAATAAACGTCAAGCAAGTTATAAAACTTGCCTCTAATGAGAAGATGAAACCCCTCATAGAAGAAATCTTGAGCAGGTAGGGTAGAAAATCCAAGCATAAGCTATGAACTCATCCATCTATCACCTTTCTTCATCAAATAAGCAAACCCTAAGCATCACTACAACAAACATTCACATTAGCTGCCTTTCAGAAGTGCCACTGAAAAAAAAATACAGTAAACAGGTTTAGCAGCATTTGTTGACATTTAAAAAAATACGTCTAGTGCCAATGCCACTAGGAAGATAGTGGCTTAAGTTGTAAAAGCCGCTAAATGTTTGCCTTTAGTGGTTTCAAATAAATGCCACATAAAGGCCACTAAACCATCATTTGGCATTTATAGAAAAGCCACTATCCATCATTTGGCTTTTATACAAATGCCACTGTTTTGTATAATGTTGTTGTATAAAATGGTTTTGATTGAATGTAGTGGCTTATGAAAAAAGCCAGTAATGACATTCCAATTTTGCATTACTAATTTTTTATGGATTTTAGTCAGTCAATTAGTAGTTCATGATCAAGTTTTCTAATTGAATGCCAATTGAAGTCGAACACATTTTTCCATAAGTATGGAACTTTTTTATTTATAATCAAATGACAATTACATGGGGAGGACATTTTACCTTGCCCCTTATATTCAATACAACACCATCACATATGACTATATATGGTACATATTCTAGACATGATCACTAACTGGATATCAACTTAATTTGCACTTGGAGACCCCCCGCAAAGGAATACAAACTCATTTTCTTACAAAAACATACAACTCCATTCTAGCATTCCAAGTAGTTGTGAGCTTCTGCAGGATTAGACCAACTACACTGCAATGAAGGTTCATCCTTCTTCTCAGCTGTAGTGATAGCATATGATAATTCCGCCATAAAGTCATTAGATTCCTCAATAGGTTCTTCCTTCTTCTCTTCCACCTTGGTAGTAGAAGCCACAGGTGCAACTGCATAGCCTGAAGCAGTAGTAGGGGAAACAACAACTACAAACTTGCTAGGATCCTTCCATGAAGTGAGCAAAAAGTTGAGCACTTGCATGCACATGTAAGACAAAAAAAACTTACAACACTAGCATGCAATAAGATAGTATCAGGGAAGATAGCACCATTGCCAAATTTATAAATAAGGTCATCTTCAGTAAGGTCAAGGACCTCAGGGATGAATACAGATCCACTGTCATAAACTGACATCACAACCAGTCCATATGAGAAGGGCCTAATGTCGAGTTTGCAAGAAGAGAAGCCTCGCAAGAACCCACCTTCTCACCATTCCTAATAAGTTCGACATGGGTGATAATTTCAAATGTACAATTCACATTATGTCAGCTGAATAGAGTTTTCCATGCAGCAAAGCTTTAGACATTTAGCTAAGTACACAACTAAGCAGATTATAGAAAGGGGGCAAAGCTGACAATCTTGACAATTATGTAAAAGCAAAAGATTATAATCAAACTCAATCTTGACCAGTATTCTCATAAAACTATAGTCTATACATAATAAGTTGAAAGAATTTTAGTAAGGTAAGAAAGCATAAAATGATTAATAAGAGCAGAACCTGGTGAAGGCCTTCATGTTGTTATAGATAGATCTCCCTTCGTCAACTGTAATAAATATTTTACTGAAGTTATCATTAGCAAGAACCATATCTAAAGCCTCCTTGGAAACCTGGACTGACACATAAAAAGAGAAGAAACATCGTTATCGATAATAATTACTAAAAGACAAGAAGATAGATATACAAATTCCCATAGTGAATATAATCACCTCAGTTCCAAAAATTCCCATGGCAATACCAATGTCTTCCATTTTCAGAGCAGGTGCATCATTGACACCATCACCAGTCATGGCAACCACCACATGAAAAAAACTAGTAACTGCAAAACATGCAAGAAGACTTTCCAGAGTAGGAAGCAAAAAGACATTTACAACCTTATCTCTCAAGAATGGCCTTTAATCTCTTGGAGAAACCATTCTTCCTTGAGGCTGCTTCGTATACTTCTCCACCAGGGCATAGTTCTGACATGGTGACAATGACTTCATGTACCTCTGTAGAGAAATTAGGATGAAAAACTATAGAGGTACACGAAATCGCTCTCAACATATCAGTAACAGCAGAGCTAGCAGTAGTGTTAGTGAAGAGGATTGCATAAAAATGAAGTATGATTGCATATACCTACATTAAGGCAAGGCAAAAGGTGATCATCATTGTTAGTAAGTATAACATCAAAATTTAAGTAGAACATACTACTTTAGATACTACTTTTACATACTACTTTGACTAGGCTGCAATACATCAACATAGCTGATCAGACAACCTTATCTCTCGATAATGGCCTTTAATCTCTTGGAGAAACCATTCTTTCTTGAGGCTTCTTCATAGACTTCTCCACCAGAGCATAGTTCTGACATGTTGAGAAAGACTTAATGTACCTCTGTAGAGAAATTAGGATGCAAAATTGCAAAGGTACATGAAGTCATTGTCAACATATCAGTAACAGTAGAGCTAGAAGCAGTGTTAGTGAAGAGGATTGCATAAAAATGAAACTCTGATTGCATACACCTACATTAAGGAAAGGCAAAAGGTGATCATCATTGTTAGTAAGTTGGACATCAGAATTGAAGTAGAACATACTACTTTCGATACTACTTTTAGATACCACTTTGGCTAGGCTGCAATACATCGAAGGAGATGATCAGACAACCTTCTCTCTCGAGAATATGCGAGATAATCCAACACACATAGAAGCATGCAAATAAAATATGTCAGATACATTTTAGAAAGTCGAAACATCATGCCAACAAAACAGGCATATATAATTCAAATAATAACGAAAAACTAAAATAAACATTGGTTGCTACTTTGTAATTTTCTCATTCAAAACTGTCATCCCCATCACTTTGATATACACTTTCGTCATCCTGCTCAATTTGGGATTGGTCTTTCTCAATTGTTAAACTATCAACAATAATTCCTTCCATATCCAATCTAACTATGTCATAGTCTGCATTTTCATCCTCTGTTGTCATTGATGGCCCATCTCTAGGTTCACCTTGCACATAAGCTTCGACAGTCTCACTACAAGATGGATCTTCCATGTTGAATGTATCTCGTGGGGGAATCTTTACAGCAAAATGCCACCCTTTTGTAGTGACATGTTCTACATAAAATAATTGTCCAACTTTAGATGCCACTACATACAGTTGTCCAGTTGATTGAAGTCATCTCAAATTAACAAGAGTCAACCCATGTTCATCATGCTTGATTGTCCTCTTGGAGTAGATGTCCACCCAATCACACTTAAATAATGTCACCTGAAAGTGTTCATAATAATTGAGCACAATAACATCCTTCAAAACACCATAGTAGGTAACATCTCTAGTAATTGGATTGCGGTCAATGGTTTTAGCATAACAATCAGTCTTAGCTACCAGAAAGACTCCACTATTTTGTGTTGTTAGGTGTCGATCTTTTGCTTTGGTATGGAATCTGTGACCATTGACAATGTAGCCCTTGTACTTAACGGCCAATTGATGTGGACCTTGAGAAAGAAACTTGATTTTATCATCCACCATCTCTATTCTTAGGAGTGTCTCAATCTAACATAAGAAAAGTTTGTTAGTATTTAATCATGAAGCATAACAAATTTAATTATGACAAATTAACTTACATGTTCCTTAAACCATCCATCAAATGAGTTGCCATGTATTCTCTGTACCTCCTTTAAGGACTTCTGAGGATGTTTTAGCCTAATGATATTATAGTGCTTCCTGAAGACAATATATGTGCAATATGTAATTGGAATATGTAATACTATTTTAACAATAGAAGACAATTGTCACTAACTTACTTAATGTAGGGTTCAACTGTGTCACAATTGAATAGTACATGCTTATGGGCTTGTTTCAATGTATGTTCGTCCAAGACACATGCTATCATTTTACCAACACCACGACCTACTGTCGATAAAATCGACCAATCATCATTGTCATGTGTTGGCTCGTTTTCCAAATTTATTTTGTCAGTATCATTTCTATTTGGCCGATTTAATTTTGTTTCAACTCCATCCAAGTATCTTGAACAAAAAGTAAGACACTCTTTAGCTATATATCCTTCTGGTATTGATCCTTCTGGATATCTTTTATTACAAACATATCCTTTTAGGGTCTGCAGATACTTGATAACAAAGTTGGCAAAAATATTATGACAAATTAAATTCTAATAGGTGAAGTCTTCATGACGTATGAAAAGTTACATTTCAATTGGATACATCCAATGATACTGAATAGGGCCAGCTATCTTAGCTTCAAAAATGAGATGGACTGATAGATGCACCATTATGTCAAAAAAATGGAGGGAAAATCTTCTCCATCTCACAAAGTGTCACAGCTATTGAATTTTCCAATGCAACAAAATCATTTGGATCTATGACTTTAGTGCACAACCTCTGAAAATAGTGACAAGGATTAATAATACACGACTTAGCATTCTTACTGGGCAAAGACACAGTGATAGCTAATGGCAGAAGTTGTTGCATCAACACGTGATAATCGTGACTTTTCATTGGTAGCATCCTCTGATCCGTCAGTCATGCACATCCAGATATATTAGATGCATACCCATCTAGAACTTTGATAGATTTTAGGAGGTTGCAAAATGATATTTTTTCTTCTTTTCTCATCGTATAGCAAGCTGGAGGTAGTATGGAATGTGTGCCAACAGTTTGTGGATGAAGCGGAAATCTAATTCCCATATCCTCCAAATCCTTCCTTGCATTCAAGTTGTCCTTACTTTTATCCTTCAGACCTAGCAATGTTCTAACAATACTCTCACATATATTCTTCTCAATGTGCATGACATCCAGATTGTGCCTTACAATGTTAGATTTCCAATATGGTAGCTCAAAGAATATGCTTTTCCTATCCCAATTGTGTGTCGAATCTTTACCTCTCAGCCTTTTCTTACCAATTACAGTGCTTCCACCATCCAATTGTGACAACATTTCAGCTCCAGAAGGAGGTTTAGGTGGACTCCTAAATTCTTGCTCATTGTCAAATGCCCTAGCTTCTTTTCAGAATCTGTGGCCAGCTGGCAAAAACCTATGGTGTCCTCTATAACAAACTTTACGGCTATCTAGAAACCAATGTGAGATAGTATCTTTATTACAATAAAGACATGTTTTGTAACCTTTAGTACTCCAACCAGATAGATGTGGATATCCTGGAAAATCACTAATAGTCCATAATAAAGAAGCACACATCTGAAAGAATTCCTTGGCTCCAACTTCATATGTTTGTACACCAGTACTCCATAGTTCTTTCAGCTCATCAATCAATGGACGTAAGTAAACATCTATATTTTGTGGCGAAGGTGGTCCAGAAATTAGTAGGGACAACATAAAATATTGTTGCTTCATGCACAACCAAGGAGGTAAATTATATGGAATAATTACAACATGCCATTTACTATGAGAATTACTCATTGTCCCAAAAGGATTAAATTCTTCAGTGGCAAGTCCCAATCGAATATTTCTAGCGTCTGCAGCAAATTCTGGATGCAAAACATCAAATATTTTCCATGCAGGTGAATCTACCGGGTGTCTTAACTTGTCATATTTTTCATATTCTTCTACATGCCAATTCATTAAGGAAGCGGTTTTTGATGACATGAACAACCTCCTCAGTTGTGGTATAAGTGGAAAGTGTCTTAGCACTTTGGTAGGTGTTCTTCTGGGTTTGTTTACTAGCTCCTCATCATCATCATCTAGTGTTGAAGTCGTTAGCCATCTTGATTCTCCACATGTATCATAGACATCGTTATCAGTAGACTCCTTCCAAAATAGCATGCAACCATTTCGACAAAAATGAATCTTCACATAATGTAATCCCATCTCCTTTATTGTCTTCTTCAGCTCATAAAAGGAATTAGGTAATTGTTCTCCTTCTGGTAGCATTTTTTTAAAGAACTTAAGAAACATAGATGATGCTTTCTTACTCAAGGCATTAAGACAAACCAGGTGATAGAATTCTAGGATGCAAGCAAGTTTGGTAAGTTTCTTACACCCTGGATATAATTTTGTCTCAGAATCCTTTAACAAGATATAAAACTTGTCAGCATTTAAATGTTAACTAGTAGCCGACTGTACTCCTTCCATATTTTCATCTTCACTGAAACTAGGAAAAAAATCATGCGACATATCTTGTAAATTTTCATCATCTAGACAATCACCCTGATCAGTTGGAGCATCCATTTCAACATCAGCATTTTCTCCATGAAAAGCCCAAGAAATATAGCTTTGTAAGAAGCCATTCCACAATAGATGACTCGATGCAGTCTGTCTGGTGACCTGGTATACAATAGTGTACTTTCTACAAGGGCATACAATCTTGTCTCTAATCGCTGAATGTTGAAAAGTGAAATCCAAAAAGTTAGATACTCCACATAGGTATTTACTTCTCGTTCGGTCATCCTCTTCTATCCAAGACTTATCCATTCTACAAAAATAGTAAAAAATATAACATCAAGAATTGTGACACCCGTTTGACTGGTGAATTGTGGCAAATACTGTAAAAAATACATTTATTAGTGATTTCCTTATTTAAAAGTAACAAAATTTCATTCTACAAAAATAGTAAAAATACATTTATTTGTGATTTCCTTATTTAAAAGTAACAAAATTTCATCAAGAATTGAGACACCCGTTTGACTGGTAACTTGGCCATTTTGTTGATGATGTTGTGTCACAGAGGGAGCCCCTTGTAGATGAATCCAATTAGCATGCTCGGAAGCCAGACCTGGTCCTCTCATCCAATTAGCATGTTCTGAATCCACACAAGCCAACTGGTTGTGGATACCTTAAAGTGCATTCACCATCATACTGAACGTCGATTATAGTTGTTGGGGTTCCATACTTTAAAGTCACTTGACCAGCCGTGTAGCGTCTTTCGTTCAAATGACGCCACTGTCTAGTAATGGTGAGTTGTGCTAGTGTACGATGGTCTAGGGTGATGTCCAACTATTCTGTTTCAGGGAAAAGGACAGGGGGGGTCGAGGCCCAGGTCATAGTGACTGTTGTGGGTGGAAAGAGACTACAAAATATTAGTACTAACAATTTTAAGTATATATAATGATGTTATATATTTTCAATAAGTATATATAACGATGTTACATATTTTCAGAGAAAACTTGAGAAATACAAATCAGACTTAGATGGAAAGTAAGATGAGTATGTCATTATACCAACAATTATCGTAGTCTACATTATGAATTATTATGTTTGTTTTAAGGAGATCACTTATGAATTATTATGTCTACATTATGCTTTTCAATTATACTGATCACTGCATTTCACATCACCTGGTTTCTCAAACGATTTTGTGGGAAGACCATGTAAACATCGAATAGAAAATACAAATCCACCATCTTAATAGGGAACTGATTAATTACATGTGATGTTTACATGAACTCTATAAGTCATATTCTGTTAACATCTTTGAAGTGCTATAGTTTCTTCATTCTTGTCTTTCTTCAAAATTATAACACTACAGATAAAAAGTACTAATAATGTATGTAGAACAGAAGTCGGATCCAAGGCAAATACCTTTTAAGTATTGTCAATTGAAATGGCTAGAAATAAGAGTGGACTACTATTGGTAAACAAGTTATTATTTGAAATATGTTTTTTTATTCTGCTACAAGGTTTCCCAATAATAGTTATTGATGATTTAGGATAACCTATAGATGAACAACAAATTCCAAGTGGCATGGCATTCGATACCTACAGAGTTTTCATCCAACCATGAGAATTGTTGACACTTTACATGCGTATTAGCCACCGGTCATGAAAGAGACCTTGAAGGAGGTATGTAAGCTACGTCTTAGTTAACAGAATAGGGTGCGGTGATGGTTACCTGAAGAGGATTGATCGGAGTCCCTCACTCAAGCTTGCCAACGTTGGAGGGGCAGATTGAGTCTATGGTGGTGCTTTGGCTAGGCTCGGTCCGCCAAGGTGGATGAGGAACGATGCCTGAGTATGCTTCGGTTGGGCTCGGTTCAAATAGGCGGTGGAGGAAGAACTAACGCTCACGATCAAAGGCAAGGTGTCACCGCAACACCGACAACTTGGCACTCCATAGCCATCAACCATTGGCACCACAGACGGAAACTGGCTAACAGCAGGCGCCACCAGTCTCTCCCAGTCTGCAGACGACTACGAGCCACCAACAGACCTAAGGCACGATGGGCCAGGGAGCGAGGAAGTCATTCAGGGAGAGAGGGGGAGATCGGAAACGTCGGGATGAATGAGTAGAGAGTGCAACATGAAGGGAAATTTTAATTTGGAGTGGGAAGTCAATATAGTTTAGCAAAATATTTCCTAATTTGGTATGGCAATTTAAGATTGCCACTAATTAGAAATAAAAACGCCATTAATGTTATGTCCTTTTCAGAAATCCTATAATAGGTGGTTCAACGAAATTTTAATTAAAAATTCCTATATATTAGAAAGATAATGGCTTTTTTATAAATGCCACTTAAATAAATGCCACTAATGGGCAGTTTTGATGTAGTGCATAAGGAGCAAGAAAGGTAGGGTTCTAGAGCTTTAGAGCACATTCTACCATGGAACAACATGGTTCTGACCTGGAGGAAGGTCTAAGGAAGGAGAAGAGCAAGAGAAATAGAGAATAAAGGAAGAAAATAACTTTCCTTGGTTGGAATCCCTAGAAGATGATCTTCGAAACCCTAGGTAGGGCAAAATGGAGCTCTAGGATACCTTCTTCTCTAAAAAGAGGTTGTATTCTACATTATCGCACTTAGTTCTGCAGCAAAATAGAGGGGAATCGTTTCTCCAGGTTAAAGGAAAGAGAAATCAAGCATAGCTTCATACTTGGGCAAGGAAAAGGTAAATATAGCCCATGGATAAGGATGGAAGCAAGCATGTGGTGTAAAAGTAGCTTCCCCATGTGTCTATGGCCTTAAACTATTAAGAATATACAACCACACACACAAAAAGCTCCCCCACCATCCATATAGACCTTCTTAGCTTTCCTTTGTCAAATTTCCCAGCCGATCTCATAATTCATTAGTTGATAGCTATTAAAGGTAGCTCATTCGTGAAGGGGTAAACCCTAAAATACCCTTAGAGAAAACACCTTCAAACCAAGGATTAAGGTGCCCCATGGCTCAACAAGCTCAATATGATGATAGAATATAAAAGGAACATAATTCAAGTGATAAATTCCAAATAAACCTCCCAATTGGGTAAATTGTAGAAAAGTCCAAAATGTGCATAAAATTGCATAACTTGCATAAACAGTGTCCAAATTGGATCAAATTCGAAACTTAATATTGTATTATGATTTCAATGCATATCACAAGGTTATATTAGGGTTCTAGGCATTCAATTATGGTAATTAAGCTTATTCAACTCATTAAGCAAGTTTAGGGGCCTTACAATTATAAACCCCTAACATGGATTTCAGCCCTGAAATCGAAGGTAAACAAAAATGGGTACTTCCGTTACACCTCATCCTATTACCTTCACATGGTTACTTGCAGATAAAGGTGATTTCAAATCATTCATACATATCTCATCTTGGGTCAGCACAAAAACCCCCACATAAGAAGAAATTATCAATATGGAATATAGAAACATGTTGTGTCATCTGTACAACTCTAGTTGTAATGTTCAACTTTAAATTCTAGCTATCAAAAGTCATACTTGCTTGATTTTTACCAATCATGGCATGTGTCCCATACCATTCCTTGAATCATAAAAAAAGTTATGTATTCATCCTTTTTTTTACACTAGAACACTTCTCAGTTCTTTTTCAGCTTCAAAAGAAATACAGATACTGGCACCTATCATTCCATACAAGGAAACATCATTCCTGGTCAACCTTTTTAGGGGTGAAACAACAACACTATGTTCACCTTACTAGGATTTACACAACCCACTTAGAAGACATATCGTGATTCCATACAGACATTTAATCAACCCCATCTCACTCTTGTTCAACTTGTCTCATAGCTATTGCTGCTTCAACAACCCTAATGTTTTTGAAGAAATATTGATCATATTTTTGAAATTCTTTGACATGTCATCATTCAAATCTTGATATAACTTGTATGACATGACTAGAACACTTTGTTCCTCCTATTCATAAATTATATTTGTACATTGGTTAGTCTAAGGACATAACTCTAAACTCATCATGGTCATGTGAATTATGTCATTCAATCTAACTCTTATGCATTGATATTTGATAACAGGTTTATCTTAAAGGAACACAATATCACATGTCTATTGACCTAAAAACCATCTATCCTTGATTGTGGTCTAGCCCAGCTATCACTAAACCATACACAACATTATAGAATCACTTTTGTTTTTCCTTCCAAACAACATTTAGAGGGTCATCGTCAACTCTCAGTCCCTCTCTGTCTACAGAAGAGGAATACTTGGAATGTTCATTTAATAAACATCTCCAACCTTCAAATATTTCTCATATTATTAATACATCTTTGATACTAGGATTCATTAACTTGGTATCCACCTCATGTTCTATAAGCAACTCACATCCTTATATCATCTACTTTTACCAACATAACAAATATCAAGACATATAAGAGGAGTCTTCCTAATTATTGGAAGGCTCAAAATAAAAATCATCACAAACTTTATGAACTTGGAACCATAGTCCAAACAACCTTATGCAATAGTAAGCTATCCACCCTCATGTTTACAACGAATCCACACATACCAAGTGGCAATGATCCACTTGAAAGTTGTGCCCTGGAAAGAAAAGACACAAAGGGAAAACACTTCCCACATCATAGCAACATTGTTCAATGTCACTAGCAAAAAGGTAACACATTCTATTTTCATTATGCAAGTTATAGCTTCTTATGTATAATTTTACCTTTTTCATTTTAGGTTCCTTGACATTAGAATAGGAATTATCATGATTACCATATATCATTACTCCTTCCTTGATGACTATTTATCACACTTGGTATGTTCTCTTATTTTATTATGTTTTTCAACCACTTATCGACAGATAAATCATCATTTCCACATTTTCTTCATTAAATCCGGATCATCTCCCTTAATTTCTTTCACATGCCATGCTGATTTTTCATTAACACTTTCTTACACACATAGGTTGGTCTGAGATTAACTCAGGTTCCACCTTATTTCTTTATCATTGTTCCCATTCATCTTCTCATTTTGTACTGGTTATAGGAGTTCTCTCTATCTTATGTGGATTTCATACCTTGATTCACTTTATAAGCATAGAATTATCTGTCTTTTGCAATATTATCTTATTGAATCACATCTTAAAAAACTCCTCTTTTCCTTATTTATATTCAGATTTAGATTTCATGGTGCTGTATCTTTCTCTTATATTTACTAAACATTCAAATTTTGATAGATAATGATGCAATTCTCATCTTCTTTAAGGTAGGATTGAGATATTCATACCATGATTTCTTATTCATTATGCTCTTTAGATTGTCTCAAAATGACTACTTGATTAGAGTAATCAGAAAGATAACGATCGAAGAGTTCCATACTTAACTTTTCTTCAATAATTGAATACTTGGCCAGGGCACCCAACTACTGAGATTAGGGAGCATGTACCATATTTTTATGTCATATTCCTAACTTAGACATCATCCTAATCCTACGTCCTAGTGTCCTTGTAGACTCAGTGAACCTAAATCTCTAATACCAACTTTTGAGAACCTATTACACTAAACGAGATTACTCAAAACATAAAACACAATCAATCGCCAATTAATCACATACCCATAAATATGGGTAAATTAAAACCGATTTCAATATCAGCACCTGCTCAGAAACATTTACATAATATCCCAACATCTTTCTTTTATCCATACTATGACAAGAATTTGATACAAATTGTTTTGTAGCCTTAGCCACAACGTATATACACAAGAGAACAATATTCATATATGACACACAAACAAGCATTAATATGTTAACAAAAGTTTGATCCGTTTAAAACACCATATACAAACTTTTCATGCCCAGACAAGAGAGTACAGGGACGACTCTAGGACACACTAGACATCTAATGAACTTTCTCAAAGATTCACTAATATAGCTCCTCTTTGCTACCACATGTTTGTTTCCATCATATCCGATTACCTATAATGATGTGGCGAACCACAAGGGTGAGACCCATGTCCCAGCAAGAGATATAACCTCCAACAACATTTATTGATTATAACATTTTTATGTAATTAAAAAGTTAAGAAGTTTAATCAGATATAACAAATAAGATCATTGGTACTGATGATTCAAAAAATACATAAAGGAGAAGATAATAACTATCATTCTTTATCTTGTTTCCAATATAAGCAGTTTAGTAACATATGAATATCTAGCATCATGAGCAAGTCTAGTAACATAGCATATCTAAAAACATGAGAATGTCTAATTGGTTGAACATATCAACATCATAAGAAGAACTAACAACATAAGCACAACTATCTGAATAAGCATGATTAGCAGTATATGCGTCTCTAGTTAGAAATGCATGGCTAGAAATATTAAACATAGCTAGCAGAACCATCTTAACCATTCGTGTCAGTATACTTGACTACATAAGTATCTTTACAACATGAGCATAACTACAACATAAGCATATCTATTATCTCTTATTGTACTATACATGATCTCAGAGAAAAGAAAGCAAACAAGGGCTTTCATCCAATATGAAGTGTTGTGTATAACCCTAAATAGATATAGTACATGACTATCTTACATCTTTTATTAGGCCCTAAGGAAATTGAGGATACCACTCAAAATCCAACTGACCACTGCTAAGTCGAAATCAGTTCCATACAAGATCTAGGAAGAGCCAGACTCCTAAGATCTTCTCTGCCCCCAGTCAGTACGGGTTGGCCACAAGGACACGTAACGTCAAGCTGCTAACAACCTAGTCCATCCTTGGTACATGTCATGGCACTAGTGAAAGGAGGTGTGTACACATACCCTACCATCTGAGGTACAACCATAGTTGTCCTCCAATCTTGTCACATATATAATCACCGAGACACGACTACAACCATTCTCAATCACATAAGATGTATGAGGCATGACCATAGCCAACCTCCACAATATGCAATGTGGATGACAAGTATTTATCCTCAACTTGCCATCCCCACATATTCAACAGTATGCACTCTGAGTTTCCCTTAGGAATACTTGTTTCACCATCTGGCAAATTCTGACACTCAGATGGATCTGTGGCACTGGGCACTACATGATTAGAGTTTCACTTGATTAGTTATGCCAATTGGGTGAATTAAGGTTGCATCAAACATGTGGACATACAGACCCTAATTCACATCTAACAAGAACATAAATATCCTTGCTTCAAAAATATAAAACATGTGAAACATAATTTTTCATCTCACCATCACATTGTACTATTCACTTGCCATTCATGAGACCACACTAGTCATCATACTATCACGGGATATAAATCCTTTTCATAATATCACAGCGTATCAACCCTTATCAACACAAGTGGATTACACCTCATTTAGGGCTCAACCATGCCCAAAGGTCATTAAGACCATCATACTATCATAGGATATAAAATCCTTTTCACAATATCACAGGGTATCAACACAAGAGGATTACACCTCATTTAGTGATCAACCATGCCCAAAGGTCATTAAGACCATCATACTATTCCCTATAAGATCATCATTATCTTTTCATGCCTCATAACAAAACTCAGCAACATCACTTACATATAATACACTAGATCAAAACAATATTATATTAATGAGGTAGGAGATATTCATAAACAATCATAGAAGGGTTACATTAACATTAAGAAAATCCCTTTATTACATTATCATGCAAGGAATCTAGATAAGATTAACCCTCATCATATTCATAATGCACATTTTTAGCATAAGAAAGTATCAACCATGTGGCTATGATAATCACCAATTAACACGTTAGGGACATGATCATGTTAAGGAGGTTATTCCGCCATCATTCCATCATATAAGAATGTTAAACATGAATACTAATATTTATCTATTTGAAATAGAGATAGGTTCAACATGATAAATTATATCAATGTTACGAATCAACACTTATACCCAAACCCTAGCTCACGACATCCCCATTGGATCATGGATGCATGATGTGAAGCATCACCATCACATTCCATACTATTCTCAAGTATTAACCCACACATAAATCAAGGTGTAACCATCATGTTATAGCATTCTAGGGTATCAACAACAATAACATAGTACTTCATGATTGTATTAGTCATTAAAGGACTATTGATACCCAATTACCATCATTTAGTTATATTAAAGCTAGGTATAAAAACCTATACCTCATTAGGGTTACATATAAACACAATATCAATATCATCCCTTCTCTTCATATGAGTGAATATGTAAGACTAACTTATTAAGGGTATCCCTCCATTTGTTCCATCATCATTCAACCCATATCACAATACCAAAATGTCACCCAGAACCATTGGATGTTTAAAAGGTAAGACCATTGGTTGTTTACATAAGTAAACACCTTGGATAAACAACTTGTGAAGTCCTTGATTTTTTTTCGATAAAGAGTCACCATCCTAATCCTAGACATCCCTTGATTAACAACACAAAAAGTTCCATTGAAAGTAGGGTAAAACCCACAATCGATTGTTCATTTAAAACAAGCCATCCATTATCAAAAAGTAAGCTCCTCAAGTTGATCATATAAAGGAAACCATATAAATCTAACTATTAGGACCAACATATTACAATAGCCATCATTCCACTTTATTGGAGGAATAAACATTATATCTTGACCATTGTGTCAAGTTCATATATTAAAACCATCAATTACAGTATAGGTCCAACCATTGCATCAAGTTACCCAAGAAACCATTGGTCTAAGGCTTAATTGATGATAAAACTATATAATTAACTCACCATAGGTTGTATATACCTGATCCACCATCATTATTGACCGTTAAATCACCATAGATGTTAGATCAACACTATATTCATTAGTCAACATCAAATATTAAGCTAATGTCATCGTTGATTGATAACATCAGTCGGGTACGTAATGATTGATCATTAAACTTCTAATTGGTCCAAAACCTGACCTAAGCGGGTGATCATAGTCTGTCACCATCATTTGAAACCATTGATCACGACCATTAGTAATTGTGAAGTCAACACAATAGGGTTGTTGCAATGGTAACATCATTGGGTCATGGATTTATATAAGAAATTAGCTTTAAACCCTAAATGTGACCATTGGTTGATAGGTTCTTAGCACCATAGGTTATCAGACCAACCTGATACAAGTCATATTATACCGTAGGAATAACTTATACATGATCACATGTTCATCTTGAACTGAAATCAGAATAGGGAACATTATAAAAATCAAAATCCAAGACAAGAAGAGCTTTTTAGTGTATGAATCATCATTTTCAAGCAAGAACATGAGCTAGCAAGCTTATGGTAAGCAATAAACGTGGAGCAAGTTATAAAACTTACCTATAATGAGAATCTGAAACCCCACATAGAAGAAATCTCAAGTAGGTAACGTAGAACTCCAATCATAAGTTATGAACTCGTCCATCTAGCACCTTTCTTCATCAAATGTGCAAACCCTAAGCATATGGAGCAAGAATGGTAGGGTTTAGAGCTTTAGAGAAAATTATACCGTTCCAACCTGGAGGAAGGTCTAAGGAAGGAGAAGAGCAAGAGAAATGGAGAAGAAAGGAACAAAATAACTTTCCTTGGTTGGAATCCCTAGAAGATGACCTTGGAAACCCTAGGTAGGGCTAAATGGAGCTCTAGGGGACCTTCTTCTCCAAAAAGAGGTTGTATTTTACCTTAGAGCACTTGGTTCCATAGAACGACAGAGGGGATTCATTGCTCCAGGTTAAAGGAAAGAGAAATCAAGCATATTTTCTTACTTGGGAAAGGAAGAGGTAGATATAGCCCATGGATAAGGATGGAAGCAAGCATGATGTGTAAAAGTAGCTTCCCCATGTGTCCATGGCCTTAAACTATTAAGAATATACCGGCACACAAACAAGAAGCTCCCCCACCATCCATATAGACCTGTTTAGCTTTCCTTTGTCGAATCTCCCAGCCAATCACATAATTCATTAGTTGATAGCTACTAAAGGATAGCTCATCCGTGAAGGGGTAAACCCTAAAATATCCTTAGAGAAAATACTTTCAAACCAAGTATTAAATAGGTGCCTCATGGCTCAAAAAGCTCAATAATGATGATATAATATCCAAGGAACATAATTCAAGTCATAAATTGCAAATAAAACCTCTCAATTGGGTAAGTTGTAGAAAAGTCCAAAATGTTCATAAAATTGCATAACTTGCTCAAACAGTGTCATAATAGGACCAAATTTGAAACTTAAGCTTGTCTTATTATTTCAAAGAATATAACCAAATTATATTAGGGTTCTTGGAATTCTATTATGGTAATTAAGCTTATTCAACTCATTAAGCAAGTTCAGGGGCCTTACAACTATAAACCCCTAATAGGGATTTCGCACACGAAATCCAAGGTAGAAAAAGATGGGTACTTCCTTTGCACTTTATCCCATTACCTTCACATGGTTACTTACATATAATGGTGATGTCACATCATTCATACATATATCATCTTGGATCAGTACTAAGGCCCCCACATAAGAAGACATTCTCAATATGGAATGTAGAAACTTATTGTGTCATATGTACAACTCTAGTAGTAATGTTCAACTTTAAATTCTAGCTATCAAAAGTCATACTTACTTTATTTTTACCAATCATGGCATGTGTCACATACCATTCCTTGAAGCATAAAAAAAGCGATGTATCCCTCATTTTTTTTACACGGGTCACTTGTCAGTTCTTTTTCAGTATCAAAAGAAATGTTGACGCTGACACCTATCATTCCATACAAGCAAACATCATTCTTGGTCAACCTTGTTAGGGGTGAAACAAAAACACTATCTTCACCTTACTAGGATTTACACAACCTACTTAGAAGACATATCACGATCCCATAAAGACATTTAATCAACCCCATCTCACTCCTGTTCCACTTGTCTCATAGCTATTGCTGCTTCAGAAACTCTAAGATTTTTGAAGAAATATTGATCATATTTTTGAAAATATTTGAAATACTTTTACATGTCATCATTCAAATCTTGATATAACTTGTATGACATGAGTGGAACACTCTATTACTCCTATTCATAAATTCTATTTGTAAATTGGTTAGTCTAAAGGACATAACTCTAAACTCATCATGGCCATGTGAATTATGTCATCCAATCTAACTGTGATGCATTGATATTTGATCATAGGTTTATCTTAAAGGAACACAGTATCACATGTCTATTGACCTACAAACCATCTATCCTTGATAGTGGTCTTGCCCAACTATCACTGAACCATAAACAACATTATACAATCACTTTTGTTTTTCCTTCCAAACAACATTTAGAGGGTCATCATCAACTCTCTCTCCCTCTCTCTCTACAGAAGAGGAATACTTGGAATGGTCATTTAATAAACATCTCTATCCTTCACATATTTCTCATATTATTAATACATCTTGGATACTAGGATTCATTACCTTGGTATCCAAATCATGTGCTATAAGCAACTCACATCCTTCTATCATCTACTTTTACCAACATAAAAAATATCAAGACTTATAAGAGGAGTCTTCATAATTATTGGAAGGCTCTGAAAAAAAATCATCACAAAATTTATGACCTTGGAACCATAGTCCAAACAACCTTATGATATAATAATCTATCCACCCTCATGTTTACAACGAATCCACACATACCAAGTGGCAATGATCCACTTGAAAGTTGTGCCCCTAGAAATAAAAGACTCAAAGGGTAACACACTTCCCACATCATTGCAACATTGTTCAAGGTCACTAGAAAAAAGGTAACCAATTCTATTTTCATTATGCAAGTTACAACTTCTTATGTAACATTTTACCTTTTTCATTTCAGGTTCCTTGCCATTAGCATACGAATTATCATGATTAACATATCTCATTACTCCTTCCTTGCTGACTATTTATCACACTTGGTATGTTCTCTTATTTTATTATGTTTTTCAACCACTTATCGACAGGTAAATTATCATTTTCCACATTTTCTTCATTAAATCAGGATCATCTCTTAATTTCGTTAACATGCCATGATGATTTTTCATTAACACTTTCTTACACACATAGGCTAGTCTGAGATTAACTCCGGTTCCACCTTATTTCTTTGTCATTGCTCCCATTCATCTTCTCATTTTGTACTTGTTATAGGAGTTATCTCTATCTTATGTTGATTTCATACCTTGATTCACTTTATAAGCATAAACTTATATGTATTTTACTTTATTATCTTCTTGAATCACATCTTCAATAACCCCTATTTTCCTTATTTGTATTCAGATTTAGATTTCATGGTGTTGTATCTTTCTCTTATATTTACCAAACATTCAAGTTTTGATAGATAATGATGCAATTCTCATCTTTTTTAAGGTAGGATTGAGATATTCATACCATGATTTCTTATTCATTATGCTGTTTAGATTGTTTCAAAATGAGTACTTGATCAAAATAATCAGAAAGATAACAATCTAAGAGTTCCATACTTACATTATCTTCCATAATTGAATACCTTGCCAGGGCACCCAACTACTGAGATGAGGCAGTATGCACCATATATTTATGTCATATTCCTAACTTAGAAATCATCCTAGTCCTAAGTCCTAGTGTCCCTGTAGACTCAGTGAACCTAAAGCTCTAATACCAACTTATGAGAACCCGTTACACTAAATAAGATTACTCAAAACATAAAACACAATCAATCACCAATTAATCACATATCCAAAAATATGGGTAAATTAAAACCGATTTCAACGTCAACACCTTCTCAAAAATATTTACATAAGAGCCCAACATCTTTCTTTTATCCATACTATGCCAAGAATTTGATACAAATTATTCTATAGCCTTAGCCAAAACATATATACACTGGAGAACAATATTCATATATGACAAACAAACAAGCACTAATATGTTAACAAAAGTCTGATTCATTTGAAACACCATATACAAACTTTTCCTGCCTGGACCAGAGAGTACATGGATGACTCTAGGACACACTAGACATCTAATCAACTTTCTCAAAGATTTTTCTGCCACATTTTGTTTTTTTCACTTCCAATTACCTAAAAAGATGTGGCAAACCACAAGGGTGAGCCCATGTCCCAGCAAGAGATATAACCTCCAACAACGTTTATTGATTACAATATTTTAAGTAATTAAATAGTTAAGAAGTTTAATCAGATATAACAAATAAGATCAACAATACTGATGATTAACAAAATACATAAGGAGCATATAATAACTATCATCATTAGTCAGACTATCATTCTTTATCTTGTTGCCAATATAAGCAATTCAGTAGCATATGCATATCTAGCATCATGAGCAAGTCTAGTAACATAGCATATCTAACAACATGAGCATGTCTAATTGGTTGAACATATCAACATCATAAGAAGAATTAACAACAAAAGTATAGCAATATGGATAAGCATGATTAGTAGTATATGCATTTCTAGTTACAAAGGCATGGCTAACAATATTAAACCTAGCTAGCAGAACCATCTTAACCATCTGTGTCAGTATATTTGACAAAATAAGTATGTTTACAACATTAGAATAACTATAGAAAAATCATATATATTATCTCTTATTGTTCTATACATGATCACAGAGAAAAGAAAGCAAAGAAGGGTTTTTATCTAATATGAAGCGTTGTGTATAACCCTAAACAGATATGCTACACGGCTATCTTACATCTTTTATTATGCCCTGAGGAAATTGAGGATACCACTCAAAATACAACTTACCACTAATAAGTCAAAATCAGTTCCATACAAGATCTAGAAAGAGCCAGACTCCTATGATCTTCCCCGGCCCCGGTCACTATGAGTCTGTCATAGTGACACATAAGGTCAAGCTACTAACAACCTAGTATGTCCCTGGTACAGGTCACAACACTAGTGAAATGAGGTGGGTACGCATACCCTACCATCCTAGGAAAGATAAATCAAGCATAGTTTTGTACTTGGGCAAGGAAGAGGTAAATATAGCCCATGGATAAGGATGGAAGCAAGCATGAGGTGTAAAAGTAGCTTCCCCACGTGTCTATGGCCTTAAACTATTAATAATATACAAACACACACACAACCATCTCCCCCACCATCCATATAGACCTTATTATATTTCATTTGTCGAATTTCCCAGCTAATCACATAATTCATTAGTTGATAGCTACTAAAGGTAGCTCATCCGTAAAGGGGTAAAGCCTAAAATACCCTTAGAGAAAAAAAAACATTCAAACCAAGGATTAAATAGGTGTCCCATGGATCAACAAGCTCAATAATGATGATATAATATCCAAGGAACATAATGCAAGTATTAAATTGCAAATAAAACCTCTCAATTGGGTAAATTGCAGAAAAGTCCAAAATCTGCATAAAATTGCATAACTTGCACAAACAATTTCCAAATTGGACCAAATTTGAAGCTTAAGCATGTATTATGATTTCAAAGAATATCACAAGGTTAGATTAGGGTTCTAGGCATTCAATTATGGTAATTAATCTTATTCAATTCATTAAGCAAGTTTAGGGGCCTTACAACTATAAACCCCTAATAGGGATTTCACCCCCAAAATCCAAGGTAAACAAAGATGGGTACTTTATTTGCAACTCATCTTATTACCTTCACATGGTTACTTGCATATAATGGTGATGTCACATCATTCATACATATCTCAAGTCGGGTCAGCACAAAAACCCCCACAGAAGAAGACATTCTCAATATGGAATGTAGAAACTTGTTGTGTCATCTGTACAACTCTAGTAATAATGTTCAACTTTAAATTCTAGATATCAAAAGTCATGCTTGCTTGATTTTTACCAATCATGGAATGTGTCCCATACCATTCCTTGAATCATAAAAAAAAGTGATGTATCCATCCTTTTTTTTTACACTGGAACACTTGTCAGTTCTTTTTCAACATCAAAAGAATTGTTGATGCTGGCACCTATCATTTCATACAAGGAAACATCATTCCTGGTGTACCTTGTTAGGGGTGAAACAACAACACTATCTTCACCTTAATAAGATTTACACAACCTACTTAGAAGAGATATCGTGATCCCATAAAGACATTTGATCAACTCCATCTCACTCTTGTTCAACTTGTCTCATAGCTATTTCTACTTCGACAACCCTAAGGTTTTTGAAGAAATATTGATCATATTTTTGACCATATTTGAAATACATTGACATGTCATCATTCAAAGCTTGATATAACTTGTATCAAATGACTGGAACACACTATTCCTCCTCTTCATAAATTCTATTTGTACATTCATTAGTCTAAAGGACATAACTCTAAACTCATCATGGTCATGTGAATTATGTCATCCAATCTAACTCTTATGCATTGATATTTGATCATAGGTTTATCTTAAAGGAACACAATATCACATTCTATTGACCTACAAACCCTCTATCCTTGATAGTGTACTTGCCCAACTATCACTGAACCATAAACAACATTATAGAATCACTTTTGTTTTTCCTTCCAAACAACATTTAGAGGGTCATCATCAAATCTCTCTCCCTCTCTCTCTATAGAAGAGGAATACTTAGAATGTTCATTTAATAAACATCTCCAACCTTCACATATTTCTCATATTATTAATACATCTTGGGTACTAGGATTCATTACCTTGGTATCCACCTCATGTGCTATAAGCAAATCGCATCCTTATATCATCTACTTTTACCAAAATAACAAATATCAAGACATATAAGAGGAGACTTCCTAATTATTGGAAGGCTCAAAAGAAAAATCATCACAAACTTTATGAACTTGGAACCATAGTCCAAACAACCTTATGCTATAACAAGCTATCCACCCTCATATTTACAACGAATCCATGCATACCAAGTGGCAATGATCAACTTGAAAGTTGTGCCCTAGAAAGAAAAGACACAAAGGGAAACACACTTCCCAAATCATAGCAACATTGTTCAACTTCACTAGCAAAAAGGTAACCAATTCTATTTTCATCATGCAAGTTACAACTTCTTATGTATCATTTTACCTTTTTCATTTTAGGTTCCTTGTCATAAGAATAGGAATTATCATGATTAACATATCTCATTACTCCTTCCTTTATGAAAATTTATCAGACTTGGTAAGTTCTCTTATTTTATTATGTTTTTCAACCCCTTATTGATATGTAAATCATCATTTTCCACATTTTCTTCATTAAATTGAGATTCTCTCCCTTAATTTCTTTTACATGCCATGCTAATTTTTCATTAACACTTTCTTACACACATAGGTTAGTCTGAGATTAACTCAGGTTCCACCTTATTTCTTTTTCATTGTTCCCATTCATCTTCTCATTTTGTACTGGTTATAGGAGTTCTCTCTATCTTATGTGGATTTCATACCTTGATTCACTTTATATGCATAGAGTTATCTAATTTTTACTTTATTATCTTTTTGAATCACATATTTAAGAACTCATCTTTTCCTTATTTGTATTCAAATTTAGATTTCATGGTATTGTATCTTTCTCTTATATTTACCAAACATTTAAGTTTTGATAAATAATGATGCAATTTGCATCTTCATTAAGGTAGGATTGAGATATTCATAACATGATTTCTTATTCATTATTCTCTTTAGATTGTCTCAAAATGACTACTTAATTAGAGTAATCACAAAGATAACAATATAAGAGTTCCATACTTACCTTTTCTTCAATAATTGAATACCTTGCCAGGGCACCCAAATATTTAGATTAGGCAGTGTGCACCATATTTTTATGTCATATTCCTAACTTAGACATCATCGTAGTCCTAAGTCCTAGTGTCCCTATAGACTCAGTGAACCTAAAGATCTAATATCAACTTGAGAGAACCCCGTTACACTAAACGATATTACTCAAAACATAAAACACATCAATCACCAATTAATCACATACCCAAAAATATGGGTAAATTAAAACCGATTTCAACATCAGCACCTGCTTAGAAACATTTAAATTAGATCCCAACATCTTTCTTTTATCAATACTATGCCAAGAATTTTAAAGAAATTGTTCTATAACCTTAGCCACAATATATATATATATAGGAGAACAATATTCGTATATGACACACAAACAAGCATTAATATGTTAACAAAAGTTTGATTCGTTTGAAATACCATATACAAACTTTTCTTGCCCAGACCAGAGAGTACATGGACGACTCTAGGACACACTAGACATCTAATCAACTTTCTCAAGGATTCATTACTATAGCTCCTCTTTGCTTCCACATGTTTGTTTTCATCACTTCTGATTATTGAAAAAGATGTGGCGAACCACAAGGGTGAGACCCATGTCCCAGAAAGAGTTATAACTTCCAACAACATTTATTGACTAAAACATTTTTAAGTAATTAAATAGTTAAGCAGTTTAATCAAATATAACAAATAAGATCAACAATACTGATGGTTAATAAAATACATAAAGGAGCAGATATTAACTATCATCATTAGCCAGACTATCATTCTTTATCTTGTTGCTAATATAAGCAATTCAATAGAATATGCATATCTAGCATAATTAGCAAGTCTAGTAACATAGCATTTCTAATAAGATGAGCATGTCTAATTGGTTGAACATATCTACATCATAAGAAGAACTAACAACATAATCACAACTGTCTAGATAAGCATGATTAGCAGTATATGCATCTCTAGTAACAATGGCATGGCTAGAAATATTATACATAGCTAGCAAAATCATCTTAACCATCTGTGTTAGTATATTTGACAACATGAGCATAACTACAACATAAGCATATCTATGATCTCTTATTGTACTATACATGATCTCAGTGAAAAGAAAGCAAATAAGCATTTTTATCCAATATGAAGCATTGTGTATAACCCTAAACAAATATGCTACACAACTATTTTACATCTTTTATTATTCCCTAAGGAAATTGAGGATAACACTCAAAATCGAACTAACCACTTCTAAGTTGAAATCAATGCCATACAAGATCTAGGAAGAGCCGAACTCGTAATAACTTCTCCGCCCCTGATCAATACAGGTCCACCACAATGACAAATAAGGACAAGCTTCTAACAACCTACTCCGTCCTTGGTATAGATCATGACACTAGTGAAAGGAGGTGGGTACGCATACCCTACCATCTGAGGTACAACCGCAGTTGTCCTCCAATCTTGTCACATATATAATCACCGAGGTAGGACCACAGCCATTCTGTATCACATGAGATGTATGAGGCATGACCATAGCCAACCTCCCCAATCTGTATTGTGGATGACAAGGATATATCCTCAACTTGCCACCCCCACATACTCAACAATATGCGCTCTGAGTTTCCCTTAGGACTACTCATTTCACCATCTGGAAAATTCTAACATGTAGATGGATTTATGGCACATGGCACTACATGATTAGAGTTTCACTTAATTAATTATGCCAATTAAGTGAATTAAGGTTGCATCAAACAAGTGGACATACGAACCCTAATTCACTTCTAACAAGCACACAAATATCACAACTTCAAAAGATATAAAACTTGCGAAACATAATTTCTCATCTCATCATCACATGGTACTATTCACTTGCCATTCATGAGACCACACTAGTCATCATAGTATCACAAGATATAAATCCTTTTCACAATACCACAAGGTATCGACCCTTATCAACACAAGAGGATTGCACCTCATTCAGGGCTCAACCATGCCAAAAAGTCATTAAGACCATCATACTATCATAGGATATAAAATCCTTTTCACAATATCACAGGGTATCAACCCTTATCAACACAAGAGGATTACAACTCATTTAGGGCTCAACCATGGCCAAAGGTCATTAAGACCGTCATACTATTCCCTGCAAGATCATCATTATCTTTTCATGCCTTATAACAAGGCTCGACAACATCACTTACATATAATACACCAGATAAACACAATATTGCATTAATGAGATAGGATATATTCATAAACAATCATAGCAGGGTTATATTAACATTAAGAACATTCCTTTATTACATCAACATGCAAGGAATCTAGATATGATTAACCCTCATCATATTCATAATGCACATGTTTAGCATAAGAAAGTATCAGCCATGTGGCTATGATAACCACCAATTTTCACATTAGGGTTATGATCATGTTAAGGAGGTTATTCCACCATCATTCCATCATATAAGAATGTTAAACATGAATACTAATATTTATCTATTTGCATTAGAGTTAGGTTCAACATGATAAATTATATCAATGTTTCTAATCAGCACTTATACCCAAACCCTAACTCACAAAATCCCCATTGGATCATGGATGCATAATGTAACGTCCTCGAATTCTGCCGTATCGAGACATAGAAGGCCCTAGAGGACCAATCCGAAAATGTTAGACAATTTTATCAAAAGTGTGTTGCGGAAGCAAATTGCTCATACATGAACATTCAAATTTAATGCATACACCATAACAATCTCAACATTCAACATGTATATATTACAAATTGACTTATTACAACATGACTGACAATTACATATTGAAAGGATATTTTACATATGTATGACCATGTATGCTAGGATCCTAACACAATAGGTACAACCTATACAACTTTCTCACATCCGATACTTTTGTCCCATGCTATCTCTGAACCTAAAACATACGGGAAATAACAAATCAACACACAAGGTATCGAGTACATGGGTAGAAAGATACATATATTCATGGTTTTCATAATTTGAAAAGATTTGCAGAAACAAAGGAAGAAAATCATAGAAACCATTTATGATTAAGCAAAATACGCCAAGTTTTACTTGGACTGGTACCAAAACATATATATTGGGCCCATCCCTATGCACCGAGTACTCTAGGGAAACTCCCCGTACACCGTGTGCTCTAGGGAGGTGTACTAGTCAACATTAATTCATTCCCTCATAAGGGGGATAATGAACACCTTAAATAACTACAAAACATCTACTCATAATTTATGTTTTCAAGTGACAAAACAACGAGTACTACATAGTAATACTACATTCAATATTTGCAAATATAAGAGAGCATACATACATATCATGATTGCAAGCAAGAAAAGCATAGTCATATAATTGAATAAACCCACGTACCTAAGTTCAGAGATTCCTAATATTTGTTGATCATCTAGAAATTTGGTCATCACCTGATTAATAACATTTAAACATCATTAATAAAATGTTTGCCATTATTAATGATAATTATGCCCAAATTAGGGTTTTAGTCAAACCTAGGTCAATGTGATGTTAGAATAGTGTCTAGTATTTTTTTTCTTTGATCTATATGTCATGATTAAGGTCTGATATAAATTTCATATTTTTCTGAGGCTTTTATTAATTTCTAAAATTAATATGAGACCAAAAGCATGTAATTATGATTTAGTAAGAAGATACATTGTACTTTTGGCATAATAATCAGATCAAACTCCATCATTATCTATAGAATAATATTAGAGTTTAGTAGTATTTTTCTCAGATGTATTATTCATCATATCTTAAATTATACCATTTAAAACATTCTAAAAGAATCATTATCATTTATATTATAAACATACATTTAGATTTCTTCAAAAGACTAATCTAAGAGTCTACTAATATAGGGGATGTTTTTCTGAGTCTGGGGATATTTTTTAGGCATTTATAGGCTGCTGGAGCTATTTATGATGGATTTTCTAAGTACAAGATCTATTTCTAGATGAGGGCATTGCTTTACCTGGATGGGAATTATATGGGCCATCCGATTTTCCCCTTTAGGTTCGCAGTTTTGCACCACAAGTCTTTCCACTTGGGATGCTCACTGGGTCCAATGAAGGTTCCACTGGTAGGTGGATCCAAATATCTGCCACCTTTTCTCCTACTCCTCATGAGTCGCAAGTCCAGATCGCCTAGACACAGTCACGCGGCTCCGTCGTCCCGCTCCTACATGTGCCGCCATGACAAAAGGACACCAACATTAAATCCAATGGAGCGAAAGGTCCACACCGTCTGATCATGCTGCCAATACCAGCACCGTGGTGCTTCTAGAGTCGAGGCAGCAAGAAGTTTCGTGCAGTTCCCTTCAGCGTGGTTCTTCTACCTTGTAGCGGCGAACAATAGTGGGAAGGTTGGTGGTTTCCTCACTAGCAATCGCCTTCGGTCACCCCATCTTCATCAGGGAGAGGCGAGATAGTGGAGTTACATGCTAGCCAGTTGGGGGGTGCCGCACAGAAAGGACACATCGAAGGAGATGATGTTGCCCCAGATCTCAATGATTGCAGATGAGCCGAATCATGAATCCATTACCGATGGAGGCTCTTCATCCTTCTTAGTTCCTTCCTATTCACTACCACTCTCTACATGACCCCCTGCTTGAAACTCTATCACAGTGCTACTGACAAGATCTCCCACTCTAGGAGCAACCTCATGAGAAGTTGTGAAGGGGTGTGTGGGTTTATCTTCCTTTTCTTAGATTCAGAGAGGTAGGCCTACGCCTGCTCTCTGTAACCAAGAGTAACCTGGAACTCACGAGGTGAAGGGCCGATGCCGGACAAGTGGTGAGGATGGAAGAGCACTCAGACTAAGCTCACCTCTCTAACAGTTGTGTTTCCATCTGTAGCCCAAACATCCATCACCAAGGTTAGGGAATTGATCGCCTTGATGATGCCTGATCCTAGAACCAAACTTTATGCTTGACTAAGACAAGATAGAGAACCTTATCTAAACCCTTCTGATGTCGATTGGAGATAGTTGGGAGAAAAAGCTAGAAGATGACTCCCTCCATATCCAAGGTTGTCTATTGTTAGAAGCAATGGGGGAAAGGAGGAGGAGGTCAAGGCTAATGTATCTCTCTCACCTCCCCTTCATATCTCACAGGCTGGGGTTGGTTTTGCGAGTCACATATTTGGTAATCATCCCAACTTCATCATATGTAGGGGTACACCTCAATGACGTATTGTTCCTCCATATTCAGACGAGAGGATGACCATGTAGCATTGGACCCAGCAGTAAGGTGCCACACATCCCGATAAGAAAATTAGGTGCGTGATAGGGTAATTGGATCAAACTATGCCCTTATAAATATATTCTACCATGATCATTCAAATGAAATTTCATAACTTCACACTCTTGTATCTTCTGGTAGAAAAATCCAATTCATCTAATTTTGTACCATGGTTTCATCATCACCTAAACCCTCTTATTAACAATTTTAAAACTAGAAATATACCATGTGGTTATCTAATTTAATTCCTCAAGTAACCACATAAATAAGTGTATAGACCTTAAATAAAGTTTAATTAATCCTCAAATCTTGATAAATAAACCCTCAAAAGACTTTGTATGATCCTCATAACCTCAGGGTGCATCAGTTGACCCCCTTGAGCTCGTTACAACTACTCAATGGACCTCTTGGCCTCATAAGTACACAAATAATTTAACCAAACACATTCATCATATTTGAAAACAATTAATGTTCTAATCACTAATTGTGTATCTGGTTTCACCATTTGGGTTCATCAATTGACCAAAGAGTCAATATTGAATAACCAATTCTGCTATTTGGTATCAATCATCTAAAAGACACATATGCTCTTAAGATAATATATTGGTTATCAAAACCCTAAATCCAAGGTTATCACATTCAACCCACCTTATAAAGAATTTCATCCTCGAAATTCAACTAACAATATACTCATTGTAGTATCAAAAATTCCAACTTCATACAGATCATGACTTTTAGGTTCTAAGATTGTTGAAGTTATGAACATACCCCAATTTTTCATCTTAGTAAATAGAGCAACTAAGGTGTACCCACCCCACTTATTAGGTTGAGGCATCATTTATTTTAAAGAATTATAGCATCACCTAGTGTCTTAGTCATTGCATGCCATTCTTATATTTTATGATTTACATCCTCATAGCCCCTTATAGTTAATGGTTTTGTTTTATCGTAATAAGTTATGGAGGTATTACTAAAGTCTTCATCTTTCATCCTACTTGCCTATGCAAGATGATGTCAAGATCTCACATCTTTAGTCACTAGAATTATCATGTTTACATCATTAATGTGGTTTATGATCAATATCATACTTGGATTTCATTAGTACATGGAATTAATATTCATAATTTTACATTAGGGATTCACCCTATTATGTGAGAGTAATTGTCAAGGTATAAACTTAGATTTTTAGTATGTGAGGTTGAGGACTGTATTTTTGATCATGTAGTCTATGACCCAAAGATATATTTACTTCAAGCTCATGGTTTCAAACTTATATCTTTCATGCATAATATGACAGGAAAGAGAATATGATAAGGAAAGCTCATAATTTTACACTTGTACATATCACATATGTTGTAGAAGGAAGGATAACATACTAGGTCAATCTTATCTGAGTAACTCCTCATACATAACCATCAATATAGTTCAAGTGAGGTTTCCAACATCATATATCAAGTAAGAGATAAAGAAGGAAAAACATGTATTTGTATCTTATGCACAAGACATTTTATTCTCAGAACCAGAGTTTCATGTACCACCTCACTTGCAACTAATGATGATATTCACAACATAGGTCACTCAAGATATGACCTAACTCAATTGAAGGATTGGCTTTCTCATTATGAGTCACCTACTCATCATTGTTTCCCAACTCACACATGTGGATTGAATCATGCAAAAGGACTCAACTCATCTACTCAGGAGTAACCCAGCTTAGGACACATTATTTCACACATATCTCATTTTCATATATTGTAGGGTAGGTCCTATGACCCTCTCCTTGTGGGTCTCATTATCTCTAGAGTTCACCATGTATCTTGTTATAACACTGGAGGTCCTCCTTTATAAAAGAGCTTGAGGCTCATGCATATTCAAATTTATCTTAATTATGGAGATCCTAATTATTACACACATCCATCTTCTAATATCTTAATGGTTCTTCATCCCCACTATGTATCCTTCTTCCAGTGCATCGTTAGTCTATCCTTTTTAAATAACACAGTTCTTTTACTAAAGTCTTTATGGAAGTTCATTTGCACTTGGGTTTATGCTTTCCAGTGCATCATTGGTATATCTCCTTCTCAATGACATTATGCTTGTTTCATACCAAGATATGCACATGATTTGCCTATCTTCTATTATTCTAGTTGGCACCACTATCATGTTTTAGTCGAAGGACCTCAATTATAACTTTGACACATTGGGACAAATCTTGTCAGACTTATTCCAATAACTTGTTGTCTCTATTATTAGTTTCATGGAAATCATGTTGCATTTTCAAGATATAATGGTTTCTATCTAGAATTTTAAGCATCTCATTATCATCTATCCTAAAAATACCACACTTGCAAGGATGTTTGTCAATATTTTTTATCTCATCTTAAGTAAGAAAAGACTATGTACTTTCATCACCTAAACTTGTATTAGATTACTTAAAACTAGACTCAAAACTCATATACAAATTAGATCTTTATAGAGAACTTAGACCTCAGAGATCGAATTTATATAGGATCATCCTTTCTTATATCATCTATTATTCTATTGTCTATCTATCTATCACATATTCTTATAAGGCTCTAGACATCTATTCTAGATATACTTTCTCTTCTAGACTGATGTCACCCCATTTCACTTAGGTTACATGAACACTAACTACTCTCTAGTGTGAGGGATACATTTTTATATTTACATATATATAATAAAATATTATATAGTTTTTCTTCGAGAAGGCAGATGTCAGAGAAAACTATCGAGGTTTGAGCCGATTGAAAAAAAAAACAAATCAGCAAAATGAGTGTCCCACACATAGTAGATAGTCCAGTGTCATGTCACCTAGTGAAATGGTGAGAACACAGTGTAGACTTATGTAGCTACCCAATACATATGAGCTCTATATGGAAAGGGTTTCTCACACTTGTGTAAACCTAGTTCTCAAACATCTAGGTTCTAACTTAGAGGCTAAGTCAAACTTTATTCCTATAGAACAACTTACTAAGTTTCTAGAGATTAAGGTGAAAGGTGAGGTTTAGTTTATATGCTTCATGGTGAGCAATTGTTTGGTGTAGCTATTGTTCATGCTCTAATACCAACTGTAACGTCCCCAAATTCTGCCGTATCGAGACTTAGAAGGCCTGAGAGGAGAAATCCAAAAACGTTAGACAATTGTATCAAAAGTACATTGTGGAAGCAATTTGTGCATACATGAACATTCAAATTTAATGCATACACCATAACAATCTCAACATTCATCATGTATATATTACAAATTGACTTATTACAAAATGAGTGACAATTACATATTGAAAGGATATTTTACATAATTCTGAACATGTATGCTAGGATCTTAACACAATAGGTACAACCTATACAACTTGCTCACATCTGATACTTTTGTCCCATGTTAGATCTGAACGTAAAACATACGGGAAAAAACAAATCAACACACAAGGTGTCGAGTACATGGGTAGAAAGATACATATATTCATGGTTTTCATAATTTGAAAAGATTTGTAGAAAGAAAGGAAGAAAATCATAGAAAACATTTATGATGAAGCAAAATACGCCAATTTTTACTCATTTTTTTAGATGACTTGCATTACTAAGGTGGACTAGTACCAAAAAATATATATTGGGCCCATCCCCATGTATCGAGTACTCTAGGGAAACTCCTCATACATTGTGTGCTCTAGGGAGGTGTACTAGTCAATATTAATCTATTCCCTCATAAGGGGGATAATGAACACCTTAAATAAATACAAAACATCTACTCATAATTTATGTTTTCAAGTGACAAAACAATGAGTACTACATAGAAATACTACATCCAATATTATCAAATGGAAGAGAGAATACATACATATCATGATTGCAAGAAAGAAAACCATAGTCATATAATTAAATAAACCCATGTACCTGAGTTTAGAGATTCCTAATAATTCTTAATCATCTAGAGATTTGGTCATCACCTGATTAATAACATTTAATCATAATTAATTCAATGTTCACCATTATTAATGATAATTGGGTCCAAATTAGGGTTTTGGTCAAACCTAGCTCAATCTGATGTTAGAATGGTGTCAAGTATTTTTTTCTTTGATCTATATGTCATTATTAAGGTCTGATACGAATTTCATATTTTTGAGGCTTTTACTAATTTCTAAAATTAATATGAGACCAAAAGCATGTAATCTTGATTTAGTAAGAAGATACATTATACTTTTGGCATAATAATCAGATCAGGCTCCATCATTAGTTTGATAATAATATTAGAGTTCAGTAGTATTTTTCTCAGATATATTATTCATCATATCCTAATTATACCATTTAAAACATTCTAAAAGAAGCATTATCATTTATATTATAAACATAGATTTAGATTTCTTCAAAAGACTAATATAAGATTCTAGTAATATAGGATATGTTTTTCTGAGTCTGGGGATATTTTTCGGGCATTTATATGCAACTGGAGCTATTTATGATGGATGTTTTAAGCACATGATCTATTTCTTGAATGAGGGCATTGCTTTACATGGATGGGAATTATATGGTCCATCAGATTTTTCCTTCAGGTTCGTAGATGTGTGCCATGTGTCTCTCCACCTGGGATGCTCACTGGGTCCAACGAGGGATCCACTAGTAGGTGGATCTTTATATCCGCCACCTTTTCTCCTACTCCTCATGAGTCGCAAGTCCATATCGCCTAGACACAGTCACACGGCTCCATCATCCCGCTCCTACGGTGCCAACGTGATGAAAGGGCACTGACATTAAATCCAATGGAGCTAAAGGTCCACACCGTGTAATGATGCTGCCACTACTAGCATTGTGGTGCTTCTAGAGTCGAGGCAGTAAGAAGTCATCGTGTAGTTCCCTTCAGCCTGCTTCGTCTGCCTGGTGGCGGCAAACAATAGTGGGAAGGTTGGGGGTTTCCTCGCCAACACTCACCTTTGGTCACTCATCTTCATCAGGGAGAAGAGAAATGGCGAAGTTACATGCTAGCTAGATGGGGGGCGCCGCACAAAAAGGATGCAGCGAAGGAGGTGGTGCTGCCCCAGATCTCAGTGATTGCAGATGAGCCGAATCATGAATCCATCACCGACGGAGGCACTTCATCCTTCTTAGTTCCTTCCTACTTACTTCCACTCTCTGCATGACTGCCTACTTGAAACTTTGTCACTGTGCTGCCGATAAGATCTTCCACTCGAGGAGCAACCTCGTGAGAAGTTGTGAAGGGGTGTGTGGGTTTATCTTCCTTTTCTTAGATTCAGAGTAGTAGGCCTACACCTACTCTCTGTGACCAAGGGTAACCTAGAACTCATGAGGTGAAGGGCCGACACCAGACAAGTGGTGAGGATGGAAGAGCACTCAGACTAAGCTCACCTCTCCGACGGCTGTGTTTCCATCTATAGCCCAAACATCCATCACCAAGGTTACAAAATTGATTGCCTTGATGATGCCTAATCCTAGAACCAAACTTTATGCTTGACCAAGACAAGCTAGAGAACCTTCTCTAAACCCTTCTGATGACAATTGGGGACAGTTGGGAGCAAAAGCTAGCAGATGACTCCCTCCATATCCAGGGTTGGCTATTGTTAGAAGCAATGGTGGAAAGGAGGAGGTCAAGGCTAATGTCTCTCTCTCACCTCCCCTTCATATCTCGTAAGATGGGGTTTGTTTTGCGAGTCACATATCTGGTAATCATCCCAGCTTCATCGGATCTAGGAGGACACCTCAATGATGTGTTGTTCCTCCATATTTGGAGGAGAGGATGACCATGTAGCATTGGACCTAGCAACAAGGTGCCACACAGCTCAACAAGGAAATTGAGTGCGTGACAGGGTAATTGGATCAAACTATGCCCTTATAAATATATGCTACCATGATCATTCAAATGAAATTTTATAACTTCACACTCTTGTATCTTCTGGCACAAAAATCCAATTCATCTGAATTTGTACCATGGTTTCATCCTCACCTAAACCCTCTTTTTAACAATTTTAAAACTAGAAATATACCATGTGGTTATCTAATTGAATTCCTCAAGTAACCTCATAAATAAGTTTATAGACCTTAAAAAAGTTCAATTAATCCTCAAATCTTGATAAAAAAATCATCAAAAGACTTTGTATGATCCTCATAACCACAGGGTGCATAAGTTGACCCCTTGAGATTTGTTACAACTACTCAATGGACCTCTTGGCCTCAAAAGTACACAAATCATTTAACCAAACACATTCATCATATTTGAAAACAATTAATGTTCTAATCACTAATTGGGTATCTGGTTTCACCATTTGGGTTCATCAATTAACCAAAGAGTCAATAATTGAATAACCAATTCTGCTATTTGGTATCAATCATCTAAAAGACACATATGCTCTTAAGATAATATATTTGTTATCAAAACCCTAAATCCCATGTTATCACACATAAGGTGAAACATCACATCACATTCCATACTATTCTCAACTATGAAGCCACACATAAATAAAGGTGTAACCATCATGTTATAGCATGCTAGGGTTTAAAAAGCAATAACATAGTACTTCATGATTGTATTAGTCATTCAAGGACTCTTCATACCCAATTACCATCATTTAGTTATACTAAAGCTAGGTATGACAAGATATACCTCATTAGGGTTACATATGAACACAATATGATTATCATCCCTTCTATTAATATGAGTGAATACATAAGACTACCTTATTAAGGGTTACCCTCCATTTGTTACATCATCATTCAACCCATATCACCATACCACAATGTTACCCAGAACCATTGGATGTTTAAAAGGTAAGACCATTGGTTGTTTACATAAGTAAACACATTGGATAAGACACCTATGAAGTGCTTGATTTGTTCTCCATAAAGAGACACCATCTAATCATAGACATACCTTGATTAACAATACAAAAAGTTCCATTGAAAGTAGGGTAAAACCCACAATTGACTGTTCATTTAAAACAAGCCACCCATTGTCAACAAGTAAGCTCCTTAAGTTGATCATATAAAGGAAACCATATAAATCACATTATTGGGACCAACATATTACATTAGCCATCATTCCACTTTATTGGAGGAAAAAACATTATATCTTGACCATTGGGTCAAGTTCATATATTAAAACCATCAATTACAGTATAGGTCCAACCATTGCATAAAGTTACCCAAGAAACCATTGGTCTAGGGCGTAATTGATGATACAACTATATAATTAACTCACCATAGTTTATAGAGACCTTATCCACCATCATTAGTGACCATTAAATCACCATAGGTTGTTAGATCAACACTATATTCTTTAGTCAACATCAAGTATTAAGCTATTGTCATCATTGATTGATAACATAAGTAGGGTACTTAATGATTGATCATTAAAATTGTAATTGGTCCAAAACCTGACCTAAGGGGGTGACCATAGGATGTCACCATCATTGGACACATTTGATCACGACCGTCAGTTGTCATGAAGACAACACCATAGGGTTGTTGCAATGGTAACATCCTCGGGTCATGGATTTATATAAGAAATCAACTTTAAACCCTAAAATTGGCCATTGGTTGATAGGTTCTTAGCACCATAGGTTGTCAAACGAACCTGATACAAGTCGTATTATACCTTAGGAATAACTTAAACATGATCACAGGTTCATATAGAACTGAAATAAGAATAGGGAACATTATAAAAATCGAAATCCAAGTTAAGCATAGCTTTTTAGTGCATGAATCATCATTTTCAAGCAAGAACATGAGCTAGCAAGCTTATGGTAAGCAATAAATGTGGAGAAATTTATAAAACTTGCCTCTAATGAGAATATGAAACCACACATAGAAGAAATCTTGAGCGGGTAGGGTATAAAATCCAAGCATAAGCTATGAACTCGTCCATCTAGCACCTTTCTTCATCAAATGAGCAAACCCTAAGCATAAGGAGCAAGAAAGGTAGGGTTTTAGAGCTTTAGAGAAACTTCTACCATGGAACAGCAAGGTTCTGACCTGGAGGAAGGTATAAGGAAGGAGAAGAGCAACAGAAATGGAGTAGAAAGGAATAAAATAACTTGCCTTGGTTGGAATCCCTAGAAGATGACCTTGGAAACCCTAGGTAGGGCTAAATGGAGCTCTAGGAGACCTTCTTCTCCAAAAAGAGGGGATTCATTGATCTAGGTTAAAGAAAAGAGAAATCAAGCATATTTTCTTACTTGGGAAAGGAAGCAGTAAATATAGCCCATGGATAAGGATGGAAGCAAGCATGAGGTGTAAAAGTAGCTTCCCCATGTGTCTATGGCCTTAAACTATTAAGAATATACAGACACACAAACAAGAAGCTCCTCCACCGTCCATATAGACCTGTTTAACTTTCCTTTGTCGAATTTCCCAGCCAATCACATAATTCATTAGTTGATAGCTACTAAAGGTAGCTCATCCGTGAAGGGGTAAACCCTAAAATACCCTTAGAGAAAAAACCTTCAAACCAAGGATTACATAGGTGTCCCATGGTTCAACAAGCCCAATAATTATGATAGAATATCCAAGGAACATAATGTAAGTGATAAATTGCAAATAAAACCTCTCAATTGGGTAAATTGCAGAAAAGTCCAAAATGTGCATAAAATTGCATAACTTGCTTAAACAATGTCCAAATTGGATCAAATTTGAAACTTAAGATTGTATTATGATTTCAAAGAATTTCACAAGGTTAGATTAGGGTTCTTGGAATACAATTATTGTAATTAAGCTTATTCAATTTATTAAGCAAGTTTAGGGGCCTTACAACAATAAACCCCTAATAGGGATTTCGTCCCCGAAATCCACAGTAAACAAAGATGGGTACTTCCTTTGCACATCATCCTATTACCTTCACATGGTTACTTGAATATAATGGTGATGTAACATCATTCATACATATCTCATCTTGGGTCAGCACAAAAACCCCCACATAAGAAGACATTCTCAATATGGAATGTAGAAACTTGTTGTGTCATCTGTACAACTCTAGTAGTAATATTCAACTTTAAATTCTAGCTATAAAAAGTCATACTTGCTTGCTTATTACCAATCATGGCATGTGTCCCATACCATTCCTTGAAGCATACTAAAAAAGCGATGTATCCATCCTTTTTTTTACACTGGAAGACTTGTCAATTCTTTTTCAGCATCAAAAGGAATGTTGACACTGGCACCTATCATTCCATACAAGGAAACATCATTCCTGGTGTACCTTGTTAGGGGTGAAACAAAAACACTATCTTCACCTTACTAGGATTTACACAACCTACTTAGAAGACATATCATGATCCCATAAAGGCATTTAATCAACCCCATCTCACTCTTATTCAACTTGTCTCATAGCTATTGCTGCTTCGGAAACTGTAAGGTTTTTGAATAAATATTGATCATATTTTTACCCATATTTGAAATACATTGACATATCATCATTCAAAGCTTGATATAACTTGTATGGCATGACTGGAACACTCTGTTCCTCCTATTCATAAATGCTATTTGTACATTGGTTGGTCTAAAGGACATAACTCTAAACTCATCATGGTCATGTAAATTATGTCATCCAATCTAACTCTTATGCATTGATATTTGATCATAGGTTTATCTTAAAGGAACACAATATCACATGTTTATTGACCTACAAACCATTTATCCTTTATAGTGGACTTGCCCAACTATCACTGAACCATACACAACATTATAGAATCACTTTTGCTTTTCCTTCCAAACAACATTTAGAGGGTCATAATCAACTCTCTATCCCTCTCTCTCTATAGAAGAGGAATACTTGGAATGTTCATTTAATAAACATATCGAACCTTCACATATTTCTCATATTATTAATACATCTTGGGCACTAGGATTCATTACCTTGGTATCCACCTCATGTGCTATAAGCAAATCACATCCTTATATCATCTACTTTTACCAACATAACAAATATCAATACATATAAGAGGAGAGTTCCTAATTATTGGAAAGCTCAAAAGAAAAATCATCACAAACTTTATGAACTTGGAACCATAGTCTAAACAACCTTATGCTATAATAAGATATCCACCCTCTTGTTTACAACGAATCCACACATACCAAGTGGCAATCATCCACTTGAAAGTTGTGCCCTGGAAAGAAAAGACACAAAGTGAAACACACTTCCCAAATCAAAGCAACATCATTCAAGTTCACTAGCAAAAAGGTAACCAATTCTATTTTCATTATGCAAGTTACGACTTCTTATGTATCATTTTACCTTTTTCATTTAAGGTTCCTTGCCATTTGAATATGAATTATTATGATTAACACATCTCGTTACTCCTTCCTTTATGACTATTTATCGCACTTGGTATGTTATCTTATTTTATTATGTTTTTCAACCTCTTATCGATAGGTAAATCATTATTTTCCACATTTTCTTCATTAAATCGAGATCATCTCCCTTAATTTTTTTCACATGTCATGCTGATTTTTCATTAACACTTTCGTAAACACATAGGTTGGTCTGAGATTAACTCTGGTTCCACCTAATTTCTTTGTCATTGTTCCCATTCATCTTCTCATTTTGTACTGGTTATAGGAGTTCTCTCTATCTTATGTGGATTTCATACCTTGATTCACTTTATAAGCATAGACTTATCTGCCTTTTACTTTATTATCTTCTTGAATCACATCTTCAAGAACTCCTCTTTTCCTTATTTGTATTCAGATATAGATTTCATGGTGTTGTATCTTTGTCTTATATTTACCAAACATTCAAGTTTTGATAGATAATGATGCAATTCTCATCTTCTTTAAGGTAGGATTGAGATATTCATACCATGATTTCTTATTCATTATGTTCTTTAGATTGTCTCAAAATGACTACTTGATTAGAGTAATCATAAATATAACAATCTAAGAATTCCATACTTACCTTTTCTTCAATAATTTAATACTTGTTCAGGGAACCCAAATACTGAGATTAGGCAGTATGCACCATATTTGTATGTCATATTCCTAACTTAGACATCATCCTAGTCTTCAATCCTAGTGTCCCTATAGACTCAGTGAACCTAAATCTCTAATACCAACTTGTGAGAACTCTTTACACTAAATGAGATTACTCAAAACATAAAACACAATTAATCACTAATTAATCACATACCCAAAAATATGGGTAAATTTAAATTGATTTCAACATCAACACCTGCTCAAAAACATTTACATAAGATACCAACATCTTTATTTTATCAATACTATGCCAAGAAATTTATACAAATTGTTCTATAGCCTTAGCCACAACATAAATACATAGGAGAACAGTATTCGTATATGACACACAAACAAGCATTAATACGTCAACAAAAGTCTAATTCATTTGAAACACCATATACAAACTTTTCCTGCCCGAACTAGAGAGTACATGGATGACTCTAGGACACACTAGACATCTAATCAACTTTCTCAAGGATTCATTACTATAGCTCCTCTTTGATTCCACATGTTTGTTTTCATCACTTCTGATTACCTAAAAAGATGTGGCGAACCACAAGGGTGAGACCCATGTCCCAAAAAGAGATATAACCTCCAACAATGTTTATTGAATACAAAATTTTTAAGTAATTCAATAGTTAAGAAATTTAATAAATATAACAAATAAGATTAGAAGTACTGATGATTAACAAAATACATAAAGGAGCGGATAATAACTATCATCATTAGCCAGACTATCATTCTTTATCTTGTTGCCAATATAAGCAATTCAGTAGCATATACATATCTAGAATCTTGAGCAAGTCTAGTAACATAGCATATATAACAACATGAGCATGTCTAATTGGTTAACCATATCAACATCATAAGAAGAACTAACAACATAAGCAAAACTATCTGGATAAGCATGATTAGCAGTATATGCATCTCTAGTTACAAAGGCATGGCTAGAAATATTAAACATAGCTAGTAGAATCATCTTAACCATCCATGTCAGTATATTTGACAACATAAGTATGTTTACAACATGAGCATAATTACATCATAAGCATATCTATTATCTCTTATTGTACTATACATGATCTCAGAGAAAAGAAAGCAAACAAGGGTTTTTATCCAATATGAAGTGTTGTGTATAACCATAAATAGATATGCTACACGGCTATTTTACATCTTTTATTATGCCCTGAGGAAATTGAGGATACCACTCAAAATCCAACTGACCACTTCTAAGTCAAAATCAGTGTCATACAAGATCTAGGAAGAGTCAGACTCCTAAGATCTTCTCTGCCCCCAGTCATTATGGTTCTGCCACAGTGACACATAAGGTCCAATTGCTAATAGCCTAGTCTGTCCTTGGTACAGGTCACGACACTAGTGAAAGGAGGTGGGTACGCATACCCTACCATCTATGGTACAATCGCAGTTGTCCTCCAATCTTGTCACATATATAATCATTGAGACACGACCGCAACCATTCTCAATCATATCAGATGTATGAGGAATGACCATAGCCAACCTCCACAATCTGCATTGTGGATGACAAGGATATATCCTCAACTTTCCACCCCCACATACTCAATAATATGTGCTCTGAGTTTCCCTTAGGAATACTCATTTTACCATCTGGAAAATTCTCACACTCAGATGGATCTATGGCACAAGGCACTACATGAATATATTTTCACTTGATTAGTTATGCCAATTGGGTGAATTAAGGTTGCATCAAACAAGTGTACATACAAACCCTAATTCACTTCTCACAAGCACATAAATATCACAACTTCAAAAGATATAAATGGTGTGAAACATAATTTCTCATCTCATCATCACATGGTACTATTCACTTGCCATTCATGAGACCACACTAGTCCTCATACTATCACAAGATATAAATCCTTTTCACAATATCATAGGGTATCAACCCTTATAAACACAAGAGGCTTTACACCTCATTCAGGGCTCAACCATTCGTGAAAATCATTAAGACCATCATACTATCATAATATATAAAATTCTTTTCACAATATCACAGGGTATCAACCCTTATTAACAAAAGAGGATTACACTTCATTTAGGGCTCAACCATGCCCAAAGGTCATTAAGACCATCATACTATTCCCTACAAGAACATCATTATCTTTTCATGCCTTATAACAAGGCTTAACAACATCACTTACATATAATACACCAGATCAACTCAATATTGCATTAATGAGCTAGGAGATATTCATAAACAATCATAACATGGTTATATTAACATTAAGAACATTCCTTTATTACATCAACATGCAAGGAATGTAGATATGATTAACCCTCATCATATTGATAATGAACATGTTTAGCATAAGAAAGTATCAACCATGTGGCTATAATAATCACCAATTAACACATTAGTGTTATGATCATGTTAAGGAGGTTATTTCATCATCATTCCATCATATAAGAATGTTCAAAATGAATACTAATATGTATCTATTTGCATTAGAGTTAGGTTCAACATGATAATTATATAAATGTTACTAATCAACACTTATACCCAAACCCTAACAAACGACATCCCCATTGGATCATGGATGCATAAGGTTAAGAATCACCATCACATTCCATACTATTCTCAAGTTAGAACCCACACATAAATCAAGGTGTAACCATCATGTTATAGCATGCTAGGGTTTCAACAACAATAACATAGTACTTCATGATTGTATTAGTCATTCAAGGACTATTCATACCCAATTACCATCATTTAGTTATATTAAAGCTAGGTATAACAAGATATACCTCATTAGGGTTACATATGAACACAATATGATTATCATCGTTCTATTCATACGAGTGAATATGTAGTACTACCTTATTAAGGGTAACCCTCCATTTTTTCCATCATCATTCAACCCAAATCACCATACCACAATGTCACCCAGAACCATTGGATGTTTAAAAGGTAAGACCAATTGTTGTTTACATAAGTAAACACCTTTGATAAAACACCAATGAATTCCTTGATTTTTTCTCCATAAAGATTCACCATCTAATCCTAGACATCCCTTGATTAACAACATAAAAATTTCCATTGAAAGTAGGGTAAAACCCACAATCGACTGTTCATTTAAAACAAGCCATCCATTGTCAACAAGTAAGCTCCTTAAGTTGATCATATAATGGAAACCATATAAATAACATTATTAGGACCAACATATTACATTAGACATCATTCCACTTTATTTTAGGAATAAACATTATATCTTGACCATTGGGTCAAGTTCATATATTGAAACCATCAATTACAGTATAAGTCTGACCATTGCATAAAGTTACCCAAAAAACCTTTGGTCTAAGGCTTAATTGATGATACAACTATATAATTAACTCACCATAGTTTGTAGAGATCTTATCCACCATCATTAGTGACCATTAAATCACCATAGGTTGTTAGATCAACACTATATTCATTAGTCAACATCAAATATTAAGCTAATGTCGTCATTGATTGATAACATCAGTAGGGTACTTAATGATTGATCATTAAACTTCTAATTGGTCCAAAACCTGACCTAAAGGGGTGACCATAGGCTGTCACCATAATTTTACACCTTTGATCACGACCATCAGTTGTCATGAAGAAAACACCATACGGTTTTTGCAATGGTAACATCCTCGGGTCATTGATTTATATAAGAAATCACCTTTAAACCCTAAAATTCACCATTGGTTGATAGGTGATTAGCACCATAGGTTGTCAAACAAACCTGATACAAGTCATATTATACCTTAGGAATAACGTACACATGATGATAGAGTTCATCTAGAACTGAAATCAGAATAGGGAACATTATAACAATTGAAATCCAAGTCAAGCATAGCTTTTTAGTGCACGAATCACCATTTTGAAGCAAGAACATGAGCTAGCAAGCTTATGGTAAGAAATAAACATGGAGCAAGTTATAAAACCTACCTCTAATGAGAAGATGAAACCCCACACATAAGAAATATTGAGCAGGTAGGGTAGAAAATCCAAGCATAATCTATGAACTCGTCCATCTAACACCTTTCTTCATCAAATGAGCAAACCCTAAGCATAAGGAGAAAGAAAAGTAGGGCTTTAGAGCAAATTCTACCATGGAACAACAAGGTTCCGACCAGGAGGAATGTCTAAGGAAGGAGAAGATAAAGATAAATGGATAAGAAAGGAAGAAAATAACTTGCCTTGGTCAGAATCCCTAGAAGATGACCTTGGAAACCCTAGGTTGGGCTAAATGGAGCTCTAGGAGACCTTCTCCAAAAAGAGGTTTTCTTCTACCTTCGAGCACTTGGTTCTGTAGAAAAATAGAGGGGAGTCATTGATCTAGGTTAAAGTAAAGAGAAAACAATCATAGTTTTGTACTTGGGCATGGAAGACGTAAATATAGCCCATGGATAAGAATGGAAGCAAGCATGAGGTGTAAAAGTAGCTTCCCCATGTATCAATGGCCTTAAACTATTAAGAATATACAAGAACACTCACAAGAAGCTCACCCACCATCCATATAGACCTGCTTAGATTTCCTTTGTCAAATTTTCCAGCCAATCACATAATTCATTAGTTGATAGCTACTAAAGGTAGCTCATCCGTGAAGGGGTAAACCCTAAAATACCCTTAGAGAAAACACCTTCAAACCAAGGATTAAATAGGCTCTCCATGGATCAAAAAGCTCAATAATGATGAGAGAATATCAAAGGAACATAATTCAAGTGGTAAATTGCAAATAAAACCTTTCCATTGGGTAAATTGTAGAAAAGTCCAAAATGTGCATAAAATTGCATAACTTGCTCAAACAGTGTCCAAATTGGACCAAAATTAAAACTTAAGCTTGTATTATGATTTCAAAGAAAATCACAAGGTTATATTAGTGTTACAAGAATTGAATTATAGTCTTTACCTTATTGAACTCATTAAGCAAGTTTAGGAGCCTTACATATCGGGTACTGGAGTGCCATGAATTGTGTGCCCTAAAAGGCGTGGGTAAGCCTCGACCTCTGCAACGATGAATTCTTTCAATATTAGGTGGAATGACCTCAAATCCTACAAATTTATATAGAGTATGTTATATACATATAAATAAACATATCATCTTGAAAAGACTAGCTACTATGACATAAAAATACTTACAACAGACGTACTAGGTGGTGGGTCTACAAGATTACTCCCAACCACCTCCACCACAGGGGAAGAGTGGCACGAAAGAGGTACTATATTTGTGGCAACCTGAGATTCCTTCCACTTTCTCATTTCTTCCTGGACTCTCTTATCAATTAACTCAGCTTCCTATAAATGGACAAAAGAAAGGCTAGATTTTGATTTTCGAATTCCCTTTGCAATAACATTCTAAAAAAAGAATAGGTTACCTCAGATTTAAAAAATCCCACTTTTGGGACATGTTTGCACTGTGATGTCCTAAATAAAGCTTTTATGCCCACACCAGCACCTGTAGCTCTAACACGTCCAGGATGCTCTGGGTTAACAAGAGCAACTATCAATTCATCCCTTGTGCCCTCAGGGATGAACTTGCCTTGCTTCCTCTGCTCATGAAGCTCCCTCTTATCGCCATCAATAGAAATTGGTAAGTAAACATAACAATCATCAATATTGAATGTTCTGAGAGTTGAATTTTACCATTTTTTTAGCTGCCTCACCAGTTGCGGACTTGGTTATATCTCCTTTCTTGTTTTGCCTCCCAGCTATCCACAAAGCATGGCAAGGTAGAGGTGCGGGAGTAATAATAGAGGACTCACCAGTCTCCTGAGTAGCAGTAGACTTAGCATCAATAGCAACTAGTAGTTTTTGGTGAATGCCTGCATAGCCACTTGGACCCATCGTGTGGTCATGCACATTCAGTGCACGCCTTTCTCTTTGAGCATCACTCATAGCCTTATTAGTAAGAATATTGAATTAGTTAGTAACACTAAATGTCAATCGTGAATAGGTGAATTCATAAGAATTAGTTAATACCTTGCATTCATAGGTATTTCTCCTAGAAACAAACGCCTCCCAGTCCTTTGGTTCTAGGTAGTTCCATTTCTCAGTGGCTGACTTCTTCTTGTTCTCAGCATCTCAAATGTATTGTCGGCTGAGATTTGTCCTATAGTTCCTTAGGACCCTCCCACAACACTGAATCGCCTTTTTATGATGTCGACTTTCATCCAGTTCAATATACTCTGCAAAATGTCATATATTTAATAGACTAGTATATCCTAAAATTTAGTATTGTGCAAAATAGAATTGTAAATGATAATAACTCACACGTAGTTCTTTCCATATTAAGTCTTTCTTCCCTTTAGAAACATTATGCCAAGAACATTCAAAATAAATGAGTTGCGGTTCACTCCAGCTAGATTTCCTGCATGATCTAAATCCACAGCCAGTTTTGGTCCATTGCCCCTTTGTTGTATGAACTTGTTCATCATAGCGATGCCCCTCACTTTTTGAAAAAAAAAATTCTTCTCAACAAATGTTTCAAGTTTTTCAGCAGGTACATCCTCAACCTAAAAATTGGTATGTTAAAAAAAAAGTTATAGGATATAACTTTTAAATGGACATATAGATAGATATATATGATATATTTTAAAAGTTACATTGTGAGGCGGTGGATCATTGATATCCTCACCCTCATAGTAATCATCATTATGATCATCATACTCATGGTCAACCATTTGAATGTGTCGATAAAAAAATCATACATTTAACATTTAACATAACTAGAAGATAATATAACATTATAAAGTTCACATCGATATAAAAAACATATAAAAAATAAAAGCATGCCACTAATACTGCGATCTTTTATCAATTAACATTCCTGTAGTGTGATCTTCGCACACATATAAGTCATTGTTAGCTTCAATATTTGGTGTTGGCAACCCAACTGAGAATGGACTCGAGTCATCATACTGATCATAATACTCTTCTTCATCTATAGGATCTTTAATGAACTGTCTTTTACCATGAACAAAAACTGACCATTTTTCATTTGTAGGATCATCAATATAAAAATACTTGTTTCTCTTGTGATACCAATATGAATGGTTCACCCTTCTCGCCAATCTTTTCAAAGTTCACTAATGTGAAACCCAATTCATCCACTATAACTCCTTTGGTGTTATCAACCCAATTACATTTAAAGAGCAGAATTTTGAAATCTACATAGTTAAACTCCCATATGTCTTCAATGACACCGTAATATGACATTTTAGCTTCATGTGGACTATTATCCTTTGCATTGGCAAAAAACAATGAAGACGCTTGAAGGGTGACCCCACTATTTTGGACGACACTCTTATCATCTTGACGCTTTGTGTAATATGAGAACCCATTTATGTCAAACCCTTTATAAGAAATACCATTCATTTTTGGTTTAAAGGGGAAGCTTTTGATATTTTCAATAAGATTATTTGGTATTTGAGATAGTTCATGTAAGACTTTATCTTCAAACCACTTAATAAATGTCCTGATATGCTCTCTAGAAAGCCACTTTGAATTGGCTCGAGGATATTGTTTCCTAATGAGATTGGTATGTTCCTCTATATAAACACTCACTTCGTCGATGTTGTGTAAAATATACAAGTGAGCTTGTTCCAACAACTCACGACTGATTACTTCTGTGATCCTAAAATCCCTTTGCTAGAATACTCCTTAATATTCTTGTCATTTACAGGAGCATCATTACCACTTAGAAAGTAAATGCAAAAATCCATAACCTCTCTCACCACATAACTCTCAATAATACTCCCTTCAGGCAGATAAAAATTTTGAACATCACCTTTAAAAATGCTCATGTATCATTCAAAAGGATACATCCAATGCAAGAAAACTGGTCCCAACATTTTCACTTCCCCAGTCAAGTGGACAACAAGATGAATCATGATATAAAAGAATGAAGGAGGAAAATACATCTCAAGCTCTCATAGGGTAACAACCACTTCCATTTGCAGCTTATCGAAAGTCTCAAGATCAATAACTTTGCTGCACAGACTATTGAAGAAGAATCAAAGTTTGGTGATTGCAAACCTTACATGCTTCGACAGTAATATTGAATTTCCATGGGCAATATTTGTTGCATTAGAATGTGATAATCATGAGATTTAAGACCTATCAACTTTATATCTTTCATTGATACCAATCTACATATGTTGGATGTGTAACCCTGTGGCACCTTAACATTAACCAAGAACTCACAAAAATCTTTCTTCTCCTTTCTAGATAATGTGTAACAAGCAGGAGGTAAATATATTCTCCGATCACTAATAACTACTTTTCTTAATTCTATCCTTATTCCCAATTGATGTAGGTCCATTCTGGATTTGATCCCATCTTTAGTCTTACTTGGTATATTCAACAAAGTACCGATGACTCTATCACAAACATTTTTCTCAACATGCATGACATTGATACAATGCCTGACTGCCAAAGAACTCCAATAAGGAAGATCCCAAAATATTGACTTCTTCTTGAATAAAGATTTGTCACTCCCTGTGGCCATGGTACATTGTGATCTTTTACCAAATTCATTGACAAAGTATTTTACTCTTTCATAAACAACCTACCCTGGAATACGTTTAGGGACACTCCGTTCCTCATTCCATCCATTGAACGCTTTGCGCAACCTTTGGTACGAATGGAATATCAGAAGAAACCTTCGATTCCCAAGATATACAGTCTTGCCACCATGCTTTAGTCATATTGAATCAGTGTTCTCTTCACATATAGGACACACTTTAGATCCTTTGACATTGTATCTTGATAAATTCCCAGCTGAACAGTCGTTAATAGTGCAAAAAAACATAGCGTGAAAATGAAATGTCTCTCTACATGAAGCATCATAGGTCATCACACCTTCACCCCAGAGTTTCTTTAAGTCATCAATTAGAGCTTCAAGATAAACGTCGATATCATTTCCAGGTTGTTTAGTGACCGATATCAACAACGACATCATAATGTACTTATTTTTCATACACATATAGGGAGGAAGATTGTATATAACAAGCATAACAGGCCAAGTGCTATTTGGCTTCTCAATGTCCCGTATGGATTCATCCCATCGATACAACACCCAAGTATTAGATTCCTGACTTCTTCACCAAATTCAGGGTACAATAAATCAATCCTCTTCCACTCTGGGGAATCAGACGCATGTCGTTGGATCCCATCATTATTTTTCTTTACCTCTGCATGCCACCTCAATTTCTTTGCATCTATCGGATTGACAAACAAGCATTGAAACCATGGTATTATAGGTAGATACCACATCACCTTGGTAGGAGAACTAGTTTTGGACTTCCCCCAAGGTCGTCATTTTATACCTTGACGCACCACATTTTGGACAATCTTTCAAATCCACATAGACCTTTTAAAATAATACATAATCATTGGGGCATGCGTGTATCTTTTTGGCCTCCATTCCTATTGGGAATAATAATGACTATAACTTGTATGTTGAGATTGGCAGCTCGTTTCCTTTAGGAAGAATTTCTTTCAACAAAGACAATAATGACATGAAGCTTTTGTCACTCCATCTATTGTTAGCCTTCAGCTTATACAATCTTATCACAGTGCTAAGCTTCATTAACTTAGTTCAACCTATGTATAACGGTCTCTCAGCATCATGTACAATATTCCTAAACATGGGAGGTGGATCGGTGTGCTCTACTCGACAACTATCCAGCATCTCATCAATGATGTCTAGTGGAATTGGTTCATTCACATCTACGTCATCGGAGGCCATTTCTTCTTCCAGACAAACACTACTATCAACATCTATCAATTTCAGGTTGGAAATCTCTCCATGCCAGTACCATTCTGTATAGCCTTGTACAATCCCATTGCACATGACATGACTTTTGATTTCATCACCAGTGCTGACTTTCAAGTTGTTACTGCAATGCCTACATGGACAATAGAACCTATCTTCAGGTTATTTCCTATGTTCCTCCACAAATCTAATTAATTGATCAAGACTAGAAATAAAATCTGGGGTGCATTGATTTCGAATGGACATCCATGATCTATTCATTCTATAATCAAAGAGAAAATAAGTATATATTAGGGTTTAGGGTTAAAAGATTAGGGTTTTGGGTTAAAAGAATAGGGTTTAGGGTGAAACGATTAGGGTTTAATTAGGGTTAAAAGATTAGGGTTTAGGGTTAAAATATTAGTTTCTTATATAAAATAAATGTGTAGCACCTATCCCATTCTTGATGAACTAATCTCACTAGTAAGTGTATAATGTGTATTCAATTTTCAAGAAAATTTTGACAGCATTTCCCCATAGTTCTCCAAGTACACTGATGTACATGGGAAAATGCCCACTGACATATGCACTTAAAGAACTAATGGGGAAGTGCTAACGAAACATCATGAAAACCAAATATACATTATACACTTACATCCTAAGTGAGATTAAGTGTTCAAGAACAGTCCCAAACTGAGGACTATCCAAGATTTACTCCTAATGAGTAAATCATGGACGGGTTTCTATCCCAACAAAATACATGTATGTTGTCATTCCTATACCTACAATCCTAGTTTCACCGTTCAAATACTAGGTTTTGTGTAACATCATTTAATTCAATATATTCTTCCATTTGGGTAAGTTCATTCATTCATCATTAACCCTTATTAATCATTATTAATCAACTACACAATTTAGAAGAACAATTATTGAACTAGGTTAAATCAATCACTAACAAGAGAGAGAAAGAAATATCAATTAATTAAATTCATTCATGCATCATTAACCCTTATTAATTAATATTAATCAACTACATAATATTAGAAAAACTAAGTGCAAATCTAATTAATTAAGTCCATTCATGCATCTTTAACCCTAATTAATCAATATTAATCAACTATAGGTGGAGAAGGCTATGGTGGCATCATTAACCCTAATTACTCAATATTAATCAATATGGTGGCATCCTTAACCCTTAATAATATACTACTGATTAACCACTCACCGCACTGGTGGAGTAGGCTGTGGTGGGGGTGGCCAGAGTTGGAGGTGGCCCGGATGGAGGTGAAGGTTGCTGGGATGGAGGTACAGATGATGGTCAGGATGGAGGTGAAGAACATGATGGCCAGGATGGTGGGGAAGGTGGCCAGACTACAGTTGCTAGAGTGGCGTTCGGTGGCGGTGGTGGTGTTGAGCGTAGCACCATGAACAGGCAATGGTGAGCACTGCGGTAGCTCACCGACGTCCTTGATTAGCCAGCGGTGAGAATGCAACAACTTGTTGGGGTGCTCAGATGCGGCGACAGGAAAGCGAAGAAGGAAGGAATGGCAGCGCGCGTCAGGAAGCCCTACTTCAAATATGTTGAAGAAGACTACTCTAAATGATTATGTTGTCAAACCATTTTCTAGCGCTCAAGTATAAAATGATGCTTAGATCTATATCACAAGTTCTAAGAATGTTGTGAGCTATTGTTGGGTGTTATTTGAATGGTAGAGCCTCCTAGAGGTTACATTCGAGAAAATCCCTCTAAAGATAGACTAAAACCGTCAATCATAGGGTTTCTAGAATTTTCCTAAATAATCATGACAGAAAATGCAAAAGTTTCCATGGTCACTTCCCTTGTTCTAAGGAAAAACTCAAAGATAAATGTGGGATTTTTCTAAATGATCGGACCATATGGAGGTCACATTTGAAAAAATATGTTGAAGAAGTTTGTGCTTCATGATTTTGCAGTCAAACCATTATCTAGGCTTCAAACTACAAAATGGTCTTCACATTCTCCTCTCTAATTCTAATGTACATATATGGTAATCCTTGTTTGGGTAATTTTTTCAAATATCATTTTAGCTAAAATTCAAATTGAAAGCCTTCATGGTCATATCGCTAGTTTCAAGGGAAAACTCCAGGAAAAATATGGGATTTTTCCAAACATGATATCAAGAAATCTATTCTAGGTGACTTTGTAAACAATCCATTGTTTTGGGTTCAATCTATAAAATGTTCTTCAATTTCACTTGTGTAAATATGGGAGGAAGCATATAGTCAGTTTTTATATCATTGGTGTCACTTTTTGGATTCTTGAACACATTGTTGGGACCTTATCCATTAGGGAGGCTCTATGTGTGTCACAATCCATTCAAGGTGGATATACTTTTATGGAAGAAGAATGATCTGACAAATGAACATAAGGAGAGGTTAACTAGTTTTCATGTTGACATGATAACTAACCTTCATTTTGTGTAAGTAGACATTATTGTCCTGAGTGTTGAAATGCAGTCTAGGATCCATATGTCAATAATTTCTACTTTAGGAGAGTATGCCTGATGTTGACTTCAGAGGACATCACTTACATTATAAGAAGTCCTTTACATGGTAGGTGGTCAACAAAGTGTACTCATAGCATGCCATTTATATCATGATGTTTACCTTTATTTTTCACTAATATTATCCTAGTTTTTCATAATAGATTCTTAGTCACAAAGGTTTCAAAACATTATAAATAGAAATGTTTAAGTAAATGATTTACAAAATAATGAATACTAGATTTTGAAACGTTCAAGAGACATGTTCAAGAGAAAACTAGCTATATAGTAATATAAATGGAAAAAAGATCATGTATATATTGATCAGAGACATGTTGGTATTTTTGTGGTAATTTAAAATCTTTAAGACAAGGTGTAAGTTGTTTTCCGAATATTTTGGTTAGTATGGAAACTTGACATGTACAAACTATTCATGTAGAAAACAAGTGTAAGTGTCGAAGTAATACCAAATCTTGAGTCTCTCTTGTCGAACTTAGGGAATTGTGAAGTTAGAAACTACTACAAACTAGTATCAAATCAGCTAGGATAGAAGAAAGAATTGAGTTGGTTTGATTGTAAAATGAAAAACTAAAATGAACAAAGTGATTAAGGAGTTTGTTGTAAAATTAGAGATATGGATCTTATATGATAATTAGTTTCATCATTGTGCAATTTTCAGTTGATTTAACTCAATCCAAAAACATATAGTAGTCACTTAGATAAATTAGGGAACTATACATTTTAGTATCCGCTTCTCGCGGTGTAAGACACTATTTAATCTAATAAAAAATCCATATTCAAAATGAAGAACTAAAAAAATAATTAGCATTTTCTCTTTGAATAGTTAACCTTACAATTGTTTGCATGCTTTCACAATGCATTATTAATTGTGTTAATGATAATTGTTATAGTGTTTAAACTTGCTTTCACAGTGAAGAAACATACAAGGCATGAAGTTTTGAATCTAAGGGCTCTAGAGGGGGGTGAATAGAGATACACAAATTCTCACAAAATAGATTAGACCTTCAAATTATATCAATTTGGAGCAATAGCTAAATGGAAATTTGAAGTCCTATCTAAACAATCATAGCAAGGATGAGAGAGATTGATATCAAGCACTTGATAAAGGGATGTAGAGTGGTTCCACACTTCAAACTAGAAGTGAGTCAGTCCACTACCTAGAGAGGTCAGCCTCTAGGATTTTGCAAGTGCTTTTCATTATTATATCACCAAAGATATTTACAACAAAAGCCCACCAAATGACTTACCCATCCAATCGCAAAGAGATCTCCACCTTACCAAGGAACTTACCCACTTAGCTTGAGTCTTCAGCCTTCACCTAGGTCTTACCCACTCAAGCTCAAGTCTTCTACCTTGAAGGACTTTGCTTCTCCTCTTGGATCTTCAGCCTTTGCCTTCTCCTTCACTTGGATAAGATCACCACCTCTTCAACAACCTTGTAGAGGAATAGCTACAACTCCTTCTTCACTCGATGGAGCTTGCTTCAACTTTTCTTCATGAGAGAAGGGGATAGGGAAGTAGTGGAAGATTTGAGATATTTACATGTACAAAGGTGGAGCTCTCTTACAATAAGACTAAATCACTCACAAATCATGAAATGAAGTGTAAACTAGAGTGAGAAAGGGGCTCAAGGAGTAGTAGCACACTCAACTATAGCAAGGACCTTGAATGTAGTGAATGAGCAAATTTGGAATGACCTCCAAAGGGTCCTATTAATAGCTGGGGGTTATCCCTTCAGTTGGGGAACACTTAGGGTTGAAATATAGCCATTTTTGCATAAGGCAACAGATCTATTTTTGTCCAAACAAGTCACCAACGGTTACAATCACTTTTTCTACATTTTCTGTATAGTGCATTCGATCAAGATTCAATAAAGGTAACTTGACTGATCGACTAAAAGACAAACTCAATTTTCAAACTATTAGTTGAGTGTGTCTGGGGAAACTCGACTGATTAGCCAAAATCACAATTGGTCAGTTAGCCATTCAATCAAATTATGTGAATGCACAACTCGACCGATGCATATCATCAGAAAATCAATTCATGGGATCGGTCGAGATTGGAACTTGAATGAGCAACAACCTGTGATCAATTTTCTAATTTGGCTAAAAAGTGATTAAAAATTAGTACTAAGTGTCCCACATATTTTTCTCATCTTAGTTACAAGTCATACCTTCAATACAAGTGATTACAAAATTCTTCTATGGTCGTTTGAAGGGATTTCCTTATTAGCATATTTGCATTGCATTTGACTTGAACCTTGACAAGCTAGGACTTGTGTAATTTGATCCTTTTCATGTACCTAAAGCCTGAGATCAATCTTTAATAGACACTTTAGATACATATGAATGGAATGATTAAGTCATTATCAAAATATGGACAATGTATAACCTCTAGGTCAACATTCTCCCCCTTTTTGACAATGACAAACCATTCCTCAAACATATTGAAAAGGATATTGAAAAGTATACCTTTGCCTTGTGAATTAGGGGAATTCAAGATTTGAACAATGTGAATTGATCCCCATCAATCTATGCTTACTTTAACCTACATTGTTAGTCTATCTACAAAAAGCAATATAACATGCATGTACTATATGGTCCTTTAGCAAGTCATATAATAAAGTATGTACTAAACAAGAAAAGGATCACATAAGCAATAACCAACATTATGACAATGAATAGAAATATGATTGAGTTTCAAGACATTGAATTTCTCTCCGCCTTTTGACATTATCAAAAAGTAAGGGGGTAGAAGAGTATATAATCAAGTCTTCTCCAAACACAACCAAGAAGATATCCAAATATGAAATCTCATGAAAAATATCAAATAGAGATGAGAGAACCAACCAATCTAAGTCATAATCAAAATATGGTGAAATACGACACAAACTCATAAGATCTAACAGATCAAAGAGTAAGACTGCACATAATATGGATTACAACTCAGAGAGAAAGTTCTCATAAAAACAACTACAAGTCAAAAGTGATGAAAGCTAAGGATAAACTAGTACAACTCAGATCATGTGCCCAGATGTTTCTAATACAAAATAGCCTAGAAAGATATATATGATCAAAAAACTAGACTAAAAACTAAGATCATCTAGATATCTAGGTCATCTATATCTACATCATCCTCATCATCATCATCCTCGACATCAGGCTCATAGTCATCATCTCTGTCTGAAGGTGCAACATCATCACCTTCATCACCAGAGTCACCAACGAAGCCATCAGTGCCATCACCATCGTCAGATGCATGACCAACATCCTCACCATCACCAACATCAACAACAACATCAGCAATCTCATCATCATCCTGGTCAGGCATCTCCTCATCAACAGAAGAACCAAAGCAACTACCAAGCCAAAAAGCATTCAACTCATCCCAAGACATATCAAGAGCACAGAGCTCATTGGCCTAAGTGAAGGAAGGAGAAAATCACCAATACTGGCAAGTATAGTGGACAAGGGGCCAGCTAGCAGAGGTAGGATGACTGGAGCATATCCACCAGCAGCATAGGTTGTGTGAGAAGTTGTAGAAGGCTCATGTGTAGGTGGAGGGGCATGGTAGAAATGATTGAATGCATAGGATGCATAATCACTACCTGGGTATGGATGGTAGGTGGGGTATGGGTGTGCACAAGATAAGTTCATGTTAGACATGATTGGACATAAATCCTGGTGTAGATGCTCCTGGACCTGGAGGTTGTATGCCTCTTGGTGTATCATATAACCCATGAGGGCTTCATTGGGCACACAGAACGAGGCACGACTAAGTCATGTAGGCTGAGGAGATGGAGGAGCTCGGGTTGAGGTAGAGGTAGATGCAGCTGAGGCAGAGGCAGAGGGTGAGGCAACAGGTGTGGTGAAGGAAAGGATAGGAACATATTTCTGGATAGTGGTCTCACTGATACACACTCCCTTCCTGGTAGGTCTGTAGTGGAAGTTAGAGAAGAGTGATTTCTCAGTGGCGAAATGGAAAAGACCACATATTTGGAATGGATATGGAGGATGGGTGCCACAGGTGTTCTTTCCAGAGTCAAAGTAGGTCATGTGGTGGATGATATATCTAGACCACTTGACTCTGACATTCTCTATGATGCATTACATTATCACCACAATGTTCTCTACAATATATGTTTGGTTTTTCTGTAGGTGGATGTTGCAATTGACCACTAGGGCTAATATACACTTCTTGAGATCTAAGGACGAGGAGGGTAGGGTGCTCTTCTTCTTATAGGAAACTTCAGGTTTCTTCAAGTAACGATGGATGTGAGGAAGTGTGATATCATATTTCTTGTAGAAACCTTCAGGGTCAAGAAGGTCAAAGTACTCACCTTAATCCTTACGCCAGGTATCATTCTAATCGGCTCCTGAAAAGAAGATATACAAGATATCCTATAAGATTTGGAATTTCTTCCCGGCTATCGTAGAAGTAAGGATAACTTGAGTATTGGGAGGAGGTACAAGAGTGTCATAATTCCAACACAAATTTTCATAGAATTCGTGAACGACTTTCGTGCTATACATGGAATTGTGAAAGAACTCACGCTCAACACCCATGGTAGATAGATGATGAACAAAAAGCAACTTAGCCACTTGATCGATGATAGCTTGATACCTAGGAAAGGGATCTAAAAGGAAAAGGATTCCCTGGAAAAAGATCCTTATACCGATTTACAACCTCATTTGAGACAAAAAGGGTCTCATCAAAAGGAATCAAGTGAGAAGATGAGGAGGATGATGGTGCATTTCTAGGGGCAACTCTCTTTCTTCTATTTGAATCCATGGAGGCAAAATGGAGAAGAAGAAGAGATCAAAACACCAAACACACCACCAAAAATGTTTACACACCTAGGTCAAGCTAGGGGGAAGGTCTAGGAAGGTCATATTAGGGCTAGGAGAGGGAAGGAAAGGTCAAGGGTTGAGAGCTTAGGGCTAGAGAGAGTGGAATCAGTTGACTTTTCTCTAGTTGAGAGGTAGAATAGTCGGCAGAACCCAACTTAAGTTAGCTTCATCCCGGCAATTGGACGAGTTCTGTGAAGAGGAAACTTGACCGATTAGCCTTTTTTTTAAAAAATCTCGGCCATGGATCAGTCGAGTTTTTCCTAGGGAAACTCGACCGATGGTCAACCTAACCTAAAACCATCAAACTTAATTTCTAGCCATATGAATTCTAATTAAATTTATTTTTGAAGTACATTATGTATGTTGAACATACTTAAGCACATATCACTCATCATTGGATACTTTTTTCTATAAAACACGCGTTTGCAAATAATATCCAAAAACAAGAGAAAAACAAGGCAGAATGAACATGAAAAACCAATTTTAAGCATATTAGCATGCAAAGATGATCAAGATAGATGCAAAACATATATGATAGATGACTACTAGCTAGAAGGCATATCAGATTCATTCAAATTAGTTATAAGAAATTTTGATGTAATAAAGTTAAATTGCTCTCTAGCTAGAGGTTTAGTGAAAATGTCCACCAACTGATTTTCTGTGTCCACATGCGTGATATAAATATCCTTCTTGGCAATGTGATCATGAAGAAAATAATGGTGAACCTCTATATTTTTAGCTCAACTATGAAATATAGGATTGTAAGACAACTTAATTACACTAGTATTATCACAATAGATAGGAGAAGCATCAAAATGAATGTTAAAGTATTGGAGAATTTGCTTCATCCATAGGACCTGGGCACAACAACTCCCGGCTGCAATGTACTCAGCCTCAGTGGTTGATAATGCCACAATGCTCTGTTTCTTGGAGAACCAAGACATCAAGCATGGGTTAGGAGGAAACAAGTGCCACTTGTGCACTTTCTATCAATCAAGCAACCTACATAATTGGCATCACTATAGGCAGTAAGAGTAAAGTCCCTTGACTTGAGATACTATAGTCCAAAATTTTGGGTTTTAGCTAAGTGCCTTAGAATCCTCTTAACAACTATAAGATGAGATTTCTTAGGATTTGATTGAAATCTAGCACACAAGCAGACACTAAACATTATGTCAGGTCTAGAGGTAGTTAAGTAAAGTAAACTTCCAATCATACCTCTATAGAGCTTCTCATCTACCTTCTCACCTTATTCATCTTTATCAAGTTTAGCGGTGTTTGACATGGGTGTGTCCATCGTCTTGGTGTTCTCCATCCCAAAGCACTTAAGTATTTCATTGGTCTACTTGCCTTGGTTGATGAAGTTCCCATCTTTTGTCTATTTGATTTGAGAGCCAAAGAAGAATGTGTGTTCACCCATCATACTAATTTTGAATTCACTCTGCATAAGATCACTAAATTCTTTACAAAGATCAAGGTTAGTTTTGCCAAAAATGATATCATCAACATATATTTGAATGATAAGAAAATTTTTAGATGTGTGTTTTAGAAACAAGGTAGAATACACTTTTCCCATGATATAATTATTATCTAAAAAAAAGTTCTTTAATTTCTCATACCAAGCCCTTGGTGCTTATTTAAGTCCATAGAGAGCTTTTTGCAACAAATATACATGATTAGGTATACTATCATGTTCAAAGTATAGAGGTTGTACAACATACACTTCCTCCTCAATTGTACCATTCAAAAATGCACTTTTAATATCCATTTGATACAAAAGAAAGTTTTTGTGACTAGAAAAAGAAAGCAACATATGAATGGATTCAAGTCTATCTACAGGTGCATATGTCTCATCAAAGTCTATACTTTCTTGTTGATTGTAGCCTTGATCAACTAACCTTGCTTTGTTTCTTACCACTTTACCGCTTTCATTTAGCTTGTTGTGGTAGACCCATTTGGTGCAATGATCTTTCTATCACTTGGTCTTGGGACAAGGGTACAAACTTTGTTCTTCTCAAATTGTTCCAGCTCCTCTTGCATAGCTAGGATCCATTCTTAGTCCGCAAGAGCTTCCTTGACATCTTTAGGCTCTAGTTGTGAGATGAAGGCATTGTTGGTTTGTTCTTTGTTGAATGCAGCCCACATCTTCACTCTCTCAAATGGATCACCTAAAATCAGCTCCTTAGAATGATTCTTTGCAATCTGGGGAGTTGGATCCTTCTTTTCATCATCTTTGTCTTCATCTTGAGCAGCCACCTCTTTTCCCTTTTGGGTGATGTTAAGCTCATTAAGGATAGGAATTACTTCATCTGCAACATCATCATTTGAAACAATTTCTTTGGGAATAGAGGGGTTAGTCTCAATAAACTTTACATTAATAGATTCTTCTACCTTAGAAAGATCAACATTAAAAACTCTATAAACCTTGCTAGTAGTGCTTTAGCCAGGAAAGAAAGCCTTATACGAGTTTGGATCAAACTTGTCAAGAGAATCTTTTGTATTCAAAACAAAATAAGGACATCCAAAAATGTGGAAATACTCGATAGAAGGCTTCCTACCACGCCATAGCACATAGGGGTTTTTCTTAAGCAAAGGATGAGTCAAAACACAGTTTTGCACAAAATTAGAGGTACTGACAACTTCAGCCAAAAATTTCTTAGGAGTATCATACTTAAGAAGAATTGTCCTAGACATCTCCTGTAGAGATCTATTCTTCCTCTCTACAACTCCATTTTGTTGAGGTGATCGAGGTGAAGAAAAGGTGTGTGCATAACCCAATTTTTGACAAAAATGTTCAAAAAAACTCATTTTCAAATTCTCCCCCATGTTCACTATGGATGGAAACAATCCAACAAGAAGCTTCATTCTCTACTTGTTTGCAAAAACTTGAGAAAAAATCAAGCGTATAGCTCTTTGAAACGAGAAAGAAGGTCTAAGTATATCTAGAGAATTCATTGACAATAACAAGGCAATACTTGGAACCACAGAGAGATTGTGTTCTCATTGGTCCAAATAGATCAATATGAAGAAGCTCAAGAGATCTCTTAGTGCTAAGGACGCCTTTGGATTTAAAGGAGGACTTGGTTTTCTTTCCTTGTGTACAAGTTTGGTATTCTTCATCCTTTTCAAAATCAAATATAGGAAGTCCCTTGACTACGTCCTTTTTTCTCAACTTCTTTAATTGATGCATATTTACATGACCAAGCTGGTGATGCCAAAGAGAAATATCATTCGAGTTGTCTACAAGGCATCTTAGAAGCACAAGCATAATAGAGTTAAGAATAATATCATAAAGATCACCACTTCTAGTTCCCTTATATATAACTTGGTAGGTGAGGGAATCTAGAATCAAACATTCAAAAGACGTAAATAGCACAAGGTAACCATTATCACAAAGTTGACTAACACTTATTAAACTTTGATATAGGCCATCCACCACAAGAGCATTCTTGATGCATATGGATTCACCCACATCACCCTCACCTTTGACTTTACCTTTCTTGTTGTCCCCAAAGGTGACAGATCCTCGTTTCTTCTTTGTGAAATTATTGAATTGGCTTATGACATTGGTCATGTGCTTTGTGCAGCCACTATCAACAATCCATCTATCGTTTTCCTGTAAGAAAGGAGAATGTTGGTTCCCAAGTCAAACTTTGGGATCTGAAGTTAGCTTGGGGACCCATTTCATCTTTGGGTTGGTCCCCTTAGGCTTGTAAGGACAATAAGTGGAATAATGATCATCACATTCACAATGAGAACAAACCATAGGGTTCTTAGTGCCCGATGATTCTCCTACAAAGTAAGATATCTCCTTACTCTTTTTCTTACCTTTGGCCTTACTCTTGCCATTTGAGGCTCCTCCTACAAATCCCAAACCACTAGTACCACTTTGTTTAGTAGAATGGTCAAGGGTTTCATTTAGGGAGTTCTTTCCTTTGAGGAATTTCTACAGGGATGCTCTCAATCTATGGTTATCATCATTCAAAGAAACAATAGTAGTAGAAAAACTAGATATGTCATCCCTAGCATTCACAAGATCATCCTCAAGACATAAAGCTTTAATAAGATATGAATCCTTTTCTAGAGAGATAGAAGAAACATTAACACTAGGAAACAAGGGTCTAGAGGATCGATCATTTACTTGACTAAGCAAACCTAACATTTTCAGATTTTGGCATTTGAATCTCTTTGAGATAGACATCACTCTCTTCTCTACGAGCATCAATAGGCAACTTAAATTCAACATTTTTAGTTTTAATCAATTCAAGTTCTTTTAGGCAATTTTGGTTCTCTTCCTTAAGATTTTCAATGTTCTTAAGGTAGATACCATTCTCAACTTCAACCCCATTGTAGTGGAGTTCAAGATCAAGGTATTGCCCATGCAAATTATCAATACTGTCAAGGTTGATTTTCTCATTCAATTCCAAAATCTCAAGCTTAGCCTAAAGATCATCAATAATTTTTCCTAACCGTTTTGTCTTAGATTTACATTTAGCAAAAGAAGAACGAGTAGTAATAAGCATGTCAATAATAGCTTCTTTAGGAAATTCAAGCAAACTTACCTCACTTACCTCACTTATCTCACCAATGTCTTCACTTGTAGAAGCCATGACAGTAAGGTGGCACTCTCCATCATCTTTGGAGCTAGAGGTACTTGAAGATGAAGCTTCCCAAGCCACATGAGCTGCATTCTTGTGTCTCTTCTCCTTCATATCCTTCCTCTTATGCTTTCTATCTCCTATTCTTTCCTTGAGCTTCTCTTATGGTGAGACTTTCTTGACATTGGGCATTCACTCTTGTAGTGCCCCTTTTGACCACACTTGTAGCATCTCAGAGTAGAAGAGGAGGAGGCTTGCTTTCCCTTGAAGTGCTTTCCTTTGATGTAGTTGGCTTCATGCTCACTAGGGCCTTCACTTTCACTATAGGAGGAGGGAGAAGTATGGCAAGCAAGTTGTTGTTGAAGGATGACAATCTCCACTTGTGCTTTGAAAGCACTATCTTTGATCTTCTTGTCCTCCTTCTCTTCTTGCTTAGCTTCTTCTTCTTGCTTGTCAAGTCTAGGCTCATGGGATTGAAGATTGCCAATGAGTTCTTCAGTTGGGATGTCAGCAAGACTCCTCACTTCTTCAATTGAGGTGACCTTTGACTCCCATATCTTTGGAATATTTCTCAATATCTTCGAGTTGATGATGCCTCTATCTAAAGTGTTTCCCAATGCAACCACCCGTTGATGATGACATTGAGCCTTTAATACATCTCCTCAATGTCTTCTTTCTTTCCCATATTGAAGTTCTCTAGGAGGTTGTTCAACATATAGATCTTTGCCTCCTTGAATTTCTTTGTGCCTTCATATGTGATGCACAACTTGTCTCAAATCTCGTAGGTGGTGTCCCATGATGAGATCCAGTTGAACTCTATGAGAGTGAGGGTTACGTAGAGGATGCTAATGGTCTTTTCATTGAGTTGAGCCTCCTTGAGATAAGCTTCATTCCATGTTGCAACAGCTCTGGTTGGCTCCTTGTAAGGTGTGACCATCACCTTGCACATATCAAAGTTCATCCCTTGAATATAGAACTACATCCGCCTCTTCCAATAGAGGAAGTTGGTTCCATAAAAGAATGGAGGATGCATATTGAAGCCTCCCTCTAGGTTGAGTGAAACAAGTAGGTTGTCACCCAACTTCTCGTCTCGTGGGAGATTGTTGGAGAAGATCCTTTGATCTGATACCACTTGTTGGATCTAAGGGCTCTAGAGGGGGGGTGAATAGAGCTAAACAAATTCTCACAAACAAATTAGACCTTCAAACTATATCAATTTGGAGCGATAGCTAAATGGAAATTTGAATTCTTATCTAAACACGCATAGCAAGGATGAGAGAGATTGATAGCAAGCACTTGACAAAGGGATGTAGAGTGATTCCACACTTCAAACTAGAAGTGAGTTAGTCCACTACCTAGAGAGGTCAGCCTCTAGGACTTTGTAAGTGCTTTTCTCTATTATATCACCAAAGATATTTATAGAAAAAGGCCAGTAAAGGACATACATATCCAATCACAAAGAGATATCCACCTTACAAAGGAACTTATCCACTTAGCTTGAGTCTTCAACCTTCACCTAGGTCTTACCCACTATAGCTCAAGTCTTCCGCCTTGACGGACTTTGCTTCTCCTCTTGGATCTTCAACCTTTGCCTTCTCCTTCACTTGGAGGAGATCACCACCTCTTCAACAACCTTGAATAAGTATAGCTATAGGTCCTTCTTCACTCAATGGAGCTTGCTTCAACTTTTCTTCATGATAGAAAGGGATTGGGAAGTAGTGGAAGATTTGAGAGCTTTACATGTACAAAGGTGGATCTCTCTTACAATAAGCCTAATTCACTCACAAATCATGAAATGAAGTGTAAACTAGAGAGAGAAAGGGGCTCAAGGAGTAGTAGCACACTCAACTATAGCAAGGACCTTGAATGTAGTGAATGAGAAAACTTGAAATGAACTCCAATGGGTCCTATTTTTAGTTGGGGGTACTCCCTTGAGTTGGAGAACACTTAGGGTCTAAATATAGCCATTTTTCACAAGGAAACATATCTATTTTTGTCCAAACAAGTCACCAACGGTTACAATCACTTTTTTTGTATTTTCCATAAAGTGCATTCGGTCAAGTTTCAATAAAGGTAACTCGACCAATCGACTAAAAGACAAACCCAATTTTCGAACTATCAGTCAAGTTTGTCTTGGGACACTTGACCGATTCGCCAAAATCACATTTGGTCAGTAAGTCATTTCGTCGAGTTCTATGAATGCACAACTCGATTGATGCATATCATCAAAAAATTAATCCATAGGATCGGTCAAGATTGGTACTCGATCGATCAACCACCTGTGATCAATTTTCTCATTTGGCTAAAAAGTGATTAAAACTTGGTACTAAGTGTCCCACATATTTTTCTCATCTTAGTAATAAGTAATATCATCAATACAAGTGATTAAAAAATTCTTCTCAGGTTGTCTGAAGGGATTTCCTTATTAGCACACTTGCATTACATTTGACTTGAACTTTGACAAACTAGGGCTTGTGTAATTTGATCATTTTCATGTACCTAAAGCCTGAGATCAATCTTGAATACACATATTAGATACATATGAATGGAATGGTTCATTCATTATCAAAATATGGACAATGTATAACCTCTAGGTCAACATGAACATGGTGATCACAACATGAACATGGAATAAAAATATTATTACTAAAACTTTAAAGTAACAAAATTTATTTCTAGATAAATATTATCAAGCTCAAGTTAACATTAGTCTACTCCTAAGTCTGAGAGAAGAGGGGATTAGCCCTACAAGTTCAACATGGTATCACAATAGCATTCAAAGGAGAAGGAAAATATGATAATAATAAGATAGAACTAGAAGAATTATGGATAATCAAGATGCCCTCCAAAAGGTGACCATAAGAAACAATGAATAGGCCTCAAAATATTTCCTTGAAGGTGTTAGGATGCTCATTTCTCCATGGCCCACCTTTTCCATTGTTGTCCTTCTAGTGTAGAATGGGCTATTCACACCTCTATAATGTGTTGGTGATGGCCGACATTTCTTGGGTCTCATAGAAACCTAAGTTCCCAAGAAAAGTTTGGATCGTTGATATCAGGGTTGAAATCTTGGTCATATATCTTTACATCGATGCACTGACTATGTTAGTGGCACCAACTTGCTTGAATCCATGTCTGATCTAGATAATGTCACTACCAACTGTTGGTATGTATGACCTGAGAGCTAATCATGGGATGATTGGTGGGATACATTAAGATTTATTTGATAAGCATCAAAGGCAAGCTTCCAATTCTTTCTAGTCCAGTCATATGAGATAATGATAGAACAGATTGAAAGTCTAGAGAATGACAATACTCAATGATGTATGCTTTCAGGTTAAGGACCTGAATGATGAGATCATACATATGCTAAGAGTTTAGACATTCTTATTATGTCCCTAGTCGGATGTCATTGTGGAAGGTAGATAGACAACAATGACACACAAGACTAGATTGTGGCCTCATTAGTCATGATATAGAGATATCAAACCAAACACATAGGTACTTGTTAGAGAACAAGTGTACCGGACAGACCCACCATGAGTTTGACACATGGAACCATGATATGGTAGGCACAGTCAGTTCTCACAGTGATGGTGGTGAGTGTGATTCTTTGACCTGAAATCACTACACTCAACACATGTCGTTGGGTACACTTTGACATCATCAAACATAGTCCTGAAACATGGGTTGTTATAAAGGTGATGATTTGGTGGCTTTGACACATGGGGCTTTTGAGGGGTGAGTGATAGATATGGGATTTGTCCCTTCTGAGGGAGTTTGATATCCATGACCACTTGATGAGTAGGATTGATATAGGTGTGCACACATGTGTCAATCAGTATGTGATATTGATGTCTTACATATCTCCTCCAATCTACTCTTAGATCAAGAAAGTGAATGAACGTTGACATGATGACTGTTCCATGCCTTAAGTTCATTTAGGATGTCAGTGACAAAGGAATTATACATTCGCTGTAACACCATTCACAAATTGTAGGATTGAAAGTTGTTCTCCAATTTTCTATTTCACTTGGGTAGCACTGAAGTGTGACTAGGCATCGCTCTTTGCTTGTGAGGTCATAAGTGTGATGGACTTTCACTGCCAATGTGAAATGGACCTGCAGGGTCACACGCATAGGATTTAACCCAGAAGAGGAGTTTTATCTACAAACAATGTTTAGATTGATTAATAAAGGAGTTTAGTAGTTCAATTAAATTGATAGCTCAATTTCATAGTGTTCAAGGTGTTGGAACGATTGATTGGAGTATCAGATTGATTGAAACTGCAATTGACTGATTTTGCATAGTCTGCACTCCCAACTGATCGGCTCATATGATGAACCAATTGGCTCAGCTTGGTGAACCGCTCAACTCATGAGATGAACCGATCATCTCAGGATAGGATGAACTAACTGGTTCAAGGGTTGATCTGATCATCTCAACTGGTCCAACCGAGCAAGTTTGGAAAGTCAGAAGACTATTTTGCAAATACAATTTGTTTCACTTGTACAAATTTGATTTGAACAAGGATTAATATTTAATTAATCAAAATAAATCTCAATCAATTTGAGTTGGACAAGGACCACAAACCGATTGGCTCAGAGCACCAACCGATCAGTTCATAGCCCCAAACGATCGGATCAGGTCCCAAACAATCAGCTCAGGACTTGAAACGATCATTTCAGGGTATGAACCGATCGGTTCAGCTGGCGTAGATTGGTTGTTTTGTGGAAAATCTCGAACCCTTCTACTCCTGCTTTAATCCCGCATTTCCAGGGGTAGAGAACCTTGTCCCATGACCCTCCTATATATATAGGGGTATTGGGGGTTTCTCAAAAACAACTCAGAACACCAGTTTATCTACAAAGTTGTTGTTCCCTCTGGTTGTGGTAACTGAGAGAGCCCGAGCAAGTGCTACCTGATAAGGGAGGCACAGTAAGGGAAAGGCAACTGTAGAAAGGCAACTGGTTGCAGGAGAGTGTGTTGGTGACTAGTACGCCAACAGGAGGGTGCGAGTCCTTCTGATTCCTTGTGGGACAAGGAGATCGAAGTTCTAGGTGGTCTGTGTGGACTACTTCAGAGGCGGGAGACTTCAACCGCACGGAGGACAGCTGTCAATCCCAACAGTTTCGGTAAGACTAGGAGCTTCTCAGAGACCGTCTAAGACAGGAGGTGAAGACCGCGCAAGCCATGAGGTAACGTCGCCGAGCAAGCCTCGGGACAAGGTACGCCTCTACAAACCATCCTTCCTATTGTATAGACGTTGATGTGTTTCCTTTATTCTGGGTTAGGGAGAAATTTTTTTTTGTTTCCGCTACCTTCTCTGTCTCCCTTAAAACCCAATAGTGGTATCAGAGCCACGTCAACAACTCTATACTTTAGGATTACTGATATGATAGATTTTGGTTTGTCGTCGTTATTTATTACATACGATGTGAATAAAATTGGCTTTGTGCATGTCTAATCTTATATCCACAAAATCCCAAAATACATATATGATATGTAATATGAATGCACTCGATACGTGTCGCCCTTAAATGAGTTTTGTGGTGGATGTATAGCGTGGTTATGGCTGATAAACCCTATATATGTGTGCTTGGTTGTATGTGGTTGCTTGCATCTCAGTCTGTGCATCAATTCCCTACCTCCTTAGTCCTGATGTAACTCAAGATAACTTGAGATTTCTTTCCTACCTTTGCTCCCCCCAAATGTAACTCAGGGTTTCCCTATACAAATTTAAAATATGATAGATCTTTTATTTCCTATTATGTCAAAGAACGGCGGACAACCTGACGACAACTGAGACGATCGGTTCAAGGCGTGAACTGATCAGTTGAGGATCCAGACGATCGGTTCAAGGAGCAAGATGATTGGGTGGCGGCCATGAGGAGATGCACGATGACCAGGCGAACCGATCGGTTGGAGGAGCCAACTGATCGGTCAGTGGCACCCAGATGACCGACCAGGACGAACAGGTCATTCATGTGATGAGTTGATCAACTCGGATGGTTATAGCACTTCATCATGGACATGTTGAATGTGATGTAGACCTAGACGACCGTGATTTCTCTTGGCTCGAAGAATCACATTAGGATTGCCATAATCATCGCTTTTATCATTTCACATGTTTTATGTGGGATATAGCATGTATATGATATGTATTATGTATTGTGGTGATTGGATATATATATGTACCTATAAAAACCAAATCCCTCATTAAATATTAATGTTTTAGATGCCTTCTAAATGCGACACATGTGAAAATCTTGATCGGCCAAGTGTGGGCACACCCTATCATGGTGCACCGTCTATCTCGTGGAAGCATGAAGGATGGATATGTGGGTCTACCCTAGCAGGGTACATATTCATCATGTTGGCTTTGGGTCAGACTTAACAAGGTGACCTAGATAGGATCTAGTACCTTGAGGCATGGAGGTGATCATGGCAAGGAGTTGCATGTGACATCTTTCAAGAGTTGCATATGATGCAATTGGCAAAAGTTTCCTACCTGGAAGATCTAAGTTGTGGGTGACAACCCTAGCTGGTCCATGACTCAGAGTATTTCACGATCTTGACCCACTAGAAGATTGTATGCTGCAATCTTCTGAATTGATGGTGAGGGCTATCAATTTGAACAAAAATAGTGGGTGCGATAATAATTATTGTCCTAAATATATTGTCAACCTTTCAAATCAATCAAATAAGTCAAAATTGAGTTTTGGACTAAAATTGCATTTATTTCCTTTTGTAGTTCAAATGACAACAAACAACAATCACTTTTCATTGCGATCGGTCCTTGAAAAGGACAAGTTGAATGGGACAAACTTCCATAATTAGTTTAGGACATTGAGAATTGTTCTCACTCAAGAGTGAAATCTCTATGTCCTGGATACTCAAATTCCAGAGGAACCATATCCTACCGCACCAAAGGCAGAAAGGGATGCTTATAAGAAGCATTCTGATTATGCCATTGATGCAAAGTGCTTGATGTTGTGCTCCATGAACCACGAGTTGTAGAGACAACATGAGAACATGGGTGTCATTGAGATGATTCAGCATCTCAAGAATATGTATGAAGATCAAGCATGGCAAGAGAGATATGATGTCTCCAGGGAACTGTTCAAGTGTGTCATGACAAGAAGGAGATCCAGTTGGTCCTCACACGCTCAAGATGATTGGGTATGTGGAGAACCTAACGAGACTGGGATTTCCCCTGTGCCAAGAGTTGGCTACTAACGTGATACTGCAATCGTTGCCAAAATCCTACAGTCACTTTGTGATGAACTACAACATGAACAACTTTGACAAATCATTGACAGAGTTGTTGGGCATGTTGAGGACATCTGAGACACAAATGAAGAAGGACAAGCCTAAGTTTGTGATGATGATCAGCAACAAGAAAGGCAAGTACAAGCGCAAGGGCAAGGGCAAGGCTAAGAAAGGTTTTGATGCTAGCCAGCAACCCAAGTTGTCTTCAAATCTCAAGGCCAAGGGAGGTGTGACCAAGAGAGGCAATTTCCACCATTGTCAAAAGCCAGGACATTGGAAAAGGAATTTCCCACTCTATCTGGAAGAACTAAAGAAGAAGGAGGCGAAAAATGTCTCCACCTGAAGGTGTCATGAAATAAACTTGTAACATTTTTTGAGGTATATGATACCAAGATATAAAGTGTAAAGCACTCAATAAATGGGGCAAATGTTTCTGCCATAGATAGGAGTACTTTAGTTTATTTTCAGGCTAGAAGGCATGTAATAGAGTTATGAACTGCTATTTCATATTTTCCAATGGATAGAAACACATTATTTTTGCATATTGTATGACAATGATGGCAGTTAATAAAATTGATGTTTCAATCTTTGTGCCAATGTCTTGTTTATCTTGTGGTATTTGGTATGCATAAGATAAAGTGATACCTAAAAGTTATTGATAAATCAAACAATCAAATTAGCATAAATCATGAGAAATTCATTTCTAGTTTCCATATGATGGATAAGCTAGACTCTTTTGGTTAGAGAACCAATAAGAGACATGAATCTCTTAGACATGATTGATAAATCTTCACAAATGATAATGGAAGAATGATTATCCTATTAGGTATAATACATGTGATGTATTTACATACCTATTGGACTTAATGCTAGTACTTCAAATGGTGTTTAGACAAATATCAATATGAATATCTTGAAGTGTTCAAGAATATCATAGATGAAGTATGAATTTGGTAAAGTGTTAATTCTTGATGAGATCAATGAATGAAATACTTGGACCAAGTGTTTGAGATCCTTATGAGTGATTATGATAATGTATTATAGTGAACTCATGATTAAGGAATGGTGATGTCTAAATCAAATTGAGTCATACTCTAAGGAGTTAGAGGTTGATTATCAAATAACTAATTTCTTCTTAAATAAAGAATACCCCACACTAATAAAGGACATTAAGAATCACAAAGGGTTGTGAGTTATTATATCCTTGACAGATACACCTCGATTATCTATGTGATGAGTTGGTCATATGATGAGTCAACTATCTAGATGAATATGAGGAATCAGATTTTGAGTTATGGTTTATGACCATTACATCCTAAATGACTTCCATGTGAACCATAAGATATGACCTTGATGGTAGCACACATTGAGATGAAATCCATAAGTGCAAATGAGTCTTAAGCATTAAGACACATCGATAACATTTAATAAGGATAATGCTTGTTGATTGTAACTTATTGACTAAGAGATTTGGCATATGGATACTAAAACCGCATTCCTATAAGGAATAAGACAAGGATGTGTATGTGACACAACCTATAAGGTTTATGGATCCATTAATGCAAATGAAGTCTATAAGTTACAATGGACTAATCAATGTGATCGATTGAGTACAAGAAACTCAGAGCTGGATCTTTACTTTGATAATATGGTCAAAGGGTTTGACTGATATGTCAAAGATAAAGAAGGGATATGTGATTTAGTGGGAGTGTATTCACATTCCACATGTTGACATGAAATGGAAATGTTCTAGAATGGAAATCCAAAGTGGAAAATATCTTTAGGGAAGATAGAGACATTTCCTATGTGATAGTAATAGGGATCTATAGAGATAGTTCTCGAAAATCTCTTGACCTAAAATGAGATAACATACATTGGCAATCTATACTGAAGGGTTCAATGTGCACAGATTCAGTGGGAGAAAACTTATCCATGTTACATGGAGTTGGTGTCCAAAGGCCACGTGTCCAATTTTTATGAAGAATGGGAACACTAAGAATAGATATGGATCTATCATGTGTTTAAGCATCCCATCATCTTGCATGTATGGACATGGCAAGAATAAAAGGCATTCATCTTGTATGTAGGACATGACAATATGATATGCTCATCCTGATAACTTGTATGTGGGACATTATGAGGGGATGTCTGCCTAGTTCCAGTAAGGGTTACTGGAATACCATGAGAACTTGACAAGTACTTGAGAAGTACTAGTTTAATGGAAATAAGGAAGGGTTCACTGTAAAACGTTACACTGATGCGAACTTCTGAAAAGGACAAAGAATAAATCGCAATATATATGGGATATATAAAAGTGAATATTTGTTGATAATTGGAAATGTTCCAATAAAGCTGTGTTAAAAGGAAATATTGAGTATCTGTGTGTTAGAGAACAACAGTGGATACTATATGGATCTAGGAGTTCATAGAGATGAACTTATAGATATTCCGGTCATTGATGACAAGTTAGGAGTGCTTCACCATGCAATGTGGCTAAAGGTTAGCAAAGGAATACTAGATCGCATATGACGGAAACTCTATCTCATAAGTGTGACGTACAGTGAAGAGATGAGAGACATGCAGTTGATACTGACTTTGGCAAGGTGTTGCCATAACTCACTATGTTATCACTAGAGCACAACAACATGTGGGACATGTTTGAAGATCACTATGAATATGATTCAAGGGTGATTGGCTCGCAGTGCAAGTGGGAGTCTATTGGTATGTATGCCCTGAGAGCCAATCATGGGATGATTAGTGGGATACATTAAGATTGATTCGATAAGCATCAAAGGCAAGCTTCCAATTATTTCTGGTTCAGTCATATGAGATAATGATAGAACAGATTGAATGTCTAGAGAATGACAGTAATCAATGACGTATGCTTTTAGGTTAAGGACCTGAACTATGCGATCATACAGATGCTAAGAATTTGTACATTCTTATTATGTCCCTAGTCAGATGTCATTGTGGAAGGTAGATAGACAACAATGACACACAAGACTAGATTGTGGTGTTGGTTGATGACAGAATTTCATTAGTCATGATATGGATATATCAAACCAAACACATAGGTACTTGTTAGAGAACAAGGGTACCAGACTGACCCACCATGAGTTTAACACATGGAACCATGATATGGTAGTCACAGTCAGTTCTCACAGTGATGGTGGTGAGTGTGATTCTTTGACCTGATATCACTACACTCAATACATGTCCTTGGGTACACTTTGACATCATCAAATGCAGTCCTAAAACATGGGTTTTTATAAAGGTGATGATTTGGTGGCTTTGACACATGGGGCTTTTGAGGGATGAGTGATAGATATGGGATTTGTCCCTCCTGAGAGAGTTTGATATCCATGGCCACTTGATGAGTAGGATTGAGATAGGTGTGCATGCATGTATGAATCAGTATGTGATATTGATGTCATACATATCTCCTCCAATCTACTCTGAGATCAAGAAAGTGATTGAACATTGACAAGATGACTGTTCCATGCCTTGAGTTCATTCGGGATGTTAGTGACAAAGGAGTTATACATTCTCTATAACACCATTCACATATTGTAGGATTGAAAGTTTTTCTCCAACTTTCTATTTCACTTGGGTAGCACTGATGTGCGACTAGGCACCACTCTTTTCTTGTGAAGTCATAAATGTTATGGACTTTCACTGCCAACGTGAAATGGACCTGCAGGGTCACACACATAGGATTTAACCTGGAAGAGGAGTTTTATCCACAAACAATGTTTAGATTGATTACTAAAGGAGTTTAGTAGTTCAATTAAACACTCAATTAATTGATAGATCAATATCATAGTGTTCAAGGTGTTAGACTGATTGATTGGAGTATCAGATTGATTGAAACTAAATTGACTGATTTTGCATAGCCTGCACTCCCAACCGATCGGCTCATATGATGAATCAGTCGGCTCAGCTTGGTGAACCAATCAACTCATGAGATGAACCGATCAGCTCAGGATAGGATGAACCGATCGGTTAAAGGGTTGAACTAATCAACTCAAATGATCCAATCGAGCAAGTTTGGAAAGTTAGAAGACTATTTTGTAACTATAATTTTTTTCACCTGTACAAATTCGATTTGAACAAGGATTAATATTTGATTAATCAGAAACAAGTATGAAAGTCAATTTGAGTTGGATAAGGACCACAAACCAATCGACTCAGAGCACCAGATGATCGACTCAAAGCCCCAGACGATCGGCTCAGGTCCCAAATGATCGGCTGAGGACTTGAAATGATCATTTCAGGGTATGAACCGATCGGTTCAACTGGCACAAATTGGTTGTTTTGTGGAAAATCTCAAACCCTTCTACTCCTTCTTTAATCCCACATTACCTGGGGTAGAGAACCTTGTCCCATGACCCTCCTATATATATATGGGTATTGGGGGCTTCTCAACAACAACTCAGAATATGAGTTGCTCTGCAAAGTTTTCGTTCTCTATAGTTGTGGTAACTGAGAGAGCCCGAGCATGGGCTACCCGATAAGGGAGGCACAACAAGGGAAAGACAACTGCAGAAAGGCAACTGGTTGCAGGAGAGTGAGTTGGTGACCAGTAAACTGATAGGAGGATGCGACTCCTTCCGATTCTTTTTGGGACAAGGAGATCGGAGTTCCAGGTGGTCTATGTGGACTACTACAGAGGTGGGAGAATTCTGCCACTCGGAGGACAGTTTTCAATCCTGACAGTCTCGGTGAGACCAAGAGCTACTCAAACACTGTCTAAGACTGGAGGTGAAGACCGCGCAAGCCATGAGGTAATGTCTCCGAGCAAGCCTCGGGACAAGGTACACCTCTACAAACCATCCTTCCTATTGTATAGACGTTGACGTGATTCCTTTATTCTAGGTTTGGGAGAAGAAAATTTTTATTTTCTCTGCATTCTCTGTCTCCCCTAAAACCCAACACCACTGACTTGAATGTTAATGGTACTAAAAAGTTACTGGTGCCTTTGCGCCCTTCTCTAGATTGCATTGAGAATGGTCTCGGTGCTATCAACTTTGTGAGACACTTTTCTTTCATTGATGCATATCTTGGTCTGATAGATATGTCACTGACTCTGGGTTTGGATAAAAGTACTCCTTGAACCTAAATTCAATGTTCATTCCCAAAATCAAGATGATATATGATGATTTTGTACAATATACATTAAAATAGTTAAGACTGATGCAAACACTAGTACATTTTTGAACTTAGGTCTCACTTTTCTTAATATAAATTTCTAGAAAAAACCAATAATACAAGACTATAGTGTCGGTTGGTAAAGCACAAACGTCGTTATTGCTCAAGTCTTGGTAATTAAGAAAAAACATGAGTACCACTTTTATTGTAAAGTTGGTTTCTTTATGATGAATTGACACCCAGATAGCCCATGAAATTCATTTTTTTAGGAAAAATTCTAATATACACCTATTGCAATAATTGTACAAAATTGAACGACAAAGCCATTATGACAAAATAATTTTTTCCTCCAAAAATATTTTGTCATAAGCATTACATAAAAACCGACATTATAGCTCACACCTACTATAAAAAAATTTACCCCCAAAAATATATGATGTCTATGTTTTCTAGTAGAACCGACAATAAAGGTTTTCAACCACGTGACCCACAAAAAATATTTCCCCCAAATTGGGTTATGTCATTGGTTTTATTGTTAGAAATTGACAATACAAGTCTAAGAAAGGTTGACATTTTTAACAGAGATAAGTACATATATTGTTAGTTTATTGGTGGATAATTGGTGAAGAACAGTGAACTATTTCTTCAGTTTTCTTAGAACTAATGGCACATGTCTTAGAGAGGTTTGAGTTTTCTAATAGGGATAAGTACATATGACTTCAGTTTATTGGTGGATTATTGAAGACAGAGAATGAACTATGTTATCGGCTTCTCTGAGAAACTAAAGACACATGTCTGAATGAGGTTGACATTTTTTAATAGAGATAAGTACATATGGCATGGGTTTATTGGAGTATAATCTACAATAGAGAATGAACTATGTCATCAATTTTTTTGAGCAACTGATGACTTAGATCTTTGTCGTCATTTTTTTACCAACTAACAACTATGTTCTAGTTAACCGCACCCGTGAAACTTTCATTTCCCAGCCCTCTATTTTATTCCTTGATTTGCTTATGCTCTATAGGTCACCCTCGCTACCACCGCTCCTCCTCTCCCATGTCTCTATTTTTGTCAATGTTGTAATCACTACTATTTCTCCTCAATGCTATTGCTATTGGTGCTTGTGCAGCCTCTGTCTAAGTCGCCACTGCTGTGAGTACCACCATCACCGCCTCTAGGGCTTCTACTTCTTGAGGTGCTTGATACCACCATCATCTTTGTTGTTGTTGCTTAAGGTGAGTTGTTTTCTTAGTTTTATTTTTTATCTATAATTTTAATTTGTTTGGTTTGTTTAATTAGATATAATTTTTAAAATGCATGTATAATTGTTTGTTCATTTTGTTTAGAATTTTGAACACTTAATCGCACTTAGGATGTAAGTGTATAATATATATTTGATTTTTAAGATGTTTCGTCAACACTTCATATTTGTTCTCTAAGTACATATGTTGGTATCTATATGCCCATCCACATCAGTGTACTTGGAAAAATGCGGTATAATGTTGCTGAATTTTTTTGTTGAAAACTAAATACACATAATACTCTTACTAGTGAGATTAGGTGTTCAAGAATGGGATAAGTGGGACACATTCATTACTAAACCTTGAATCCTAATTTGTAAACCCTAAACCTTAATTCATAATCTATAAACCCTAAACCATGAATCCTAAATGATAAACCTTAATATCTAAACCCTAATCTCTATGTACATGATTCAATACTCATTTGGAATGGATCTATCATGGATGACCATTTAAAATTGTTTCATAATATATTTTATTATTGGTCTTTATCAGGTTATAGTATTTGTGAAGGAACATAGGAAACAACCTCGATATATGTTCTATTATCCATGTAGAAATTTTAGTAACAACTTTGAAGTTGACATTGTTGACGAAATCAAAAGTCATGTCTCATGTAACAGATTGTATAGGTCTATATTGATTGGTATTGAAAATTGGAGAGATTCCTACAATGAGATAAGTAGATGTCGAAAGAAATACTTGTATTGAAGAAGAAATTGGTGATCTTGTATATGTGAACAAAATGGTTTTGGTAGACATGGTTGATGTGATGCTACATAGTTATAGGGTAAATCTTACTGATACACCTTCCTCATTTAGAAACATTGTGCATGATTATGAGAGACTGCTAGACTTTGGTTGTACTAAGTTTATGAAGTTGGGCATTGTGTTGAGATTGTATACTTTGAAGGCTAACAATAAATGGAGTCGCCAAAGCTTCACATATGTATTGTCTTTGTTGAAAGAAATTCTTCTTGAAGGCAGTGGGCTTCCAATCTCAATAGATGAACTAAAGAAGTTGTTGTGGCCAATGGGAATGGAGGCTAAGAAGATACATGCATAACTGGATGACTATGTGTTATTTCAAATGGACTATATCAATTTGAAAGATTATCCAAAATGTGGGATGTGAAGGTACAAAATGACAACTTCAGATAATCTTAAAATTGGCTCTCCTATCTAGATGATGTGTTATCTACCTATAATACCACAATTTCTTTTACATATTCAAATTTAGGTATCAAATCTTTTGAGCTACAATTCATACTTCTCTCAAGATCCAAGTCTATTTCACAAATTGGTCCTCAATTCCAAGTTTAGTATGATTTCCTTATCCATAAACCATGTCAATCTATGCTATAGTCTTGAGGAGATATTAGTTACTGATAGATAAGATTTTCCCTTCCTTTGAAAAAATTTAGAAATGAATCCCTCAATTAATATTTATGAACCGATCTGATTACAATGTCATAATCAACTTTGGAGCTTACATTATAGATGCTCCTTGTTTGGATGACTAATGGATTTAGAATCAACTTAATATTAGTAATATACTAACATACATCAAAAATTTTGTATATGGTAAGGATAATGTATATCATCAAATTTAGAACTACAAATGGAGGGATTAATACTTTAGGATACAACACCATGAATACTAAATGAGTCATCAAATTCTCAATATGTTGCACTTTTAAATATGGGAGTTAATAAAATAAAAAATAAATAGAAATGCAAGGTTTTAGAAAAATAATGAGAATTTATGTATCATGAAGTAAAACCCCATCTTCTGGTTTAAATAACATCATTGAACCACGAGTAACATGAATCATGGAACCCTCATACCTTCTTTTCTAACTATGTTGATATGAGCGTTCCAAGGCTCCCATACTTACCTTCTTCCTCCTCCCTACTTTCCCTCTATCAACAAGAACACAACCCTCTTGATAATGAACCCTAGAACCCCCACCATAAAATCTCTCAGCAGTTGCCAATCTAACAAGACTGACAAATCCATTACTAAAGACATGAAACATTGTCAATCCACTCATCCAGATGTCGCCCACCCACTACATCCCCTAATGGTCTCCAACACAACTCAAAAACCATGTATTATCAACCTTCTAATCCCTCAACACCCTCTATCACAAACAAGAAATGAACATGTGGTAGGACCTCCAACAACAACGATATCTCATCCATCCAATATTTTGGCAGAATGATCACATCTAATTCTCTAATCAACTCCCTACATCATCAAAAAGAGAGGACTAGTCTTCCCAACCTATCTCCACCCTTGATGCCAAGAGGACCACTATTTTGGCATTGGCCTCACCATGTTCAACCCTCGCCAACCAAAAACCTATAATTATATGTCACTACATAGTTCTTTGACCAAGGACCTAAAAAACCACTACCTAAGTGTCTTATCCTCCAACATTACATGGCCACGATCTGACTTGACTATCGATGACCACACAAATCTCATAAGTCATCAACCCCATTCCTCCTTCTATGATCTCAATCTATGAAACATATAACATTTCTAGGGACAACAAAATTGGAATGTGAACTGCAACTCGTCTTCTTCATGTAACCAGTCCAATCCTACTTCCATGAAAACCCTTACTATGCATTTTTCTCTCATCTCCTTCACCCTGACAACCTGCAACCTAAGTCTAGACACTGTGAAACCTAAAATGGAAACACAAACCTTCTATGTTGTTGAGGCTCATAGATTGGTGGTAAATCCACAACCTAAATGGAGAGGCAACCACATATTGAAGTGTTGACTTGTATTGGATTCATCTTGGCCTTATCCTAGGGAAGCCAGAGATGCATATGGATCTTTACTTCCAAGAACGATCAATGAAGATCAGTTGTAGTACATAGCTTCAAGGTATGATCACTGAAGATCAGTTCTAGTACAGTGACCTTGAGGACATGTAGAAATGCCTTAAGAAATATATCCTTAGAAAACCTTCCCATGTTCACTCCAGGATGTCCAAGGATGAGAGAAGAGTCTAAATTTATTAAGTTTACATATTAAAAGAGAAATCATGTGTAATATACATCTATCGACTATTAGCAAAACCCTTATAGTAATTTTTGTACTTCAGTTGATAAATACCAAGTTAATATGATAATGAAAATGAGATAATGATTTGAAATATTAGAATATGAACATGACTATGGTTAGTTTCATTTTAGTGATACATTACGTATACATGCCCCTATGAATCCATTAATTTACTATTATTAGTAATCTTATATGCAAAATCTAATAATTGGGTAAATTTTACTATTAGTAGATATGAAAAAAGATTAGGACATATTCATAATGAAAACCTTTCCTAAATTGTCTACAACATTAATAATATTCTTGTTAGTAATAATAGGTGTGATAGTCAATATGTGATTTGTTGTTGATTCAAGAAATCTTTGATAGTTAGTAAACTCAATTTATAAATCCTATTATTTTCATAAACTGAGGACCCTAGATGCACACTTATGGATATCCATATTCGGGTGCTTAGAATTATGAATGGATATTATGATCATTTTCATACCTATATATACCACAAATTTATATATAACCATAACGGAATAATGGTTGGAGTATGCTACAAGTGAATAAGGATACTACCCAGAGATCTAAGATGTAAAGAAATATAAATTCTTATACATATGGGTAGCCTAGAAACACATGAAACTATTCTAATAGAAATGGTTATGAGAAAAGTAATCTCTAGAATGCAGGTATGAAATTTTGATAAGATGAGGTGGTACTATAAGTATACTAGAATGTAAGCATCAATAATACAATAATATGATACTATGATTATATACACTCATATGAGACTTTAATCATATACATTACAATACTAGAAATTCATGAAAGGAAGATAATGGAAGAACCATGAAACTATAATAACTCTAAATAAGAAATATAACCATAAATAGAAAAAGATTGAAAGACATTGATTCCAGGAAATATAGTGAAAAATATTCCTCTACATTTGTATATCTCTATGGCCCATGATAGAGCTGAATGGAAATGAAGGATCCATGTAGCCGACCCAAACATAGTTGGGATTGAGGCTTATATGATGATGATGATTAGTATATCTCTATGTTTTAATTAAATTCTTGGAGTCGAATACTTGAAATCCATAATTTTTCATACTTTGATCCAATGGTACAAAATTTCTATTTCTATTTGAAAATTATTTCCACCATTGATTGCATCCAAAATTATATAGGTTAGTTGGCTTTGTATTGTTGTACACCTTAGCCCTCTTCCTTGAAAAGCACCGACAATAAATCTTGAAAAATATTATCACATTGTTTAAATGTCAAAAAGGGTAGTCTAGTGCTTCTAGTTTAGTGGAATAACGCTTCCACGACTCTACACAGAGAGAAGGACATGAGGTTCCTCAATATACTGGGAAACACATTTTGTAACATACTAAATCTCAGGGTCTTTCCTGCAATTTACCCACTTTTGAGTTTTTCTTTGCCTTCTAGTCCATTTGGACCTTTTTCATAAATTTTCCTTCTTTTATATTCTTTTTGGACTCCTTGTGCAATTTGAGCACAATTCAAGGTTGAAATTACCTTTTTCCCTCATTTATGATAATAAAGGGGCGTTTGCACAAATAACCCACTTAATGTGATAACGGAGGTCTAATAATGCAAAATGACCATTAATGAGAGATAATTAGTAGATTATGTTAATTTAGATCTTTTATATCTTTTTGGGATAAGAATAAGTAATAATGTGTAATTTCATTATGTTAATAAGAAAGCTGACAAATATGTTAATTAAGTATTTAAGCATATTCGTAATCCATTATTACATGCAATGACATGACTTTTACATATATGAAATATTGGGCTTGGATATAAATTATAGTCGAAGAATATTCCTAGATGCATAAAATGAGAGGAATCACATTGTTGACTTATATAAAGTCACAATTGACGTATTGGATAAATAAATATAATAAAATGGGATTTAATACACAAATGATGGTATATAATATGTAATGATTCTCACATAAAAATGATTCCACATTCGGATTCTTCGTACCCCAATTAATATACATGTGAAACTTCATGATAACTCAATCTCATACTCCAATTGAAGTGAAATGAATGAATAAGTAAATTTAAGTTTGTATTCAATAATATGACGATGACATTGATAAATTTTTATTTCAATACCTTGTTCCGTGAGTTTAAAGGTAACGCGAAAATGTTTCTCGCCAAGCACATGTTGGATTTCACTTTTGGCCAGATATGATGGTCAAACTATTATCTTTCGCATGTTTCAACTTCGCATTTGTTTCCGGCTGTGGGAGTAACTTCCCCACGACTGCTCTCTCTTTAGTGACTAGCTTCTTCTGTTCTCTTCTCCTTTCAAATCCCCTCGTCTGTTCCGTTTTCACTAAGCAATAAACCTACATTAATTGTCATCGAGGAGACGCCCTTTTCATCTACTCTGCCGTCCGAAGGTATACAGTCCTATTACCCTACACGAACCATACGTCTTTTATCATTGTACAATTTAGAAACTTCCCTCGTGCAGTGGCCTACCTTTCTACCCTACTCGATTGCTTATGGTTGTCGTGGAGCGCAGAGCGCTAGTACAGAACTCCACCACTGCGGACATCATGAACCAGTGTTTTTTTTTAAAACCACATCCAGTCAATTGTTGGTACGGTACGATCCTCTACTTGTCCCCCTTATTCAATCCGCTCATTTTGGTATTTCCTATGTCTGGCCATTCTCGGTGATGAACCTTGCCGCTCTCCTCTGCCAGACTGTATATAGGCGATAGGAACATGTATTCCCTGGACACCGGTGATGCCACCGAGTTAAGCGTGGAGTTCAGGAAAGGATCTGAAGATTCAAACCCCAGGTAGAAATAAGACCCGAACACCTTGTTTCTATCTCCAATCAGTCACTGCTTCTGGTAACTACTCTGATCCTGTTGTTGATCAAGACTTGAACACGACTGCAACCAAGTGTTAGTATTGATGATTCATACTAGTCTGTCACTTCGGCATACCGTTTTGCATGCATCGGCGCCTCGACGACGTTTCCTAATCTTTTTCTTTATTCTGTTGGTCTTGAGATACTACCTTTACTGATCCGTAAGATGTTACTTTTGTCGATCCGGTGACCTTGAAATCGTATGAGGCTTTTCTTTATTCACAAAAAGACATACAGAGCAAATGGGGGTTGTTACCCACTCACGAGGGAAGCTAATCAAATTGGAGCATAGCTTTGACAGATCCGAATTAGTCCCTCTTGGACTTCTCTTCACGTTTCCCCACTATGACTCCCTATTAATTTAATTTGGAGACAATGTTGTTTTAGTCTAAGTCTTCCTATACCTAGATCCTAGTTCCTTGTATAAAGATGTACCCCTTTTGGGACAAATTTGTAATGTACTCTTTATACATTTTGAATAAAGTCAAGATTTAAATTTCCGCTGCTACATAATTGATGATTTTGGTTGCCATGGTTTATAGTAGAGAGTGTGTCTTTACAGCGTAGTATCAGAGCATCAAGGTAGTCGGATTCTTGACTAATTCAAATTGTCTCCTAGATAGAACCCTTATCATATATAGTTTCCCTTTAGTTAGTTTTTCACCTTAGAGTTGACCTAGCATGAAAGTTTAATTTAGTATCATAATAATAACTAATTAGAAATAAAATTTGTCAACTTTTTGGTGAATTGTCTATTGATAAGCTACTACAGCAAGAAGTTGAAGTGATGGTGTCTAGAAAGGGTCAGAGCTTGGGGGCTGGCAATATTTTCCTCCGCCCCACTAGCTTGGTAACGAGGACTCCTGAGCTCATATGACCTAGCCTGGTCTGATCTGATACAGACAGCTCAAAATAGTCTATCTTTGGGCATGTTGCCTAATTGTTGAATACCTTAGGAAAACCATAAGTGATGATTTGATCTCCTACACCAAAATCATCCTTAAATACCTTATACTCCTAGGTTTAGGGTTTAGTGTACTCTATATTACATGTACAAGCTTGGTTGTAAATCCTTTTGGTGTTGAACCTTATGTACCTTTTACCCTTAGCTTAGTTTGACCTAGTTTGATCCTTTTAAGGGGTGGAATAAGGGTAATGGTGTTAGTACCCTATTTGGTTTTGCAAATCTGATTTCGAGGACGAAATCCCTTCTTAGGGGGATGGAATCCCAATTAAAAGCAAAATCAAATATCTTTGGAGTTAGAAACCCAATCTATGTGGACATATGTACATAATAACTTATGTGAACAAGAATTTACCAAACACATTATACTTGTAATTCAACTTGTTTGTTTATACACACATGAATATGTAGTAAGTCATATAGAGATAATTCATATGCTTGAACCTTCACATATTATTGATGCACATAATAATGAGTTACATATTACTAATGGTGAATATACATAATTTTGACTATGCCACCCTAATGGTAAAATTTGTATGGATAATGCACCCTAAGTATGCTTTAACATGTAATAATCATGTTGACCTAAACCCTAATATGTAATCATATAGCCTTGAAAACATATACATATATATATCCTTAATGCCTTTCATGATACATTAGTGACATTAGGTGTCATCATCACATAATATACCTTAATGCATATAAATGGATTATAGTCACAAAGTTATCAATATATATAAGGTATATCACCTTGTTCTCTAATGAACACCTCAGCATAACTTGATATATGAATTAATTCATTAATATTTAATGTGTCACATCTTATTCACTAAAATGCATACAATGACTCAAACATGATAATGTACAATGGGATGCCTAATATGAAGTACAATATGTATAATTTGTAATATGTAGTGTAATGTATGAAAAATGATAAATGATGTCTTTAATATGAGTATGAAAGATGATATGAAAATGTGCAATATGAACATCATTTGGAATTATTATAGGTTTAATAACTTGTTGGATAATATTAAATTTTTCTACAAAATAATTTGTGATAATTCTACATGATAGTTTTAAGAGGATAATGGAAAAATGAATTCATTTTATTAAGGTTTTTGACCTAATACATTAATTAATGTTGAAATGACTTAGTAAACTCTAATTGTGCTTAAAACCCTTGATGAGGGAAATACACCTGATATAATATTGAGATGTAATTGTTTTGAATAAAATGTGGCACAAGTGATAGTATAATAAATAAATATGATACCTCTTCAGGATGATGATTATTCTAATAAGGCAAAAATGTTAATTTGAGTTTAATAATAGACTACAGGTTTTGTGGAAACCTTAGTAACACCTGACTTACGCAGATTTTGTGTTGTACCCTAGATTAAGGGTTATAACCTAGTGTTTAAGGTTGGGAAGTTGCACACTCACCCTCTCTTTCCTCTTGTTGTGATTTCGGGGACGAAATCCTCTTTAAGGGGTGGTGTGTTGTAACATACTAAATCTCAGGGTCTTTCCTGCAATTTACCCACTTTTGAGCTTTTCTTTGCCTTCTAGTCCATTTGGACCTTTTTCATAAATTTCCCTTCTTTTATATTCTTTTTGGACTCCTTGTGCAATTTGAGCACAATTCAAGGTTGAAATTACCTTTTTCCCTCATTTATGATAATAAAGGGGTGTTTGCACAAATAACCCACTTAATGTGATAACAGAGTTCTAATAATGCAAAATGACCATTGATGAGAGATAATTAGTAGATTATGTTAATTTAGAGCTTTTATATCTTTTTGGGATATGAATAAGTAATAATGTGGAATTTCATTATGTTAATAAGAAAGTTGATAAGTATGTTAATTAAGTATTTAAGCATATTTGTAATCCATTATTACATGCAATGACATGACTTTTACATATATGAAATATTGGGCTTGGATATAAATGATAGTCGAAGAATATTCGTAGATGCGTAAAATGAGAGGAATCATGTTGTTGACTTATATAAAGTCACAATTGACGTATTGGATAAATAAATATAATAAAGTGGGATTTAATACACAAATGATGGTATATAATATGTAATGATTCTCACTAAAAATGATGCCACATTCGTATTCTTCGTACCCCAATTAATATACATGTAAAACTTCATGATAAATAAACTCAATCTCATACTCCAATTGAAGTGAAATGAACGAATAAGTAAATTTAAGTTTGTATTCAATAATATGACAATGACATTGTCAAATTTTTATTTCAATACCTTGTTCCGTGAATTTAAAGGTAACGCGAAAATGTTTCTCGCCAAGCACATGTTGGATTTCACTTTTGGCCAGATATAATGGTCAAACTATTATCTTTCACATGTTTCAACTTCGCGTTTGTTTCCAGCTGTGGGAGTAACTTCCCCACGACTGCTCTCTCTTTAGTGACTAGCTTCTTCTGTTCTCTTCTCCTTTCAAATCCCCTCATCTGTTTCGCTTTCACTAAGCAATAAAGCTACATTAATTGTCATCGAGGAGATGCCCTTTTCATCTACTTTGTCATCTAAAGGTATATAGTCCTATTACCCTGCACGAACCATACATCTTTTATCATTGTGCGATTTAGAAATTGCCCTCGTGCCTTTCTACCCTACTCGATTGCTTATGGTTATCGTGGAGCGCGGAGCACTAGTACAAAACTCCACCACTGCAGACATCATGAACCAGTGTTTTTTTTAAACCACATCCAATCAATTGTTGATACGGTACGATCCTCTACTTGTCCCCCTTATTCAATCCGCTCATTTTGGTAATTGCTATGTCTGGCCATTCTCGGTGACGAACCTTTCCGCTCTCCTCTGTCAGACTATATATAGGTGACATGAACATGTATTCTCTGGACACCGGTGATGCCACCGAGTTAAGCGTGGAGTTCAGGCAAGGATCTAAAGATTCAAACCCCAGGTAGAAATAAGACCCGAACACCTTGTTTCTATCTCCGATCAGTCACTGCTTCTAGTAACTACTCTGATCTTGTTGCTGATCGAGACTTGAACACGACTGCAACCAAGTGTTAGTATTGATGATTCATACTAGTCTGTCACTTCGGCATACCATTTTGAATGCATCGGTGCCTCGACGACGTTTCCTAATATTTTTCTTTATTCTATTGGTCTTGAGATACTACCTTTACTGATCCGTAAGATGTTACTTTTGTTGATCCAGTGACCTTGAAATCGTATGAGGCTTTTCTTTATTCACAAAAAGACATACAGAGCAAATGGGGGTTGTTACCCACTCGCGAAGGAAGCTAATCAAATCGGAGCATAGCTTTGACACATCCAAATTAGTCCCTCTTGGACTTCTCTTCACGTTTCCCCACTATGACTCCCTATTAATTTAATTTGGAGACAATGTTGTTTTAGTCTAAGTCTTCCTCTACCGAGATCCTAGTTCCTTGTATAAAGATGTACCCCTTTTGGGACAAATTTGTAATGTACTCTTTATACATTTTGAATAAAGTCAAGATTTAAATTTCCACTGCTACACAATTGATGATTTTGGTTGCCATGGTTTATAGTAGAGACTATGTCTTTACACATTTATTGTGTTGTCATTCTGATGAAGAGAATATATGTCTTCCTCAACATCATAGACACTGGCATTTGCTCTCTATTGAAAAAAATGACTAGTTGCACAAATTGTATATTGAATCTCATTGAATTTGAAAACCATTGCTATCTTTTGATGTTTGCCTAAATTTTTGTTCATTTGCATCTTGTCATATAAATCCTTTGTGGATTGATTAATACTATTTTAGATTCCAAATATTGATTTTGTACCAGCTTTTCTAACCCATGTTTCCCTTATCAGGGCCTATGTGTTATTTTTGTTCCCTTAAGGAACTCATGAATAGGTGATCAAAGAATACCTAGAAGAGATGTGCAAGAGTCTCCCACTGTAGAAGAGTAGATAGGAATAGATTCATAATTATGTAATATTATGTCAATCTTTCACGACTATGATGTAAAGCATGATTGTAAAATAATTTGTCTACAATCTCTGATGAAATTTTGTAAATATTCTATCATCAGAGTCAAATCTTTACAACATGGTATCAGAGCCTATAAGCATTCAACACTCATGAATGTCTAGTGAGATTTTGGTTCATTTAGGAACACTAATACGATAGTTAGAACTTAGCAAAATTGTTCACAACAAACCTTGGTATCATTGGCCTAATTATTGGGATATACCTAGACTACAAGTAGGATACACATAAGAGATGTGAAGTATGCACCTTATATTAGAAATTTGTGAAACATAACTTGCTCATTACTAGATTTTGGACTCCCCTAGGAAAAGATTTATATGAAGATATTATTGAGGAATAAGTATTTAAGATATACGTATTAAAATTAGCATTGTAAGTTTGGGTAAAGTAGCCTATAGTTTATCCTTATTTTTGGAAAACAATAAATAACAAAAAGAAGAATAAATGAATATCGTCCCCTTCCATGTGACATGATTCGTGGTGGTCTAAAGCATGTTGATGTGGTTCAGGTTGTACAAAAACATGGTGACAGAGATAGAAGAGGAAACATATAAAATCCTTGCCATCTTTCCCATAACGAGTAGATCACATAAATAACTATGAAATGGAAAGGTTGGTGCAATGTATATACTTGTCTTGGATCAAGTCCATCGAAAATCGTTGTAGATGTGAGCTTCCTTCAGTTGCATCATTCCAACGGTTTTCGACGACATTCTCCTAATGTAATGATGACAAACTACAATTGACAATGTCCTCCTAGTGTGGGAACAAAATCCTCTATGCTTCGACATAGTCTAAGACAACCACCGGAACCTCCACTTTATGCTTCAAAAGATGATGGGAAATATAACATTATATACAATTTGTAGGGGTTTAGATCATGCATTCTAAAATTAGTAGAACATGGCTTCTATGTTGTTGTACTAAGAAACTCTTACCCACCCCTTCTAGGTGACATAATTCATGGTGGCCTAATGCATGTTGATGTGGTTCTATTGTAGATAAATATGGTGATAGAAATGGAAGAGGAAACATATAAAATACTTGCCATCTTTCCCATAACCAATATATCACATCAATAATTATGAAATGGAAAGGATGGTGCAAGGCATATACTTGGTCCTAGAGAAAGTTTGTGGACAATCCTTGTAGAGGTGTGCTTCCTTCAGTTCCATCATATCAAAAATTTCAACGGTATACTCCTAATTTAATGACCACAATTAGTAGTTGAAGATGTCCTCCTAGTGTCCAAAAAAAATCCTCCATTCCTCGACTTAGTCTATGCGGACCCCCAGAACCTCCACTTTATGCTTCCAGAGTTGAAGGGAAGGAGTTGTCCTTCTATTGTCAACATGCTAGTGTTGACTTCCTTTCCCTTTGTTGTCTCTCCATTTCTTTGGTAACTTTGATCAGGCTCATGTTACCATAGTGTTGAGAAAAGGTGTTTCTAGAGCCTCGACCACCCCCTACTCATATAGGAGTGGATGGGCTAGGATTCCCAAAAACCCAAAGTTTATGAATGGCTAGATCTCATGGCATGAAGTTTGTTCCACATGCCTAGTCGGTTGAGTGGACACTCCTGTTGATCGACTGGTGTGTAGTCAGTGGCACAATTACATTGACTTTTAATGTGATAATTAATGCATATAATGAATCATTTGAACTAGTCAAAACTGGTCATTTTGCATCCAGTTGATTGATTGGACATTTCATTTGATCAACTGGCACACCAATCAGTCAAATGGATATCCCAACCAGTCGAATTGCAACTAGTGTTTCTTAATTTTATTACCTAAATACTCTTAGTACTCAAGTTACACCTTGTCCATGAGTAAAATCCTATTCCAAGTGCATCCTATGCATGTGATCTTATAGGTCCAAAATTATGTTGGCAGTGAACATCCTTAACCATGTGATGACATCACAAACAATGACTTGTATCTAGAAACATTTCATTGCTTCCCAAGTAATTGGAAACTTGGAGAACAACTTCAACCTACACTTTGTGATCAATATTACCATGATCGTATAGCTCATTTGTCTTAGATATCTAGATTGAATGTGAGGCATTGCATCATCATCCTCTTAATACTCAATCCATGTTGATTGAACTAGAGAAGACTATAGAGATACATTTGAGCTCACATATCACATATTGACTCACATGAGTATGGCCATGTGTTTCTCAGTCTCATGTATCAAGTGGCTAGAATATCAACTCTGGAAAGAGGGGAAAATCCCATCTACACACTCATATTCAGTACATGTGTGTCACTACATACCCGAGCACCACCTTTATGTAAACCCATATTCATGGACACAGTGGATGGTGTCAATGTTTATCGAATGACATCTGATGAGTGTAATGACTTCAGGTCAAAGAACCACTATTACTTTGAGAGTTGATTATGACTGCCGTATAATGGTTTCATATATCACTCTCAAGGTGCGTCTGTCTGGTACATTGTTCTCTAACAAGTACCTATGTGATTGACTTGATATCAAATATCATGGCTAACGAGACATTGCCATCAGTCAACACACAACCTAGTATTATGTGTAATTGTTCTTTATTTAGCTTCCAAAATAATATCTGACTAAGGACAAAACTAGAATGTATGTACTCTTATCCTACATATATCTCATTGTTTTGGTCATAAACCTAAATACATGTCATCGAGTAACATCATGCTTTAGACATATATCATGTTATATCATTATCTCATAATTGAACTAAACATAATAGATTTAATTTCCTTTGTTTTTATCAAATAAATTACATTATGCCACATTACAATCATCATATAGCTGGCTCTCTGGGCATAGATACCAACATTTGTGTCTATCAGGCTTGTCTATGATGCTTGGAAATAGACACAATTGTTGTTTGGCCACCCCGAGCATGAGATAATATGTGATACAGAAGGAGGTGTGGCCATGTGTCCCCAAGTGGGAGTTATCTATTTAGATGTATGCTAAATTTTCATTGCATTTATGTGTGATTTCTTTCTACTTGTTTATATAATTGGCAAATGATATGAGAATATATGTAAATCATATAACCTAAGAAAACCCTACATTTCCTCCTCCACTTCCTCCTCTAGATATTCAATTACCTAATTGGATTGAAAAGTATCTATTCATCTCCCTTGGACCTAAGTGTAGGGCATTGGAACTAGGATTACTTGAGTTAGAAGAAGGGTCGACTATGATGATTAATATACAGGAGGATGTTGTAGGTCAAAATAATGATAGTAGTGTATTCATGGCTGATATTGTGGATTTGTTTACTTAAAATTGGTTGAATAAAACTATCATAGAACTTTGGATATGGTGAGATCTTATGGTTAAATACCTCATTGTATATATGTGAAAATATATGTTGATCTATTTTCATATATATTGATGCATGCATATATGTTTTGCAGCTACTTATATAGGTTGTGGGACAATTTGCACTAACCGAGGTGGATTTTTCTAGTTCCATAATTGATTAGTCATTTAGGTAAAGATCCAACATCTATTAGTTATTACTTCTCTACCATATTTAAATATATTCTTTCTGTGAGAATGAGCTTGATTATAGATCCTTTCAATGTTGGGTAAGTTTCATACACTTTGCTTACAATTTTGACTTATGAATTACATGTCATTGTTGAATTTGAGTTCTCTTTTTCTTGCCTTCTTTCCACTCAATAATAAGAATTGGGAGTTGTTGGTAATAGTCCTTGAGATGCTAACTGTGTATCATCGAGATGCTTCGAGTGACAAAGTAGGGTTTGCAGGACACACAATGAAAATATCATTACACACAGAAGTAAATTTTTATATTTGTAAACATGTATTTATGTATGCATCACTATATGAATATTGACTAATTCAATTAAATGTATTGCTCTTACTTACAAGGCTATAAAATCATTAAAAAAGATCATAGGAAAGGTAGCTAACAAAAGAAGTCATTAAGTTACAAGTATGTTGAGGTAGTTTTTGACTCCAATGTATATATATGCCAACTATGATTACTTTTATTGATTAAAATTCCACACTACTCTATTACAGTAACCATCACAAATAATGTACATGCATATACTACATGATGTTGTATATGGATCTAATTGTTAGACGGGAAGCAATAGGCATCCATTGTATACAAAAAGTAATTTATACAATCTTGATCATTGACATGGAATATTATCGCACTAATAAACTCACCCAGGTTTGAAATCCCTGGGTTTTTAACCAAAACCTTGTGCAATAATACCACCCGCAAGCGGACAAGTTTTATCGTAGTATAGTTAAGGATCAAATCCCCAGGGACAATGTATTTAAGAATCTTTTACTAGTCGAATCTAGTTGAATCAAGACTAATGTTTAGAACAAAGGTTTCTTGATTTGAGTTTAATTAAACTAAATGCAAGGAAAGTAAAAGATCAGGGTTAAAAGTTGACTAAAGATTAATGATGGGAATCACTGGGATGGTCCCGGGTTTCACCGCCACTACACCTGCAAACATATCCAAATACAAACATGCAGGCAAGATATAACTATCCAAATAGAGCTGCTGCAAAACCCCCGATACGGGCGTCAGGTTCATGTAAGCATCACCATAGGTATCTGATGTCTCGTCACCATACGGATCACATACTTACCGCTCTGAAGATACAGATATCCAACTGAAGTTGCGGCCCCCCTGTACTGGCGTCAGGCACACAAAAGTGTCATCGTGCGCTAGATGTCTCATCACCTCACGGATCACACACTTACGACTTCAAGGAATCCCATCTGATTTCTCATTAGGGAGTCAACCGCGTTAATCGACATTCAAATCCTACATATTGAAGTTCTCGTGACATAGGAAAAGAACAATATAAATGTAATAAGGTGATCAATCCACAAGCACACATCGATGATTAACAACGAAATGAAAAGTTATATACATGCCATGGAATGTTTAATATTTGAACATGTAAGCATGGGCAACGGGGCTAGTCCCTACACCCCAGTGAAAGGAAACTACTCTCTCATGATGACAGAAACAAGAAAAATAAGAGAGAGAGAGGATTCCACCATGAGCATGGTGAAGAAGATGGTCACAACTCGGTGGAGAACGGTCTTCTACACAACGTCGGGGCATATCTGGACGAGGAGGGAAGAACACCATAGTAGACATGGTAGATCTTCTCTATCCTCCTTCTCTTTCTTCTTGTAGTCCTCGCTCGTAATAGGAGGAGTGGCTCGTAGATGTGATGGCGGCGTAGGCACGCCATGGATGCAACAGATCTAGGTTCGGATCTAGATCTAGATTTGGACGGGGTGGCTAACAGATTTGAGTTTCCACTAGATCTGGGTGAACAGGGCACAAGACCACCATGGAGGTAGGCTCTTGGCTATAGAGATCGTCTCCATAGGCTCATGACAGACCTACAGCCTAACGACGTCTGGAGAAGATGATTTGAATGGGGGGTCGGGGCCTATTTATAGGCCTGCAGGAACCGACTTACTTTTACGATCGCGGTTGTTTTGCCAATAGGTCATGATTTCCCTTTAGCCTAGTCACGGTTATTTGGAAGTAGGTCGAGATCTTTGGTCGTGATTCTTTAGTCACGATTCTTTGGTCGCGATCTTTCCCATCTTGGCCAGCAGAGGAGGTCGTGGTTATTTTGCCGCAATCGCAGTTAGTTGATACCGCAGTCGCGGTTAGCATTAATCGCGGTCGTGTTCTTCTCTTTTTGATTGCAGTCGCAATTCTCATGCCGCAGTCATGATTCTCATGTCGTGGTCATGATTCCCATGCCGCGGTCACGATCAACATGAAGAGGAGGGTCGCAACTACTGGGTGAAGTAACATAATTGCGATCACGATTATAACAGACCACGGGCATGATCTTTGGGAACTGCTGTCGTGGTTCAGAATAATCGCGGTTGCGATCTTGGTATAATCGCAGTTGCGATCTTTGCAAGTTCTTCCGCGGTCGCTATCTTTTATGTATCAAACTCACCCCGCGAGGGGGGGGTGCTATTGGTGAGGGTCAAATGGCCTACATCAATGAATCCTCTGACCGATGAGGATGCTTGCTGATGAAGGATCTAGCCATAAAAAAAGGGTACAAAATATTTAAAGTTTCTTGGGCCCTCGTCCCCTACACCTCTGACTGGAGGGGCCACTGTCACCTACACCTCCTACACTGACACACATAGTGCGATGTTCAATCCTACAATGTAGACAAATGGATTATATCAAAACTGTAAATAATGATATGGAACTGAGAAGCATTGTATATGAGCATATTCAAGGGGTGTATATTAGCATTCAGAGCAAAACAGGGCCAAGAATGGTGACTACAACTAAGATGAATATGCATTCATCAATCATCATAAGTAAATAGTCTCATTTGATAATCTGAAAAATCAAATTAAATTCTTGCATTTTGTCATTCTCTTTGTAGTTTTTTGACATGATAAAGCCCTATATACAAGAAGAGATAGATGAGATACGAGAAGAGTGTGAAGACATCTTCATTAAGAAAGTGAACCCTGAATTTGATTGAGATAAAATATGAGTTCTTTAAACCTTGATGTGATTATTTTTATATACACGTGATGGTTATTACTTTATGCAACTTTGGATTTGAGGAAAGTGAATTGTTGGTGAATGATGTGCATAATATGCATGTGGGTGAATGAATATAAAGAGGAATGAATATAATGAACATTGCATTTGTAAATGAGATATAGAATTGGATAACGGAATTGTATGTTTGTTTTTTGAATTTGTAAATAAATGAAAATGGAATTAATTGTTGAAGAGAATGAAATTGTAGAACGGAAATGTATGTGGTCGATGAAATGTGTCTATGTGTTTGTTATTATAGTTTTGCTAGTATGTTGGATTATTGATAAGTTGAATCCCGGATGGAACCTGCAGTCTAATAAACTGCAAGTTTTGCATCCTACTAAATAGCAGAGAAGCAAGTCTGCAAACCTATTATAAAAAAACATACATGTGGTGTCATTTATTACTAGAACTGACCATATAGATATATGGAATTGGTTTTCTCATAAAATTGATGACACAACTATTCAAAATGACTCTGCCACCCAGCACGACTATTCCACCCAGCCTACAACACAGTTGTGCTACCTGGCATAGTCATGCTACCAAGTCGTAGTATCTCTCCATGTTGTCAGTTCTTTAGTGTGAAACTAAAAAAATAGCTTGCATCGTCAATTCTTCACTGAGAAACTGATGACTCACATGTCCTATAGGGTCAGTTCTTATAGTTGAACCGATGACACAAAGTGCTACCACAACACGAATATCATCCTAGTTGTTAGTTGAGTCATCATTTTTTATTTTCATAGCAACCAACACTCCCTCTGTGTCAATGGTTTTCCCTTTCCCTCAAAACCCACATTGAAGGTCTGCAGATGTAGTGTCGCCCACTTAGATGTTGGTACAAAACCAATGTTTTAGGCCTAATTTAACTAATATTGTAGTTCATATGAGTACTAGTAAAAATATTTCAAAGGCTAGTTCTCTACATTATGAATTGAAACATGTAGTTTTGAGAAAAAAATGTCATATAAAATATAGAAACTAGCTCATGAAATAACAAAACATTAACGTGTATCAAATTATACTAAGATTGAACGTTACTCATCCTCAAGTAACACTACTATTGGATTTGGTTGAAATAAGTAAGCAAGAAGAAAAATCAAGTGAATTTAATTTTCCTAACCGCGCTCCACTGGTTGATCCCAAACTGACCCTTGCCAACAAAAAAAAAACAAGTAACTACTCTACAATGATAATCATGGAATAAAATATGATAATAACAAGATCAACTAAAATGCAATTAACTTGGAGTACTATAATATCATGGTTGGTAGGAAAAATTCTTATTGCACCATGTGATTGTCCTATCTACATTTCCTTGATCAAAATATATTTTCTATATTGGATATAGCTCCTCAAATAAATGTGGATGAGGAAAACAAATCATTAAGGTGGCCTACCTTGCAAAGAAATGAGTGGAATGAAATGGGTAGCTTGATAATAAGATTCATAAGAATAATCTAAATAATGAAAATAACATAATATGATGTGCCTAAATAATGGATATAATGCAAATTCATGCCTTCTACTTCTTATTCTATTTTTGGTAGTATGGTGCACACAAATGATATCTCGTTCTAAAGATGATTTTAGGTGGAAAAGTGTGTGTTAGATACAATTTCCACTATAACATTCATAATTTCTAAGAGAGATATTATTTGTAAAATAAAAAAATTCTCTCCTTTTTCCTCTTTTATATGTTTTCGAAGAATATTTTTTCTTCCCTTTTCTTTTAGAAAGTTAACTAATTCACGATTCAGATTTACTTTTTCACATTGGAGAAGAAGTAAGGATATATATGTAGTCTTTTTTTTATGAGGAACAATAAAGTGGAAAATAAAGATAACACCTTATGTAATATGATATGAAAAATGCAATATATATGAAGATTTTTTATGAAAACTAAATTTCTCAACTAATATGATATGCAAAAGAAAATCTTTTTCAATAAAAAGTAAATGAATTAACAATAAGCTTCTTACCATGACATGTACTACAATTAATGAGGAAAATAGTTTCGATTTTACTTTCTCATCCTAAAATGGTGAGTGAAGGTTGATGAAATAACATGACTAAGAGAAAATATTTTACCCAACCATGATATATCCTTCTCCTATTAAATTGTGCATAGGGCAACCTTAATGTTTATTTCTAAAATTCACCTCACAAGTCACGTCACTATTTTGTTTTTTTTTACTCAAACATCATGACCATATCAAAGGACTTGGGGTTGCATTAGGTTTTTAATATTGTATGTCTTCAAGATGACTAATTCAAACAATTCATCTTGTCAAAGAACTCTAAAATGTAGCAAAATGAGCTTTAAGAGTAAAAACTTTTAGTAGAGGGATTGGATACCATTTCAACTGTCAAAATAATTTTTTAACTAAAACATAAAAATTACAAACATGACTACACTATATAGACAAGGAGTAACAATAAAGAAAATTTAAACAAATAAAGGAAGACTAACCTACAAAAGAAAAAATGCAAAGATAACCAAAATATGCAAGATAAAGAGTAATGATCCCAATAAACACCCCATGCTTGAATTCAATAATGTCCTCAAAGTAGTGAAACCAACTTGAGGGTGGAGTGGGATACCAAAGCTAAGAATTAGGTGGGAAGAATGTGGATGGCGACAAATCTAGATTTAGTGTATCGTATGTGTTGGTCAAATTTGGTGGGTAGGCGTGATATGGTGGCATTTGTTGGTAACTAATAGAATTCCCTTTGCTCCAATAATGATCGAAGAGCATTTGAAAGAAGAAATCCACTCCCACCAAGAAGGTGTGGATGTGCTCCTGATTTTGGAAAAAGTGATATTGGTATGTAGTGAATTGAGCCATTGATGCATGTTGTTCCTCATGTCCTTCTTGAATAGAGTTGAGCATAGTATGCATTCCCTCAGAAGAATAGGTTCCCTCCTATAATTGAGGTGTACATGTCAAAGAATATGAACCATGATAGAGATTACTGTGGTGCGGCCACCTTTTTTTTTGAAGTTAAACTGACAAATTTCATTATAGAGGAGCCATACGACATCTACATGAGGAGGAAAATAAACTAAAGGACCACACAAAGATCAAGAACACATACAAACCACCACAAAAACTCATATCGGAATTTGATAAGAACAATGATGTATAGATCCCTCTTCTCCTTCGCTGGCTAACACAGCTTTCTATGAGGAATACCTTCAATCGGAGTATGTATATGTGGTAGAGTATCTGCGCCAGATCGGTGTTCCAAAAGGATATTGTCCCCACACTTGCTGCCATACAACACCACAACAAAATTAACAGAGAAAGAAAAATTTACTACGAGAAGAGACAAGCGCTAATTAACAGTGAGAGAGACAAAATAAGAGACCAACCTAGTCTAAATAGAAAGCAAGTAAAAGAGAAAGGAAGTAGGAAACTCATCGCAGTCGGGCTCCACGACAGGGAGGAAGAAGATCTCTGCCTCCAAAGACAACACGCCTGCGCGCCTCCCAAAGAAGAGACCTTGCTGAACACAGGCGAGAAGAGGATGAGGGGGAGCGGGACACCACTTTACAACAGTCAAATCACCCTCCCCCCAGCCAGCCGTCTCTGGAGGAAGAAACCCTAGTAACACTAGGGTGAGAGAGCAGCCGCCAGCGGTGAGAGGGTCCTGTTTTCATCAAAGAGTCGTGGTGCGGCCACCTTCTTGACAACAAATGGTAGCTTGATCTACCATGACATCCTCCTCCTCAATGGCCTCCTCTTTATCAATATCTTTGGAATGTCCATCCTCATTGTCATATGGATATAAAAGGTTCTCCACATCATCAAGGTAAAAGCTTGGTTCTAGAAATTCTCTCACCACCATATTATATATGGCATAGATTTCTAACCATGCTTGGTTAAGATTTTACCACTTTTAAAAATCCTTAAAATCCAACTCACCTTTTGGCATGAGGGGTTGTAGATGAGAGAGATCTAGGTATAAATGATCTACTATAAGTGTGAGAAAACCTTGAAAGTGGAATAGGCAACTTATGATTCTCACTCTTGTCCACTTGGAAGGAGTGGGTCTAGAAAAAAGTACCCATGTTGATCTTTTTCCTGTGAGGAATTCCCAAAGCCATTAGAGGTTGGTAGATTGAACCTTCCCTTAACCTTGTATAAATCGAGTGAATAGAGTGTTCATCAGAAGGTGATGAAGAAGGTGGGAAAAGGGATGCTTGATGTGAAAGATGTTGGATAGGTGCCAATTTACTTTGGAATTGGTAGGTAGGCCCATCTTTTTGTGCCATGTTGTGGATTGGTTGAAGTTGTCTAGGTCACACCTTCATCCTTGATTCACCCATCCATAGATTTCATTAAATTCAAATAAAGAGAGGTAATATGAGTTGTTGTAGAGACAAAACTTGATCCAACCATCCTTCCACTAAGATATATCATTGTGATTCTTAAGGAATCGCACATCAAGAGAAGAGATAAACATGAGGGTGAGTCCCTTCTAAGTTGGTCAATTACCAAAGAAGGGGTGATCAACCATTCATCCTTGCTCGACAAATACCTATTGCATATTGTTAGTAAATCATATTATCTCAAGGAAGGATATGGCATCATACTTCATATAATTAAATGCATGCTTGTATATCTCAATATAATATTGTTCTCATCATGACTATGGATGATGTGGGTCTTCTTGGGGACGAGTTTATGAGGAAACATGGTGGAGGAGGATGCTTCATGGTGGGAGCACTTTATTTCCATTAGAAGAGACAAATATAGAGAGAGAGATAGTAAGAGCCACATGTAGCAATGTCGTGCGATCATCAAGTATGCATGCTTGAATTCTCTTGTGGATGGGTTCTTGGGTGTGAATATAAATCAGAAAAATCTCCTCCTCATATAAAGGCAAAGAAACTTGTTAGTATAAAGTCATTTTGATTGACTTGGTAGACATAAGTACTGGCATCTGCACCCATCCGTGTGATCTTGGTATCAATAGTTGATATTGTGAGTTGTCAATCATCAACGATACCAACCCATGGATCACCCAAGTTTCCAGTACAGACATATGTTGGTGAGAGTCATAGATTAGCTCTCCTGACCACATGATGCATGCATATGTTATGGTTAGATTATCAACCATAGATTTCCCCATTTTGTGAGTCAGTGGTACCAACATGTCATGATAGAGCTATTTTTCCTATTTGATTTTGGCCCAAGAATTATTCCCATGGTTCTGAATGGGTAAGTACCAACATTATTTTATTTTGTAATTTGTCATATTTGTAGTGTCTCGGTGCCACAAAATGGTTGTTTATGGTACCATGATTGTCATGTGAACTTCCAACACACTAAATACATGAGTCATGGAACATTCTTTACTTGAATTAGAATTTGATATCAATAATCTATGAAATAAAATGAACTAGTCTAAACATGATTTAAAAAACAAATAAGAAAATTATATAAATGTAACCAAATTAACCTAAGTAGTGGGTTGCCTCCCACCAATCACCCTTTTTTTATGTCCTTTGTTAGCCTAATACTTACCTCTATCCATGGTTGTCTCGGTTGAGTGATGGAGTATGATTTCGTAATAAAAACATCCACTCTTTTTTACCAAATCCTTAGGTGAGACAACAATCAAAGCAATAATCACATCATGAGTAGCTAAGAACGACCTTCCCAAGAACAATTTAGATTTACACATTTCTTTTATGTCCATCATCACAAAATTGACTAGATAAATAAACTTATCAACTTTCACTAAGTGATGTTCACTAATTCCAGTGGATCTTAGTATAGAATCATCTACCATTGGTATTGTCATATAGGTCATAGTCAATTCCTTCAAGTTTTGCTTATTGAAATTGGAGAGACATATGATGTTTATGTTTGTACAAGAGTCACATAATGGTATTTCAAACTTGTTGTAACATAAAACACATGGCATATTGAAGCATCCTAAATTATATCACTTTGAAAGAAATCTTCCTTGAATGATTTCACTCATTACCTGAATGACTTCTATGATTTCAAAATCTATGATCTTCCTTTATTGACAGTGTCAGTATTTTTTTTAGGATTTTTTCATTCTTCTCTTATTCCTTCAGATATGTTATGATATGGATTAGTGTGAGGTTTCACTTGCATAAAGGTATATATAGTTTCTTGGAGGTCTTCTCCCATAAGCTTGAATTAAAAACTCCACCCTTCACAAAGGAATCTAGGGTGATTTTCACATCAAGAGTAGAGTTTACTTATTGAATAGATAGAATAGGAGAGATTGAATCATCCTGTGGTTTCTCTTTCACCTTATAAGTAAACAAGAATTTCTCTTATTTGTGATTATGTAAAACATTGGTATTTCCTAGTAAACCTATTTTGCTAGCTTTTTTAGAATACACAATATTAGTAGCTAGCTCAAAAATTTGCATCTGTAGGCTTCTTATTTGAGATCCATGATTTTCTTGCTTCCATCTTGTTTGGTCATGACATGTCTCATTTGTAGTAAAAAAATTACCCAACATTTCTTTCAATATATCAAGTCAGCTTGGACCTCATTCTTCCTTATTTTGTTGGACATTAATCAGTTGTTACTATGGAAGTGGCTATACTTTTCATAGAACATATTGATAATTATTAGGATCTCCAAAAATATTAGATAATATTGCGTAATGTATATTGATCATTCCTCTTGTTGGGTTGCTTCATATACATCTCTTGATCTTCATCATCCTCAATTTATTATAATTACTTCTCTATAACTTCTATTAAATTGTCTCAGTTGTGAATTGATATCTTTTACTTCTAATGCCTCCATCAAACTTTTCAGTAACTTGAGTTCTCACACTCTTTGCCTCAAGATTGATTTTTGGCCAGATTCTTATGTTCTGGCATTTCATGGCCTTGTTATTCATGATGAAACTTACCCATGAGCTATCAAGCTTTGTCTTCTACACATTGTGTAGACCAAAGTAGAAGATTTTACCTTAGTAAAAGAGATCAATATCATGGTGGGGGACCTTCTCCAGCATACCTTGGTAACAAACCATGCATCAAAATTCGATTTTATCATGTTGTTTTTTAAAATTTTATATCTTATCTATAGGTTAAGTTGTACTTTTGGGAGGACAATAACTCTCAAAGAAAGTATAAAATCATATGATCTAATGTCTTTATTAATTTTGGCTCTAATCCTTGGAATTGTGTCTTTTCCCTATGCATAAGTGAGAACATAAATAATTTCAGATAAATAAGCATTGGAGCCACCCTTTCAATCTTCACAGTATCATAACTTTGTAAAAAGTGGTTGACATATTGTATTCAATCTTCATTGGTATGTGCATGGAATGCTTGAGACTTCACCATAGCAGCTTAGCTTGGATCTATATTCTAGATCCCAACATTCACATTTTTCTTTTTAACTGGACACAATTGTGCTACATAGAGGGTGCCTTGACCATATAGTTTTATTGTCATCTGTCCGTACATGACCATCATCATCGTGATTAGATATTTCCACTTCTTCTTCAACATATAAGTCCTCTTGATTCTTTAGTGCAATTGATTGTACTAGTAGTTGTGGTGGTTGCTCTAGATCTTTTTACATCGTGGGAGGAGTACTAACCATAAAATAGTACATAAAATAAAAGAGAGATATGAAAGAATCACAAGATATTATGATCTAAAAACAAACAAAATTGTCAAGTTTTGTTTTGAGTAAATAAAAAGAAAAGTTAAAAGTAGAATGTGAAAGTAGCATAGAGTGGTCAGTCTTAGCACCTATAGTGTTAGCATTGCCCATTCCCCACCAATAGTGCAAAAAATTTGGTGTGCACAACTAATGTGTGTACAACACAAGTACATGTGTCGATGTAATACTGGATTTTAAGTTTGCAATGTCAAACTCAAGGAATTGTGAAGCTAGAGACTACCACTAACGAATATGAAATTAGCTAGGTTGAAAAAAAAGAACTTAGTTGGTTTGATTGAAAAAATTAAAAGTAAAATTAACAAAGCAATTAAGATATTGGTTGTAAGTTAGAGAGATGGATTCCCTAGGTTATCAATTTTATTAATGTGCAACTTATATTTTATTTCAATCAATCTAAAAAAAAATCATTGTCCACTAGAATTAGGAGTCTATAGATTGTTTTACCTACTTCCACAATATAACCCAATACTTACTCTAGTAAAAAATTACTCCATATTGAATAAGTAAAACATTAAATGGTTAGTGATCTCTCTTTGGATACCTAAACTCACAACAATTAGCCTACTTTCATAGTGTGTTAATTGTGTTAGTGATAATTCTTCCAAAGTTGAAACCCGCTTTTGTGTTATGAATAAACATCCAAAACGTAAATATGATGCTAATCATGATCATATAACTATGAAGCATATTTTCACTAGAATTATAAGGCAATGACATTAATTTTTAGATAAACATTGTCCAGTAAAATTATTAACAGGATACTCCCAAGTCCTAGATAAGAGGATATTAGCACTGCAATTTTAACATGGTATCATATCTAATTTCATACTAGAAAGAAAAGATGATAATAATGATATAAAACCAAAGAATATAGGATAACAAAGATACCCTCCAAAGATGAACATGAAAAGTCAATGTTTGATCCTCAAAATCATAAAGGTGTGAGGATGCTCTTCTCTCCATGTTCCCAAATTTTCCTATCCCATCCTTTTGGTCTAGGGGGTCGACTATCTTCCTCTCTTTTTGTGTTTGTGACATATGACATGCCTAGGGATTTGTAGAACCTCAATATCTGAGAAAAGATCTAGAATGTTGATATAAGAGTTGAAATTCTAGTCATTCATATTTTTACTTTAGCAGAACCACTAACAACATCAGTGGCACTGATTTGCTTGAATTCATTTCCAATCTAGTTAATGTCAATGCAATGATGGCAGTTTTGATGGAATAAAGAATTCAATGAATCTTTGAGTCCTTCTCTTAGTGACACCAAGAATGGTCTTGGTGTTATTGACTTTCTAAAAGACTTCCCTTTTGTTGATGCATGTTGCTGGTACCTATAGGTATGTTGGTGGCACTGACTTTGGCTGATAGTCTCCTTGAACATAAACTTTATTAATCATTCAAAAAATCAAGATAAAATATTATAATTTCATAAATCAATATAGTTAACATTGATGTAGAATGGTTTCCATGGCCAATATTGTGCAATATGAACAAAAAAACATTATAATAGAACAAATGGAATGAAAAACCATATACTATAGCCCATCAAATAATAACAAATTTACATGCATCAAAGGTCGTATAGATGAGTTTGATAATTTTCGAATGATTTTTGAAAACCAAATTGTGATATATGAGGTTTGATACAAACCTGATTGGGATTTCTGGTTGAGCAAAACAAAATTTTCTATTTTCTATTTTATTTTGTTAAGATGGAGTTTAGACTGTAGGGAAGAATATTTTAGATCTCATTCATTTTAGAGTTAGATATTTAAAGCTATGGAATTATAAATATGGCAAGTGTTTTGATTAATTTTGACCATTTGTAAGAATTTTTTATGATGTCTAACATTTTCCTTTTTGGTTCATTTAATAGTCAAGAAATAGATTTAATTTTGTTAGTAAAATGTATGTCGGTTTTAACAAAAATTAGGAATTTCATTTTTGGAATTCATTTTTTTACCAAAAATCATTCAGTGTATAAATAATGTTATCAATGTAAGATTTCTAGAGGGAATGCCTTAGTATTGAACACCTTGTAAAATGAACGCCCCATCATCCCATGTGAGAAAGTTTACGAACCCGAAAAATTAAAACCTGAAGTAATCAAAGAAAAGAGTAATAGACTGATTTTGGTATCGTCGATATTATGAGGAGAGAGGTATAAGAGAAAAACTAATGGAAAAATAGTAAACCTTTCTAATATTACCAAATAGTCTATTTCCCATCCCTTTGTGGATCTTCTTCCCCAACATGGTAGTCCCCCTATCCTCCATAACACCCATCAAATTCAGAAGGAAAAGATTAAGAGAAGAATGAGAAAGGGTGGTTGAGGAGGTTGAGGTAGAGTAGTGGTGGCACTACCATGGTTGTCTTTAACATGACCAGTGGAGATTTTGGTACCTCATAAGGCTATTCACATTATACATGTTGTCTGGACCAATAGGTAAAAGAGAAAGAAGAAGGTAAAATACATAGATAGGTTTAGAAGGAGGAGCCTAGTTGGTGAAGCTTAAGGGCATGGAAGATAAGGTCTCCAACTACCCCATGCTAGGGAAGTCAACAATAATTATGTTTGTTTTAATGTAGAAATAGAGTACGAAAGGCGATATGTAGGGTTGTAGGGTAGGGTGTTGTCCATTTACTCACCACAAATACCCTATATTGTATTATATGTTTTCCCACCATTCTGTTATTCTTTAAATGTGTTACCTACAACTAAAGGGGACACAATAAAGGAAAACATTTTACCCTACTTACATTGTCTATTTATCAATTAATATAAGGTTGAATTAAAAGTTTGAACTTATAAAATATTTCATAATTCACACCAAAAACCCAACAACTGTGATAACTACTTGATAAATGTTTCCTATTGGATTCTAAGAACTTGATAAAAGATGAAGTAAGATGTTAAAGATTTTCTATGATGTATTAGAGGAGAGTGAATAATTTCTCAATAATATGTAATTTAACAAATATATACTTTCCTTACAAAATAATTTTCAGTTAAGAATTGGTTTCTTATATGTATATAACAAGAAATATAGTGTATCACTATTTAAAATTTGTACTAAAAGTTTTATTTTTATCATAAGCAAGATCTAATAAATGATTATTGAAAATAATTAATATCTACCTTTACATTGTGCCAATTTGACATTTATGCTACTGATTTACCCATTGGGTAAATAGGTTCATGTAAGAGTAGGGCAAAGGTTTTCTGGGAAAGGGGAATTACCCTACCCATCACCTACATCTTTGACAAGACCAAGGGTATGGGTAACGCTTCACCCAACCATATCCTAGCCAACCTATTAATAACTCTAGTGATTCATAGGGACAAGGAACCCACTTTTTATATTTACAATGATGGAGGAAGGGTCTAGTCCCTTTTTATCTTTTGGGATGAACTCTAGGCTATACGAGTCCATTTACACATTGTCTTAAATTGCCAAACTAGATATTATATGTTGATACCATTAAGTCATTATGTCAATATTTCAAATAATATATATAATGCTCATAATGTATGGTTTATGAAAATATATTTATCTTTTTATAAGAAAAATATGATAAACAATTATATATAGATTTGTGGATTGCATATGTATGCATGTAGATGGATGCATAAAAACTAATGACTTGTATTCTTACATATTAAAATGAAGATTTGTTTTGATGTGATATTCTAGACACAAATCATTTTAATCATGATCATATATAGATAAAAATTATGCATTTGATCTATTACTTTTTGCCATGTTTTTATACATGCTTAAAGATCCATAATGATGTTAGAAGACCCTAAGCTGGTTTTACCACATGTTCATACCAAGTATATGATGTCACATATATGGAAGTAGAATAATTGGTTCTAGGTAATGAGTGTCATATGAAAGATCAAGTAACAGTTAAGGGTTTGGTTTAGGTTGACACTAACTCATATTAACTAGTAAATAAGCCATAATGATCTTCTAGATACAAATATCATATGAAAATGTAGTTTATGACTTTTGATTAGGTTTGACTGAGATCAATAACTCCAATATCAATAGAAGCCTGAACCAAAATATGTGGGCTTGTTATCCTTGATGGCAATCTATCTGTTATAACTTCAACTTCACTTGCATTTTCAATAATTGAAATGCAATTATTCGATGAAGATAGACATATATGTAAGCTTTATTTTAAAGAATGGATTATTTTGCAAATTTCCCTTGAATGATAGATTTTGTGAATTCTATTATTTTATTAATCTAATGATGGATAAATGGGAAAAAGTATAAAAAATATCTAATAATAAGAAAAAAGAAAAGAAAACTGATAATAAATATATGTGCGTGAGAGAATTGTATAGGATTTTTTAGAAAGTGGAAAAGATGGCCACTATAAATAAATTTTTGTTTGCACATGGTTTATAATAGAAAGAATAGACAAAATAAATAAAATAGAAAAGGAAGGAAGAGAAAAGTATTAGTTTTGATGCCTTAAATGCACAAACTAGAGGGAGACTTGAATACGAAGAAAAGTCCTTATTCTTTTCGAATTTTTCACTCAATATTGGCACACACATAGATTAAGTCATTATAGACCTTCCCTTAAAATTTGAGATTTACGGAATCAATAGTTTGAGATGTATGTATTTTATTAAAATCCCTAAAGTGTATGGAAAAGCATTAAATATCGCAATTTTTAATTTTGTTGCAATTTTCTTTTAGCAGCCTTTATATTGGCATGTGTGATATGGACTGTCAAATTTGAGATCCAACGGTGATGTACTCATCACCTACCTTATCCAAGTATGGAAACGGAATCCCAAATTGGTTGATTATGAAGTCGATTTCCCAGAGCTTCAGTACACAAGCAAATGTGGAAACTACCTCAAGGGATTTGGAACAAGAAATGCACCTACCTACCCTAGATTTTACCTAGTTTTGGGATCTCTAGAAGATTTACCTACTCTACATCCAGCCATGGTCGACCCTTGACTATAAATATGGGATTCTTAACACTCAGTGAGATCATAATTGATCCCCAAAGCTTCAACCAAGTCCTATGATTGTTCCCCTAGTGCCATTTTCTCTATTCTGCCTTTATCTTCACCTCTTCCCCTTACCACCATCTCCTCAAAGGTCCCCTAACTTCATCTCATCTCCTCTGACCACCATCCAAGCAATTTATGGGTGCTTCGAGTTCATAAAAGTAGGGCGAAGGTGAAGGTGACTTCGTTGCTTACGTTGGTACTCTAGGATGAGGAGTAAACCATCGAGTTGACTCACTCAGAGACATTGATCGTCGACTAGAGGTTGAAGAAGGGTCATGAGTGAAAGACCAAAATACCCTTGCTAGTCTTTAGATAAGGATTCTTGCTTAGATGATTATTTCATTGCTCATGCTTGGACATCAAGTACACATGATCCGGGCATGTGGTTACTCCTATAACTAATCGCTTTAGTTTCCTAGAATTTTCTGAGGTTTTATCAGATTGCATGAAATCAAATGCTTGGATGATATTTATTTCCTACAATCTATAGAGTCACTATGTCTATCAAAATATTATGCTTATAACTTGCTCAAACCTGCATACCAACTCTAGAAATTGAGAAAGGAATGTAGTATAAATTCATGGTGATGATTAAAGACTAAGTCCCAGATTGGGAAGGTCATAAGAGGTCATGCCCCAGATTAGGAAGACCTACATGTCACCTAGATCTAGATTGAGAGGTGGCTAATAAGTTACCTAGCTCCATATTGAGAGGTAGCCTAAAGTCTAATGTTGGACCAAAACCCTAAGAAAGTGTATACCAGAGGTGGAGTAATAATGGTTGAGAAGTTATGAAAAAAAAAGATAAATTTTGTTTTTGTAACAATTATTGTTGTGGATATTTTGTTACAAGTATATGCAATCTTTTCCCCACATACTATTATAACTTGTTATATTGACCAAATGTTTTGTTTGTCAGTGTTTTAGGATAAAATGTTGTTATTGCTACAAGTTTAATGGAAAGCGGACATTCATTAAGATGGAACCAAACAAACAAGGAGTAATGTAATCTTTAGAGGATTTAGTTAGTTTTCTTTTCTTTTTGCCAATTTAGAAAACATATTATGTAATTCCTTTAGAAAAATTCAATCTTGCACAAAACTTATTCCCATTTAGTGAAATTTAATAATTATTTCTATTTTTTGCTAAACATGCGGTCATGTGTGATTTATAATGGCCCTTGCCCTATAAGTCCAACTAAATAAGGGATAACAGGGGGAAGGGGTCGTTAAATTTGGTATCATATCCAGTTTACCATTTAATCTCTAATAAATATTGAATTATAAGAATTTGTAGAGTGTAAAGTGAATTATTAGAATGTTTTTCTAAGGAAATGGTGTCTAGAAAGGACCACTGTCTGGGGACTAGAAATATTTTCCTCCACACTGCTAGTCACCTTATGAGGACTCTCGGACCAAGCTTCCTTCCTGGCCAAAGTTTGAGGACTTTACTCAAAATAACATACCTCTAGGAATTTCTCATATTTTTCATCACCCCTTTACCCCCTTCACTCACAAAACCCCAGGTACCTATCATTTCTCTCTCTCTATATCTCTCTGAGTTCTAGGGTTAATTGAAATAGGGGCATAGACATCCTCCACTAAACAATAAAAAAACATCTAATAAAGATGTCTTAGACATATTTATGATTCTTTCATTCTCTAGAAATGTAGACTGAGTTTAATTACATGATTATGTGAATCAACATTGCCTGTACCAAGATAGTCGCTATTTCCGTTGACAGTCCCTAGGATCATGCTGAGGGTAGGGCCTCTCGTAGGAAGATGAGGTCTCTAGAGAAGAGGATAAATGCTATGGTGGAAGAGTCCTCCAAGAAAAGAAAGAGAGAAGAGGGAGCCTCTGAAGAAGGATCAAACCCTAAACATGTTCCCTTTGACAACTTGAACCCAAAGAATGATCAAAAGGATGAACCAATATAAAAAAATGAGGTCAAACCCAAAGAGAACCTTATTGATGACCATGTCCCACAGTTGGGCAAGTAGTGGTCCACACTCCTAATGCTCTATGGATGGGATAGCAGAAGAAATTGACTGAGGCTATCAATGCCCTGGCCCTCAAGGAGATAGCTAGAGATGAAAACGGTGATCCTCTACATGTTCATTCATGCCTGGGAACAACCATTATGCACTTCACAAAGATGAACATTGAAAAGTTATGGGGAGAGTAAAAAATAGAAGTAGTCGACAAAGCTAATGCTTGGCTTCTAGAGGTAGAGAATGTCTTCTGTATCATGGAAGTGTAGCTGAATAAGAATGTCCCTTTCGTCGCTCACCTTCTACAAAGAGCAACTAGGATTTGGTGGGAGAATCATATCATGGGTCCAGTTCTGAATGAAGACATGATGGTCTAGACTGACTTAAGAACCATCTTCTCTACTATATTTGTGCTCATCTCAGTGAAAGAGAAAGAGAGAGAGTTCACCTACCTAGGTTAGGGCAATCTATTTGTGGAAAAATTTAGTTGTAAGTTCTTCCTTCGGGAAAGGTTTGGGTACATGGTGACTAAGGAAAGGTAGGTGGATCACTTTGTAGAACATTTACACCATGCAATCAACCCTCATGTGATGGTGAGTAGACCAACGAACTTCATCGATGCCTATAACATCACCCTTGACATGGAAAAGTTGGTGAGTCCTGCATCGAACCCAGCAAAGGGGTATCTCAGTTTCATAGTAGGTACCTCTAGTTCGAGGATTAATCATAGAAAAGGACAAGGATGCAACCATACCAATGGAAGACATGGAGGACAAGCAAAACTCCACAATGAGAAATGACACCTAAGGTGTCGTAACTGTGGGAAGTCGCTCATGGTCAAGTTTCATTTTGAGTAGAAGGTGTGCTTTAGTTGCCAGTAAGAAGGACACTTGCAAGCAATTTGTCCTCTTCCGGATTCGATAGGACTGGGCCCAGTAGCAGTCTAGCCTATGGTGGGAGCACCACCAACACCAACTATAGCCCCACCTATAGGAGAGTGAAAGAAAGCCTAAGTTTTCACCATCAACAATTAAGAGGCTCAAGCCAATGTTAAAAGTTTGATATAGGGCAATGATCCTTAAGAGTTTTTTTCCTAATATTAGCTAAGCAGTGCAATAGTTCGACTTTATGAAAAAATGTGGTCAAGCTTGAGATCATGGAACACAATATAAAATCTCTATTGGACTCTAGTTCTACTAATAATTTTATTTCATGAAATATTGTAACTATGCTTTGTTTGGAGATCAAAGATTTAGGATATGTTTTGGATGTCACTACCCCGAGTAGTGGAATCTTTATGTCTCTCTTGAAAACTCCAGTTATACGTGTTAAATATATGGTTAATGAGCTCACTAATAATTTTATCCTTCTTGACATGAATGACTTTGATGTAATAATTGGTATGGATTGGTTCTAAACTTATAGGGAAAAGATAGGTTGTAGGGAAAAGAAAATAAGAATAGAGAGATTGGGTCATCCACCATTCACCATTAGACGTAGGAAGGATGCCACCACTAGCATGTATGTGTCTACTTTGGAGGCATATAAGATGATAGAGAAAGGTTGCCAAACTTTCCTAGCAGTAGTTACCGAGATGGAGCCTAAGGTGCAGCCTTTAGAGGAGATAGAGGTGGTATGGGACTACATAGATGTGTTCCCAAATGATTTTCCTGGGATTCCTCTTGAGAGAGAAGTAATCTTTTTGATAGAGTTAGCTTTCTATACAAATTCTATTTCCAGTGCACCTTATACGATATCCCCCACTGAGTTGCTTGATCTGAAAAAGCAACTATAAGAATTGCAAAACCAAGGCTTCATCTGACCTAGCACTTTGCCATGGGGAGCACCAGTATTCTTTGAGAAGAATGATGGATCACTCCGAATGTGTATAGACTATATAATGATAAATCATGCTACCATTAAGAATAAGTATCCTTTAACCCATATAAATGACCTATTTGACCAGCTCAAGTCGGCATGCATCTTTTCAAATATTGACCCAAAATCTGGGTATCATCAATTGTGAGTCAAGAGTGAGGATATCCCAAAAACTTCTTTCCAAACCTGTCATCACCACTATGTGTTTGTGGTTATGTCGTTTGGGTAATCCAATGCCCTGAGTGTGTTTATGAGTCTCATGAACAGTGTGTTCCAACCCTTCCTAGAATCCTTTGTCATAGTGTTTATAGATGACATCTTGGTTTACTCTGATGAGTTAGAGCAACACCATGACCACCTGGGTAGAGTCCTTGATATCCTGAGAAAGCATTAATTCTATGGAAAATTCTCAGTGTGTGAGTTTTGGGTAGACCATTTCATGTTCCTTGGACACATCATATCCAGATGTACCATCTTGTGGATTCTACTAAGGTGTTGGTCATATGTGATTGTCTAGGATCAAAGAACACTTCTGAGATTTGCAGCTTCTTGGGATTAGTTAGATATTATCGATGCTTCACTAAGGATTTCTCAAAGACTACTTGGTTGCTCACCAAGCTTACCCGAAAGGATGAGAAGTTTGTATAGTTAGACTTGTGCAAAGCTCAATTCCAGGAATTTAAGGAAAAATTGACCACAACTCCATTTTGACTCTACCATTAGGCAATGAAGGTTTTATGATCTTCACTGAAGAGTTTTCTAGGTGGACTCTAGAATCGTTAGAAGACTAGATCCATGTGGCTAACATTCTAGGTGGGCTGGCTACCATTAGGCAATGAAGGTTTTATGATCTTCACTGAAGAGTTTTCTAGGTGGACTCTAGAATCGTTAGAAGACTAGATCCATGTGGCTAACATTCAGATAAAACCAGACCTATTGACCGAGTTGGTAGCTGCCCAGTTAACCAGCCCAGAGCTTGACAAGATGAAGGGTTTGTTAGAGAAACCTCAAACACATCTCTTAGTGGGAGTATATGGTGGAATCCTCTACAAGAGTCATATTTGGGTTCCTGAAGATTCACCTTTGAAGATTAACATCTTACAAGAAGATCATGGTTATAAGTATATGGTACGTCCTGACACTATGAAGATGTTCAAAGACTTGCAATGATACTTTTGGTGGCCTAGAATGAAGAGAGACATAGAGACATATGTGGCCAGTTGTCTCACATGCCAGATGGTGAAGGATGAACACTAATAGTGGATTACTACAATCAATTGATATTCCTAAGTTGAAATGGGAATAGATCACCATGGACTTTGTGGTGGGTCTCCCCAAAACAAAGAAAGGTCATAATGCACTATGGGTTGTGGTAGATCGCCTTACCAAATCAACATATTTCCTTGCCTTAAGGATCACTGTCAAGGTGACATATCTAGTTGAACTATATATTAGAGAGATAGTTTGACTGCATGGTGTTTTGAGGTCAATTATTTTTTATCGTGACCCTAAGTTCACCTTTAAGATATGGAAGACAGTGCATGAAGAACTCAACTCTAGATTGAAGTTTAGCACATCTTATCACCCCAAGACTAATGGATACTCAGAAAGAATAATGTAGATATTAGTGAATTTGTTGAGAGCATGTGTGCTCGATTGGGGAGGTTCATGGGATAAGTACTTTCCCTAAGATGAGTTTACTTATAATAATAGTTACCAAGCCAGTATCAAGATGCCTCTGTATGAAGCTCTTTATAGGAGGTTGGGTTGGTCACCGCTTCACTGGGATGTTGTTGGTGAGAGGACCTTGATGAGGTCATAAGAACTACAATTGTATGCTGATAAACTTGCTTTGATCAAGCTAATCCTAAAGAGGGCCCAAGATCTAAAAAAGTCATATGATTATGTGAACTGACTTATTTGCAGTTCATTGTGGGTGAAGATGTGTTTTTGAAAATTTGACCCCTTTGAGCTATAGCTAAGAATAGAGGAAAGCTAACCCCCTATGTGTGGGACTGTTTGAGATTTGAGAATGGATTGGTGAAAATGATTAAACATTTAGCCTTAACCCCACAATATAGTATGATGTGTCCAATCTAAAGTGCTATGTGAAGGACCCGAGCCATGTGTTGAGCATTGAACCTATTGAATTCTAAGGGAGGCTGACATACCCAGAGTCACCTGTGAGGGTACTAGATACCGAGGTGAAAGAGCTCAAGAATAAAAAGATTTAGATGGTAAAGGTTCCTTGGAAGCACCATGGAGAGGATGAAGCCACATGGTAGCTGAAGACATACATGGAGAAGTCTTATCCTAAATTGTTTTGATGATTAGTCAAATTTTAAGGGAAATATTCCCATAAGAGGGGTAGGATGTTATAACTCAACTTCACTTGTATTTTAAATTATTGAAATGCAATGATTATATGAAAAGAGAATTTCTTTGCAAATTTCCTTTGAATGATATATTTTGTGATTCTATTCTTTCATTAATACAATCATTGATAAAAGGGAAAAAGATAAAAGAAAATCCCATAATAAGCAAAAAGAAAAGAAAACAAATAATAATTATATGTGCTTGAGAGAATTTTGTAGAATTCTCTAGAAAGTGGAAAATATTGCCACTATTAATTAACTTTCATTTTCACATGGTTTCTAATTGAAAGAATGGCCAAAATAAAGAAAATAGAGAAGGAAGAAAGAGAAAAGGATTAGTTTTATGCCTTAAATGCATACATTAGAAGGAGACTTGCATATGAAGAGAAGTCCCTTTTTCTTTCTAAATTTTGCTCTCAATTTTGGCACACATATAGATTAAGTCCTTAGAGACTTTCCCTTAAAAGTTGAGATTAAAAGAATGAATGTTTTGAGAGTAATGAATTTTATAAAAAAATCCCTAGAGTGTATGGAAAAGCATTAAATGTCACGATTTCTAATTCTATTAGAATTTCCTTTTAATAGCCTTTATATTGGCGTGTGTGATTTGGACCATCGGATCTCAGATCTAACAGTGATTCACTCATTACCTACCTCAAACAAGTACAGAAAAAAAGCCCAAATGGGTTGATTTTGATGCTGATTCCTAGAGTTTCAGTACATGAGCAGGTGTGGAAACTAACCTAATGGATTCGAGAGTAAGAAATGCACCTGCCTACCCTAGGTTTTAACTAGTTTTGGGATTTATAAAAGATTCTCCCAATCTACAACCACCCATGGTCGACCCTCGACTATAATAGGGTATTCTTGACCCTCAGCGAGATCACAATTGATCCCTAGAGCTTAGACCAAGTCCTACGACTGTTCCCCTAGTGCCAATTTCTCTATTGGCCTTCATCTTCACCTCTGTCCCATACCACCATCTTGTCAGAGGTACGCTGACTTTGTATCATCTCCTCCAATCGCCACTTGAAAAATTGGAGGGTGCTTCAAGTTTAATGAAGCAGGGTAAAGGTGAAGGTGACTTTGCTTCATGCACTTTACTATAGGATGAGGACTCAACCATCGAGTTGACTCACTCAGAGACGTTGATCATCGACTGGAGCTTGAAGAAGGGTAGTGAGTGAAAGACCAAAACACCCTTATTTGTCTTCATATAAGGATAATTGCTTGGTTGATTGTTTGATTGCTCTTTCTTGGACATCAAGTACACCTAATCAAGGTATGTGGTTACGCCTATGACTAATCACTTTAGTTTCTTGATGTTTTCTTAGGTTTTACCAGATTGCTTGAAATTAAATGCTTGTAACTTGCTCAAATCTGCATACCAATTCTGGAAATTGAGAATGCAAAGAAGTATAAAGTCATGGTGATGAGTAACGACCAAGCCCCAAATTGGGAAGGTCAGACTAGTCCTCATATTAGGATGGTCATAAGAGGTCATGCCCTAGATTGGGAAGACCTACATGGAACCTAGATCCAGATTGAGAGGTGGCTAATAAGGTACCTAGCTCCAGATTGAGAGGTAGCCTTAAGTCCACTATAGGGACAAACCCTAAGAGATGGTATACTAGTGGTTGAGTAAAAATGATTGAGAAGTTATGAAGAGAACAATAAATTTTGCTTCTGTAACAATAATTTTTCTCGATATGTTGTTACAAGTATATGTAATATTTTGTTTCCCACACATACCAATATAACTTGTTATACTGATAGACTATTTTGTTTGTTGGCATTTTAGGATAATATCTTGTTATTGCTACAAGTTTAATGGAAAGCAAACATTTATGAAGAAGGAACCAAACAAACAAAGAGTAATGTAATCTTTGTAGGATTTAGTTAGTTTTCTTTTCTTGTTTCCAGTTTAGATAACATATTATGTAATTCCTCTGTGGAAATTCAATCTTGCATAAAAATCATTCCCATTTAGTGAAATTTATTATATTTCTCTGGTTATTTGCTAAATGTGTGATCCTACATGATTGATAAGGGCCCTTGCCATCTTGGTCTGCCTAAGTAGGGAATAAGAGGTGTCGGGGGTTGTTACACTATCCAATGGGACTAGAAGCATAATATGTTTCCTTTTGAAATGTTTGATATAGAATAGTGTTGTTAATCATATTCCTACACAAACTAGTTGTTGATATGCTTACTTCTTTATTGTTTAATGATATTATACACACATAAATATATATGGTTCATCTTTAATACTTGTTCGGGTAGCTATCACTCTAGATATAGTTACTTTTGCATTGAGGATCATGTTCATATTATGTAGAAATCAATACTGATGAGAGGTGACATTTCCCTTCAATGTTTTGAATATAATGGTTGATGAAACCTATTATTCAGGGGACCTCCCCCTTATATATTGTTAATGTTAGGTTTGATAAAAGATTGATCTCCCCTGCCACATTGTGAATGTTGGGGTCGATGCAACCAAAATGATTACGAGAGTAGAAATATGACTGAAAAGACATCTTTTCAAATAATTTATTCTTTTGAACCTAATATTGATCTTGTTATATTATAAATCATGCAATCTACATTTTTTTATAACACTCTTATGATTCCTTTTTCAGTAGCAATGTCCTATATGGGTACCACATACTCAAAAAATGTGTGTTGTTTTTAGCTCCTATTTAATATTGTAGATTAATGTATAACTCAGATGCATGGATGGATACTTGAGTTTTGTGAGCAACTTTCATGTGGAAGTTATTATAAAATATATATTGTGGTTCATGTTCATTAATGAATTTATTATTAATATGTAATCAAGTATTGAAATAATGTCTTATAAATATTCTATATATGTTCATAGTGTATTATATGGTAATTTGTGAATGCTATTATTCAATTATGCATAGTATTCCATTGTGTTCCAGTCTTTGATATTAATGTAATAACATTTTGGGTCAAAACACTAGTATGTTACATTTGGCTCTAGGGAATGAATAACACATTCACATCTTACTAGTTCTTATGATGAAGAAATGAAGAAAAAATTGTAAACATGAAAAAATACTAAATTAATGTATGTTGTGAATTTTAGACTTATAAATTTAAGTTATAAATCTAGATGTTTGAGAACTAGATGAATTGTTCTCTACTTTTATTCTATTTGTTGAGGTTTTCGGTGCATGTTTAGTAGAATGAGGGAGGGGAGGTATTTTAGATATTGCAAACCTTCAACATGTGAAATACTACATGTGCTTATGGTAGTAACAAAACTACACATGTATTTTTTCTATTTCAATGTGTTTCATTGTATTATACCGCCTGATGTGTCAAATAACTCACCTTTTGGTTTTCTCTTGTAATCAACAAGAGTATGGTGGTTTTCTAATATCTTTTTTAGGCATTGAGATAATCTATTTTTATAATATATATATATATATATATGAGTATTGAAGTGTAACCACAAATATAAAGGTAGTATGTGTCCACAACTTAAGATAAAAAAGATGTAGCATATATCTAGAAGAAAGTGACTAGAAGGTATATGTAGTATCTAGATCGTCTAGAACCATGATGAAGGTTAGGACAGATTGATAGTCCACCAAAAATATGTCTAACTCATGATGATATGAATATTATTGACGATTTAGTGTTATGCTTTGATGTTTTATGACAAGTTTGATCATGTACCCTATCTATTCTAACACAAGTTATCATTCAAATGTATCTTTTGTCTGCAGAATTACATGAATGCATGTATCTACCTTTTTAATGTTGATATATGATAGATGAATAATCAAGTCAGTCATTTAGAGTATGGTGCAGTTCTGGTGCAATATGTGCACCCTCCTACTCTGACGTTGTTGAGCATCAGACGCCTGACATCTTCTTTCTTATGGGGTGGCAAGGGTCATAGTGTTGCATGGGATACCATTGCCAAACCACTCCAGCTCAGAGGTCTAGGGATACAAGACATGGGTGAGACCCACTGACAGTCCAATCTCAAAAGGGTCGGTCGGTTCCTTAGGCAGCCCCTGGGTATTTGGGCTTCCTGGATGAGAAAGAGATACAATGGGACACTCTTGGGGTCCAATGCCACCACTTTGTACGATTCCCGCATGTGGAAACATATGAACATGGGGTGGGATGAGGTTAAACTTTTGTACAATTGTGATAGTGATGGGATCTGGAACCTTGTGGATCCCCATTTGCACCCTTGGAAGATGAGGGTAGGCATCCTTGTCCCTTGGAATTTTCTTCTTTGTGGTAGGTGATTCACTCCCAAGTGGAGTACCCTAACCTATAGAGCGATGTTGGGGAAACTACCTACAAGAGACAGAATGCCTCGTTGGGGGCTGGATACGGAGATCCTATGCCCACTTTGCAGAGAGGATGAGGAGTCCCATACCCACCTTTTCTTTGAGTGTAAAGTTTCCCGCTACATGTGGGAACGGTTATGCCTCAAGATCGGTTGGGGCCACTCCCTACCTATCCATCTTCAGAAGGCAGTGACTTGGACCATGGAGAAGACGGCTTCCTGATTTGGCGGTATTTGCCTGACGGGGCTTTGCCACAAGGTTTGGCAGGAGAGGAACCACATAATTCATGGGAAACCTACCATTGATTACTTACACCTTTTTGATAGTTTATAGAAGGAGATTGCTAGGCTTGTTACAACCCAACCTTCTCTACATGCTAACCTAACCCCACAAATTAGGCTTTAATGGGATTTTGTAGTGTAACCCTTGTGTATAGGGTTGGGTTTTGCTTGTAGCTCCTTTCTATTGGAGCTCACACTTTTCCTTTTCTTTTATTGAGTAATATATTACCGATTTCCAAAAAAGAAATATGGATCAGAATCAACACTTTCCTTAAGATCTTAATATTAGATACATCTTGTATGGAACATGTTATAGGGTGATATCAAGAGAGAGTGAACCCTTGTGGGAGGTCAAAGGATGTAACCTCTTAAATGTCATAAATATGATATATGTGAACTATAAAATATAAGATAATGAGTCTCAATTAACACAATTTTTTAGTACATAGGTTATGTGAAGTAGTGTGTGGTTCTGTAAAGAGTGGGATCCCATAGGGATCCACTTTCAACTAAAAATAAAAAGCAACATCCCTTATAACCAAAACCATCATAATTTTTTCACAAAAGGCATGACAACAAATTCATTCAACATGGATGTATCATAAACCAATAATGTAGAAGCAGAAGAGAATTATATCTAACTCTTACAATTGAGTTTCTATGATAGTTCTTCACCACATCGGGTGTGCATAAAAGGAAACAAATAGGAACTATTAAGCAGAGTCTCATCCCAATATTTCAATCTACCTCCTAATGCTAATAAGGTAACTCCTAGATAGCCTTGGTCAACATTAGGCAGATTCTCCTTTCTCACCACCTTGAGGTTGGAAGCATACCTCGAAGAGAAGAAAAAGATGGAAAATTATCAGCAAACAAAGCTGGTATGTGCATATAATAGGGATTTGACAATATAAAGGAAATACAGACAACAAATTAGAAGGCCTCCCATAGAATAAGGGAGAAACATTCAATTGGATAACAAAAAGGAATTCTTTATATAGTAATATAAGAGAGATTATATGAAGAAAATAATAAAGCTCATACTAATAAAACGTTCCTTTAAAATCTTAAGAAGAGAACAACAATTAGTAACAAGAATTATGTAGGTGGGGTAAACTAAAAAATAATCAAATTAATAATAATGTGAGGTATATGGCATCACCAACATAATCTTTTGGAGGAGTAATGGTATCACATTGCAATTACCAAGGGACATGAATCACCATCTGCGTCCCATTGGTGTTACACACAATAGGGATACATCACCCAATGTGTAAATGAACTAGTTACCAAACCAAACATGCATTATAAATAGAGAGGCAAGCAGAGATATACCAAAAAGGTGTCCAAATTCCAACATCATCAAATAGAAGTATGGGCATAGTCAAATGTATTATCAAGGCCAACACATGGCAAATTAGGGTTTCCAAAAAGTGTAGACCATCAACCTCATCATGAGGCAAATTGAATCAGATAACACCGACATGCAAGGATAAGATTCAATTTGCTAACATCACAGCGAATAAGACCAATTTTATGAATTAGAAACAACTGGTTCAACTATACACAAACATGTAACATCTAAGCTAATGTGTTACCATCAAGCCTGAGAGAGAGAGAGAGAAAGGAAATAATTAATTTTCCAATATCACTTATAAGAGGATGCAACATACCTCACTGATGTGTATATCAGGTTGGGATCCACACCCTAGATCCAATCAGAGTTTATCTTCACCTAATATCATATTAGATTTGTACCATTAATTAATGAGTATATTAAAACCCTAGAAATATCACCTTTTTACTGAATTGGATTTAGACTTTGAAAACTTCATCAATTGATTAGTTAGATTCTCTTAATCAAGAAAACATAACTTTTTGTCCTGTTTGGAGTTTATATTATTAAGTTTTAATTATTATGAATTTATTACATATATTTCAATCCCCAGAGTAATCCTTCAAAAACAATATTGGAATAAGGCTCTAAAACAATTTTTATTTGATAGAAAATATTTTTCCAATTGAAAAAATATTTATTTATAATTTTTGGACAAGTAGATTAAAAAATACAAATTTTGCAAAATTGACAAATTAGGAAATGTCACATCATCAAATAAACTCATAAGAGAGGAAGAGAGAGGGAGAGGGTGGGCCCAATAGAATGTCACCAAGTCACGGGTCCACGCCTACATGGCTTCATCAAAGTAATGAGAGAAACAAAAGCTAGAAGAAAACTTTACCCCTAAGCGAAAAATAATATGAAGAAGAAGAAGCAAGGGGTTGAATGGTTAAAGACCAAGGGGGATTGTCCCCTTCCTTTCTCACTCCATGGGCACCGAGTAACAAGTAGAAGATTGCTTTGATTTTAGGAAAAACTGTGATACTCGACTATTGGCCATATCGAGAGCTTAGAAAGGTAGAAGAGATCCATACAAACTCACCACTAGAAGGAATCGAACAATGGTGCAATGAGGAGATAGCAGAGACAATTGGTGTTGTACCATGGTCCTAACTTTACGACAGCAAAAGACACAATCTCAAACAAAATTGATGCTAGAGGAAGGTTGTGCGGTGCACAAAGGAGGCATGGGTATCGATATATATATGGGTGTTTGGGTTTAATGGCTCCCAGTGTAGGAACTTCAAGAGACTTCAAAATGAAATCAGGCTTTTCGTCAAGAAAGGAAACCATCTCATGAGTAAACACTCATTAGGTGTGAAATCATCTCATGATTTCATAGAATAGAAAATCTCAAAAAATTATGAAGAAATGAGCGAGATTTCAAAGAACAATCGGGCCTTGCAGCCAACGTCACAGTTAACTCATGTGAGCCTCCTACCTAGGGTAGGAGATAATCTCTCTATTGTTATATCTTGATCATACGGTCCATGGTTGGTGCAAAATAAGGAAGGCACATGACAACATTAAATCATTTCCCAATCAAATTCGACCAAAGCATGTATGAAATTATTTTCCTTTTTCTCTCTCTTCATTTGAGGGTGCCAACAAGCTCTAAACTAATTGAAACTTAACACCTAGGCTATTTTTGATATGTAGAATCTGAATTAGTAATTAGATTTTCCTTTTGAAGACTTTTGATTTATTAGTGAAGTACATCATGTTTTCTCTTTCCCCATGCATTAATGACTCTAGGGTTTCTCCAAAATTAATTAACCTTCACCCACAAGTCATATTAAGTGTGTTGGACATGAATATTCCATTAATTTCATTTTCTAAAGTTTTTGTTATTTTAATTAATGATTTGAAGGTTCTACACACTTTCTCTCTCCTAAATTCATCTTTTCATCAAATATTTATAAAATTGAGCGAAAATTGAACCACATGCCTATTTTAGCATGTAGAATAAAGATTTGGCATTGTTTTTTAAAGATATTTATTGTTTTATTTATTACATTTAAATCTTATCACTTATTTTATCCTTTTAATGAATTAAGAACATCTAGAAACATTCTAAAAATACAAAACTTGGTCTAAAAGCAATAATAAGTATGGGAAATATGACTTTCCATTGATTATTTTTTCAACATATTATTAATATTTTCAGTCTTTAAATAATTTTCTCTCTCCTAAATAAAATAAAATATTTAATATTGTCCATATTAGATAAAAATTCACACATAGACTAATATTGACAAGTAGATTATGAATTTTATATATGGTTCCATTTTTTAAGTCATTTAATAATTTATGTAATAATTTGGAGAAAACTCATATTTTCCAATTCCAATTAATGCAAAGACAATTATTCATTTTCCAAAATTATTAAACTTGCCATTCAAGTAAACATTAAGTCAAGGAAAATGAATTTATGCTTAGAACTATCTTTTGAGTTTCCCTTATATGATTTTAAGGAAAATCACTCATGTTCTCACTATTTGACAAATTAATTAATTTATTTCCACATATTCATGTTGAAGTATATATTAAACATTCCTTTTTCTCTTTCTTATTCTGAAAGGCCATATAAATTTCTAGTACAAATTTATTCATTATTATCCCACTTAAGTGGTGATTTTGTATTTTAGAACCTTATATAAACTTTCACTGAGGTATTTGTGAATAAACCCTTTTATTGAAATAAATAGTGAACACAGTTTCACCAAACCACTATTATTTCCAAAAATTGAACATCAAAGCCAAAAAGGATAGATAAGAAAGGAAAATCTTGAAAAAGGGGAAAAAAAGGGAATATGTCCAAATTTTAGTTCGTTATAGGTTCATATGATAGAAGTAAATCCTAGAATTCATGTGGAAGGGCCAAACCTAGGAGATTTGGAGGTAATTAAATTATTATGAAAAACAATTTGGGATGGGTTGAGATAAAAAAACTCCAGACAGAGCATGTATTATACATTATTTATGATGAATCTCTTTCTGCAGTTTGAATTTACATGTGAAGAATATAGTAGTTCCACCCAAAAAGAGAGTTGAGCAGAAGTGTGTGACATTTTTTGAGATTGGGAGATTAGAGATTTATTCTTGACTTGGATGTGTCTTATCTTGATTGTCTAGATATTGTGAAGCTCTACTTAAATCATAAGTGAGATGATTATGAATATCTATTATTGACAGTGATGTTTTTACTCAGATGATGCATGAATGGATCTCACTTGAGACAAAAATGTGACATATGTGTGTCATGTCACCTAAAAAAGCTTGACATAATATTTATGTAGCCCATAGAATACATGTTAAAGAAAAGTTGTATATATGAGTTTTTTTATTTGCAGAAACATTTAGAACTAGAGTTCTCATGATCATAATGTTACAACATAAACATCTATTGTAATAAATATAATGAATATGTTTTATGAAAGTTGGCATAATTTTGATAATCGTCATTATAATAACCCATGTTGTGTTGGATTGAATTTTAAGGAAAAAATTCCTCTTATAGTGGGATGAATATTATATTATGATGTTTAGGATTATTTGCACAAAAGTGACCATGTTGGAAAATAATCAGCTCTCCAAAATATGGGTTTTCAATCAATGTCTTTACAATGTCTATAGTAATTAGTTTTCCCTATTAATGAACAAAGATGGTATTTTTGAAATATATTGATAAGTCTTGAATAGAAAAAAGTGATATTGGCATTTTATATATAATTAAATCATGTATATAAGGATGAGGATATTTTGGTATTTTGTTGTTCAAATAAAATTGTATACATGAGGAGACAATATTAGAAAATATTGTTTAGCATGGAATGTGACCAATTTATGATTTGCAAAATCTTTAAAAGATTTTGAGAACAAATTTGCGATACATGACCTTCGATAAATTCCTTATTGGATTATGTTTAGGTAGTCAAACGTTCATACTTTCTCATTTCTCTTGGGATAAGATATATGGAAATATTCATTGAACATTTATTACATTTGGAGTCATTATTTTGACATTATGGATTTTTTATGATGGTATGCAGTTTTAATAATATTTGACCATTTGTCATAATTATTGTTTTATCAAACATTTTTGTTTTTATTTACTTCTTAGTTGAAAATGAGATTTATTGTCTACTAATAAAATGTTGATGTATTTTAGAAAAGGAAATTAGGAGTGTGAACTTTGGAATGCATTTTTCACCAAAAAGCATTCATTGTAGAAAGAGAATTATGAATTAAGATTTTTGATGGGGTGCCTTTGGTTGAACACCTCGTATGCAATAAATACTAAGCATCCATTGTGTACATGAAGAATTTTCCAAACTCAATAGACTGAAACCAGAAGTCTTTATCACAAAAAGGAACAATAAAGTTTGGTTTTAAGAAAATTAAGGCAAGTAATGTATAGGAGAAGAACTAATGCAATGACAAAGAACCTTTTAGAAAAACCACATAGCTCATTCCTTCATTCATTCATGGATCTTCTTATCCAAAAAGGGTGTCTCTATACCCCACCCACCCCCCTGTGGAACCCATAAAAGGAGGAAGGATCAAATCAAGAGAAGAAGGAAAGGTGATGATTGAGGAGGGGTGGTAGTGGAATTTTCATAGCCATCGTTGTCATGGCCAGCAAAACAATTACTACTGGGGAAATGTAGCATGTTAGGCATGCCATTGGTCCAACATTTGTAATTTAAAGAATAAGGGAAGATAGAGTGATGTGGATATGATGAGGAATCCAGTTGGTGAATCTTAGGGCCACTGGAACCAAGGTCTGGCAACGACCCTAGCTGGAGAAGTCAGCGACTGGTTCTATTTCAGCATTGAAATAGCGTACATGAGGTAATGAATGAGGAGGGAGAACAAATGTTGTACGTTAATAATGAGTGCCCATTCCGTTTTAACTTTTGGTCCAGACTCTAGTTGAGATGAGCTCAACCACACATTGACAACATTGGAAGACAATATTCTTTATATATTGAGGTAAACCCCTTTTAACAAGGAAATTATCATGATATTGCAAAGATCATATAACATTCAAAAATGTTATACTTATGAAAACCTATATACCTTTTTGAAAATAAATGTGATTTATAATCCTACAAATATATGTCAAATAGAAGATATATATATAGATAAAATGTTACATATTAACCCTTTTGACCTTGATCATACCTAGATTAAAAAATTGAAGCTAATTTAAAACTTTTATCCATATAGATTGAATGTGTCTATTGATCTGTAAACATGGTGGAAGACCCAAAGTTATTTTACCACGTGTATGTCATAATTTGATAATGTCAAGTATATAGAATGAGATGTGTTTCAATCTAAATGATGAATATGATTTATAGTATACAGCACAAATTAGGGGTTTTACTTAGAATACTTTTCACCAAATTTTACCAAGTATCCAATATTGATATGAACCCAAACCAAGGAATGCTGATTTATCATGCTTGACCACTACCTTGTCCACTATTACTGAAAGAATAATATGTTCCCTCTTGAAATATTTGATATTGTAGATTACTTCCTCACATATTGTATTGTATGAACTACATGTTATTTAAGATGACTTTTAATATTATACACATAATTATAGTTACATTCACACAGACACACACATATCCAGCTATCTATCTATAAATCTATCTAACTATCTATTTATATATATATATATATATATGTGTGTGTGTGTGTGTATGTGCATGATATTGACATTAAGGAATTGTTTATTTTATAATATATTGATAAACCTATGCCTTCCATATCGTACATGAATGGGTTTGATGGAACCTAGTAAATGGATGATGTTTGATTCCATATTGTGAATATTTTGGTTGATGGAACTAGGCTAAGTACCCCTTTCATATGCTGAAAATTGTGGACGACAGAACCAAAATTATGATAAGAAATACATAATGGAAATACAAATTAAACACATCATTTCACATAAAATAGTAATCTATATTCGATATTTTTGACTTGTTTTCCTCTAAGTCCTAACAAACTATATGTTCATATTGAATTTCATGCTTCTCATTTCAGTATTTTTATCCTTTATGGGAGTCATATAGACAATACATTTGTCATTATTGTTTCCTCTATTTAATATTATAGGTTTAGATTGATCTTTGATGCAAGGATGGATAGATGAGTGTTGTGAGAAAGTGTCAGGCGGATGTTGTTTTAGATCCTATATATTGTTGTACATAGTCATTTACATATTACCATTATTTGGTTATCAAGTTTTCGTATAAGGTCATTGCAATATCCTCAATTTTGGTGGAATTGAATTATATAAATATAAAGAATGAATTGATACGTGAAATTCCTAATGGAATTATTGATGGAATAATAATGTTATCTGTTTTGTAGCATGGATGCAACCCAGTTCCCATGAGACAATTTGGTTTGAAAAATGGTCCTTGGGGAACAAGACAAAGAAATAAGAGATTTTGTATTTTTGATAATTTACCAAGTAATTGTCTCCTCCAGTTTGGAAACATAAGTTGTGAGGCATCTAGTGCTTTTATTTCAATATGACTTTTTGTATACTTAAAATAATAAGAAAAAATAAGAGAACTCAAGAAAATGGGAGGAAAATGGATTTTCATGAGATAATGATAATTTATTTAAAGAAATTCTTAAAGATTAAGGTTGTATATGCAATATATCCCATTAGATACCAAATCCAAAATATAAGTTGGGAAAGGAATTTATTGTTTTCCCTTTTTCACTAAAGTTTTCCAAATCTTAGTTTTAGTAATAGAGAATGGTGGTTTTACTTTTCATGACCTTTGGGACTAGGGATTAAAAGATATTAGTTTTGTTGTCAGGAAAGGAGGAGGGTTATAATGAGTCTTTCCTTATGTGATATCTTCCCAGAACAATCAATCCAAAAACTCTATACTATTTATACGGGAGTCTCCAAGAGATGGAATACCACAATTTTCCCCTCCTTTGTTGTGTATATCCTCCCTTAATAGTAACCAGTAGAAAACCCCTCTCTCCCCTAGCATGACAATGTCCTCCCCTACCGATTTAGTCTGGAAGGTCTCTCCATGGCAATGGTCATCGACTTAGTCGTACAGAAAGGGTAGCGAGATAGGCATTGCCAATTTGCCTTCTTCCTTTGCGACTGAGGGAAGTTGTTTTGAAAAGCAAGGAAAGTAGTCTAAACACCTCAACCTAGGTGCTAGTCGATGTGGGAGTAGTGATGCATATATCAAGGATGGAGGGGAGTGGGTTGAGGAGAACTAGGAGGAAGTTAGGTTTTTGCCTTCCTCACCTTCCTTCTTATGCATACGGAATACCCTAGCTTGATAGTAACGAGGCATGAAGCTTGGAAGCTAAAGGAAATGGTGTTTATCCTAGAGGATGGGTAGGAGGATCTACAATTAGGTGAGGTTCACAGGATCTTGTCATCGTGTTAGGATGATAGGTCATGTGGTGCGGAAGTTGATGAGGGTAAGGTCCAGTAGGGAAAGAGATATTAGGCTCGGATGAAAGGTAGTGACCTATGGCAATTAGAGTTTAAATGAAGTTAGTGTAAGGTTGATCTTCGTCATCCTGATGGTAATTCTGGTGTTGGGTGGCAATGAGAAATGGTCTGCATCATCAAAGGAGGTTCTCCAATGGCTACATTCATGGATGCATTAGTGGAGACATCGTGTTGAGGGAAACCTCATGCACAGACAAGGTGCTAGGAAGATGCCTTGGTAGGTTGGCTTAGACCGACCAGTTCAAGGCAAAGGCTAGATGCAGTCCATGTGCAAGTTTTGTTGATGGACTGTGGGTCCTGGTTAGTTTGGCAAATGAGAGCCCACCATGTCACCACCAACTAGGTATTTGCTTCTAATTCCACTTTTGTTTATTAAATCTTCTGAAAATTGTAGAAATTAGTAGGAGTGTTAAAATATAGATAAGTTATATATCAAATTGATTGAGAGGCTGAGTATAATTTAAATAAATAGTTTTAGGCCCTAGATATGATCCTAATTCCAAAATTAGTGTGAATATGTGTTAAAGTGATGATTAATGCATATAAACCCTAGAATTTGATGAATAGGTTGTTAACCATGTTAAATATGATTCCTTGATATGTAAACTAATAATGTAGAATATAATGGTAATTTAACATGATTATGATCATTATGATGATAATTAGAGTTTTTAAAAGTTGATAACCATACATGTCCATGATTAGGGTTTTAACATTGTAAATTTCTATGTTGTTAAAAAACTTATTCTGATCTAAGTGATCATAATTAAAGGATATGATGGATCTCGTGATTGGGGTCCTCACATAATGTTCAATATGCTATGGAAATAGGGTTTCATTCTTTTTCCACATCCAAAACCCAAACATGACCATAAACACTAGATTACAACCTGACTAGGGTTTAATTTGAATAATGTGATGATAACACTTTAGGATTTACATACATGTAGATTAAAGGTTGATTGCTTGTATGTTTTTATTGGATTGACTTAATATACTTGAAGTATATAATGCATGATATCTTCATGGTTCATCATTGATGTGTGCGGTTATAATTATAACTACCCACAATAGTTTTCCATTGTTTGTTGGGGATTTATCAAGGATTGAATGAATAGACTATTGAGTGTTTATTTACATTTTGTTGCAATATAATGACCCAATGAGTATCATCAATAAAGACATTTGAACCCTAGGATGACATGCATCAAGCAGTGTTGCACATGAGCCCTGGAGGGACAGTGATCACAACTAAGATACCATATGAGACTTGGGTTTGAATATGCAAAGAAAATGTCAGTTCTCATTTGCAATTAATTAGATGAATATGTGTTCTTATGTACTAGGAAACTTTTTCATGCAACCCACCTACACAGTAAATTTCAATATATTGCTTCGTGCTTTTCTTCACGCTATTTTAGGTAGATGCATTATATGAAGATGTCAAGATATGATAAGCCAAATGAAATTACCTAAAGGCATTAAAGCTAAGTAAAGGAAGATTAGATATATACTTCTTCTAATATGTACAGTTCAGAGCATAGAAATTCATGTAACTCCTTCACGGAGCATCTTGCAAACAACATTTAATTTAATGCAAATTATTTTCTATTATTTGTTTATTACTAAATCTGAATCTTGGAGAATTTTATATAATGGCTCTCCACTTTTTGGGCTCCCCATTAATTTGGGGATGCTAAAAATAAAGTTCTTTACATTCATATAATTCTTCTATATATGTATCATATATTTCTATGGTATGTGAATAATCTTGTGCAATTATGCATAGTATTTCATTGTGTGTGATGATCCTTAGTATAGATATGATCGTATTTTGAGTTAGGAAACCATGTTTGATACAACTTATTTTATGTTGTAAAGCTTTTTATGTTTGAATAAACATGTTATAAAGAAGTTCGTTGGTCTTTTCAATGAACATAAGATATTGTAGAAGTAGTAGATTTTCTTTTGTATGAAGTTTTCATATATAAAGAGGGATATTGAGGTCATTTTGTGTACCTCTTGATTCTCTTGTTGTGTTTTTTGTTCCACTTTGTAGAGGACCTCCTTTTAGTGTCAATCTTTGCCATGGTAGAGGCATTGTTGTCTAGGGAGAGTGTCATATAGATAGTTGTTGACCAACTACTCCTATGTCTGACTTAGGTTAAGAATTTGTGCATAACAAAAGGAGGATCCTTGATAGTTCTGAATATCTAATTACTGTACAGATGATATTGAATATTAGAAAGTATGAAGTAAAGTCCAAATGAGGTCATGATTAAGGTGTGATATTCCAAGGGACACTGTGACATACCAAATTTTAGGTAATAGATCTATTATGAGTTATAGTTCATATTTTACCCCTAACTTAGGAGCATTACAAAATTGTCCTTCATTTCATATTTGAGTCAGTTGTTTTGATTGAATATAATGTTATTTAATGCAAACTAATACCCTTTTAAGTATGTTGTGTTTATATGAGCTATTCTCCTCCCTTGAAAGATAATTGCAAATAGGTCCATCAATTTTAATCACTTATCATATTTAGCTTAACTATGACATCCTGATATCATTTTGAGACATGTTAACATTTTGCGTCAAGATATATTGAGTTCACATTGTACCATTATGAATTCTCAAATACTCAATTAATGACTTTGGAATAACTTTAATATATTAATTAAATCAATGAACACATTTATTAGAATAGCTTACAATTGAAGGACAATTAAGACTATCCATAGATTTAATATAGGGTGTTAATATACTTTCTTACAATATGGTTTGACTAGCATAAACATTTGTGCAAGATAATCTTAAATGAAAGAAATTCCAAAATATTATATATATAATTTAGAAAGAAATTTAGTATTTCACTATCAAATAAGCATGTCATAACTAATGAAACCTGAAAAGCGGACCTCCTCCTTCAATTTGAAAACATGCATGACCAAAATCAAAACCCTCCCACATTCATTTACGTAACTGTCAGGATGATTTAACATAAGTCCATGTCCTCCAATCCTCTCTTTCCTGCGTCATCTACTAGTTGAGATGCCTTTATTATCTGCCTCAAGCCATAACTACAACCATCATTAATGAATTCTCATGACTAAATAGAAATGATAATCAAACTAACATTTCCTCATATATATCATCTATGCCACCTCCCCTCCCGACCATTTACTCCTTTACTTCCTTGTCTCAATCTTACAATACTCCAAGCAATCAACAAGGTTATAAGAGGCCCCAATCCTTCTCTCACCTCCATCACAATCATCCCCAACCTAACAATAATGGCAATCACATTCGTTATGTTCATCCTCACCATCAACCCATCCATGGACGACCTATTTGCACCCTACCTTTCTTCTTGTTTCTGGATAAAACTCTAGAAACACCAATCCACCATTCTATTAACTAATACACTCTCAGTATTGATTCAACGTCTATCCTTATGAGTTGTACACTCTCATAGCCTCTACATATGGATGCCTAAGATTAATTCTAGCTACAACTATGATAAAGTTCCTCAACATCTCAGAAATACCTCGACTTCCAATAACTTGATCCCTCATCCGTCTGGACCATGCCACTCATTGTTAAACATTCACCATGTCGCCAAAAATCTTGGTCCAAGACAGGAACTCGATCATATGCTCGATGAGTTCTACTGAAGATCCCACATGTTGCTAGTATCAACAAATTTACATAAGATTTTATCACATGTGCCTTGGCACTACACCAAATCTAGTGCCACTACAAATCATCCCCTTGAAGCCTTCCATTTTTGGTGAACCCTGAAGGAGTTTCTCAACCAACTTAGACCTAAAGCACGTTGTCTACATGTAAACATGGGATGCTAATGATGGCCTAGAAACCTTCTACCTCCGCATCACTTCACTACAGTGCTTCTTGAGATGGGGACAATTCTAGTAGAGATCATATGGCTCAATGGCCACATGATGAAGTTGAGAAGGTCCTACAACCCTCTGTGATCTTCAACAACTTGACCAACAACTCAACTAGCCTACTCACAACCTTTGAGATATATATTTTGTCACCCTACTTGAAGATAATCATGTTCTGAAGAGCATGACCACTATCACATGTGGACAAGAGAGTTACTTCCATTATCAGTTCATTTCTATTTGGCCCTAAGACAATTAGATGAATTTATGCTAACTATCTTTCATGTGGAAAACAATCTAGAAGGAATCCAACTTCCATAGGTAAGTAACTCCTTTTTTTATATATTTTAATTTTGTAGAATTTGATAGAAAGGGAAATGAAATATAAATCACATTAACAACCAAGACTCATATTCCAATACACCTAGTGATTGAAATGACAAAACCTCTCAAACTGATGAATATAAACTAACTACTACACATAAGAGGGTATTGGTATTAATCTTATAACAAACCTATAATTTATGTATCATTTAAAATTGATGAAAATGGTTAAGTCTAAATTTGTTATATAGAAGATTATATTATGTTATATACATGAACATTGCTATATTGAAAACTCATCATAGTTAATTAACTACGTAAATGTTCGTCACATCAATAGCAATATATATGTCTATGCCTCGATAAGTGGATGAGTAATAAGTTAGTAATTTAAATAACTGTAATAAACTATAAGCACATTATAAAATCAAACCCCAGAAACATACATGCTAGAGTATAATTGAATAAATATTTTGAGTTAAAATAACATTACTAGTAGAGAGAGACAATATGTAGGAGAGCCTATTTGATCTTACACAACCACACATTTTTAAACAAATTCTATTATAACACTTTGTCATTAATTATATGAGGATTCCTTCATTTCTCATATTGGTATAATTATGTTTTTCTGTAACATGACACATAAGTATGACCATATAACTAGTATGCATTGATCTATGTATGATATCAACGCTAAATATTCCTAGCAAGATTAATGAAAATCTATGAGCCTAGTACTAACAAGAATTATGCTACAAATAGGGGATAAAATCATATTAGGATTTAATCTAGAGAAAATGTGATAAAACATTTAAATATATATAACCTAACAAGACAAAATATTTTTACTTGCACATTATGTACAAACACAAGAACATATCACATTCTTCAGTGCTTTACATGATTCGAGAGAAGAAAAGATAAGAGACCAAAGAGTTAAATGGATGAATTAAAAATCCATCTTGAGGATGACGTCCCACCCTTACAGATGCTCCAACTCAAACTATCTTCCCTCTCTAAAAGCTTTGCCAAAGTAGAGAAGCTTTATTGCACCCTTAGAGAAGAAAAGGAGAATAAAATGATGAATAATGGAAGTTCTTTTCCATGAAACCTCTCCTTATTATCCAAAATTGCCTCTCTTGTGCTCTACAACATTCTCTGGTCATCAACTTTTCAAATGACGAGTGATAATCACAGCATATGGCTACTATTGTCTTCAAAATGAGGGGCGATTGTTTTTAAAAATATGTAGAAATTGACAAAGACATGGTGTGTCTTTTGGAAGACACAGTGTGTCGCTCAATGTAACCCTTGGGAAAATTGCTCTCCGTGAATAGTACAATGCATGTCACTGACACAAAATGTTGTGTAGTTGTAACTGGTGTCGACCTGGAAAGATGTCACACGCGGTGTGTTAATAAACATACACCGTGTACTTTGGTAGAACTTTGAATCTCAATTTTTGAATGTGTGGACATGCTGTGTCTGGGTAAATGACACGCCATGTCTTCTCTTCTATAGTCTGGCACAAAATCCTTTTGGAAACTTACATGCCATGTGTTAATAACACACACCATCTCTTCTGCTAGTTCATCGAGGATTGCCCTTCCTGAAAAAGTTACACGATGTATGTAAAATAGCACACGTCATGTCCTCTTAAATTTCTTTAGGATCAAATCTATATCAAACAAAAATCATTTGGGAATTCAACTAAGGATGTATTTGGGTTGCATTAGCCCCAATTCATCATCTTTATTGTGTACATGTGATCAAATTCATGCAATAAGTAAAATAACTAAAAAGATGAATTGAATTTGTGTGTGAAAATGTGAAAAAGTATATATGATATGCACACATTAGGTACATTGTGACACATGAGCATTGACTATGAGTCATGTAGAAGGGATTTGTCCCTCCTATTGGAGTTGATATCTTGGCCATTTGATAAGTGAGACTGAGAAAATGTATGACCATACTCATAAATGCCAATATATGATATTGAGCTTATATGCATATATATAGTCTTCTCTAGTTCAAGGAACCAGACTAGTTGATTAAGAGGATGATATTACCATGCCTCACGTTCAATATGGATATTTGAAACAAAGGAATTATACAATCGTAGTAACATTGATAACAAATATAGGTTGAAGTTGTTTTCCAATTTTCCAATTACTTTGGTAGATGTGTTTCTAAATATCACTCATTTCTTGTGATGTCATAAATTATTTATGGACATTCAATTCTAATGTAACATAGGATATATAGGGTCACAGACATAGGATACTCCTAGAATAGGAGATTTTTCATGAATAATTACCTGACTGGGAATGTGAGTCGGTCGACTCAAGTGTTGAGTTGATTTGTTCATGTGTCGTGATTACCAAAGTGTTTAGGTAATAAATTTAAACAACATTGGCTGATACTTGGTTGAGTGGTAATTTGAGTCGACCAAATCAAGCGTTGAATCAACTGATTCATTTGTTGAGTCAACCAATTCAAGTGTCTAGTCGACTGACTGGAAATCAGTAAGACTGGATCAAGGATTGATGTTGTGTCATGTTGTGCATCCATCGTTGCATTGAAAGCCAATTTATTTGCAAATAGGAAAGCATTTCAATCGACCGATTACGAGTTCATTTGACCAAATGGATTGACTGAATCAAGTCTTGATTCAACCAACTCATGATCTGCAACAACTAGAAATTTAGGAAAATTTATCTCTTTGACTCCCAATTCAACTTGAAACCCTAACATTGACCCTCCTACAAATAGAGGGGTAGTCAATATTTTAGAAGACACAAACAACACTAACAAATATTTTCCTCTCATATTTCTTGTAACATGAGAGCCTAAGCATGTCTTACCCATTAAAGGGAGAGATAGAAATGGAGAACAAGTCAGTGCTAGCACTTTGGCACTGAAGGGATAGACTCCTTTTCGTTGGCTTTGGTAAAGCACAAAGAGGAGTTCTCGGTGGTCCGCATGGACTGTGATAGAGGCGTGAAGGCATTTTCCAACATGCTTGGAGGACTACGTTATCCGTCGTCCATGGTGTCACTCCAGGAGGCTGTCCCGACTGCCGTCTAAGTACTACCAGATCAAACAACATCATGCTATGAGGATTGTCGTTGGACTTTCTCTAGGATCAAGTATATACATCTAAAATTATCTTTCCTAAATACATTGTTGTTGGAGTGATCTTCTTGTTTGGGATATGAGAAGAATTTTTTTATATTTCTATTTCCTTATCTTCTACCTGAATCCCCTAGACTTACTCCATGCCTTCCTTCTCTACCCTTGTTGTATTTGTCTTTATATCATGGATCACTGTCATAGAATGCCCTAGGAGGAGAAATCTTAGATAATAGATAGTTTTTTGTTGACTACAGAGCTTTTCATCAACCTCAAAGCTTTCTTGGAGTCTTCTTCTTATGAATTCCTTTCTAGTGTTATAAGGTTTGTGATATAACTAATGATGCATTTAGTACCAAGTACATGCAAATTGAGATATGTAATAAATATGTTTAAAGATTGTAATTTATGCAACTTTAATCTTGTGTTATGAGTATATGATGTTGTGTTTTCTATATAGACTTCATACATAGTGTCTTGACAGTAACATGATTTTTTTCTCACCACACTAAAACATGGTTATTCATTACTTCCTTGTATTTACTTAATTGAACATGATAGGATGATTAAAAAGATTTCACTTTTGTAGTTTGTATTATTCTATGCTCTTAAGGAGTGAAACTATACACTAGTCATGTTAGACATATCTAAGAATGTTTCAAGCACTTATTCTAGCCGTTATATTCTTAAAAATATGTGCACATGTTGTACCAAACAGATACATTCTATTTTTCTCATACCACAAAGTATTACTTTTTTGTGATTGAAATAAAGAGAGATGACCTTGTGACATTTTAGTATAATACCCTAGAAAGGGATTTGATATTGTACAGTTTTAATATCTTTTGACTCTCTAGAGACTGTCTTCACTTGTGGTGGACCACAATGTGGTCTATGAGTGTGATTATGTACCTTCTATGAGAAGTTAGATTTTTGTAAACACATATTTATACCTTGTGAAGTTATGATACTTGGCTAACTACTTTCTATTATTGCCTTTGCATGTAGCATGTTTGGCGCAACCTTAGAACAAAAAATCTAACTAAATAGGAGAACATTCATCTTGTAGAGACATGAGCCCGTAGATCTATTGTCATGGTTTGTTAGGGGGGGAAATAAAATGAGTAAATCTTGTAGCGATATAAATTGTAGAAAGATGCTCAGAGCCATATACTAGTGAGTATATGGGAATGTTTGGGTATTATACACACCTACGTGTTTAAATTATGGTCAGGAATTAGTAATCCCAATAGTCCAATAAAGGATGGTATATAATAAGAAATAGAACTTTGGAATTTTTACATGTCGGGTTGTTATCTTAAGTTGGTGATGTGACTGTGTACCCTAGGTGAACCTGTGAATTGAGGATGCACTCTTAAGAAAATCCATTGTATACTTAGCCAATGGGATCTCTACTTTTTGGTAGCATAGCTTTGACCTGAGGCTTGTGGAGAGATCTAATGGAATTTTGGTATCATTAAATATTAGACATATTACTATAATAACTTAGAAGCACTCTAGCTTGTAGATTGAGTGTCACAACTCAATCTTACTAAGGAGTGTTCAAATATGTAATCTAGTCAAGTAACATATATGTTTAAGTGTATTTGGAGACGAACATGGATGTGCTCATGATGTGAATATTCTTTCCTTATTGCAAATGTTGCCGACTATACTTGTAATTAAGATCTTGCCTATGTACATATGGTGGAACAGGTATTATGTGATCATCGTGGATCCTTAAATATATTATAGTTTCTAGTCTCTTATTGTATAATATGTCTGGTAAGTATTTATTATATCTGGTATGTATAGATGTATCATATGTTATATCATATTGCTGGAACTTGGGGTCTCACCATGTGGTTTTCTACATCTTTTAGGTGATCAACAAAGTTTTCCTGGCTCTAGCAGAGATGAATATCCTGGAGGGAGCCAATCTTAGTTAAGGAGGTAGATGATGTCAATGTGATTGGATCCTAGAGGTAGGTGATGTTTGTGTGGCATCCTCTTAGGATTAAGTGAAGTTTATTTATAGTTATAATGGTCAAGCATTCTCTCTATACACCCAGGTTTATGCAAAAAGCTTTTATCTTATATATTCCTGACTAGAAATTTTGACATGCCTACATGACCTTTAGAGTTGTAGTTATGCAAGTTGTTAGATTTTTGTACGCTATTTAGTTACATACCTTATGTAATTTTGAAAATATATAATAGATTATTGATATAATATGGATATGACTATGAAGATATTTTCTGGGAGTTACAAAGGTTTGATAATACTATCCTTGTTGTTGGATGAATTTGAATATGTGTTCATTATGTGTCTTGTGTTGATGATGTCATTCTTTTTTTTATTTGGGATTTATTTGAGTGATCATGTTCTTGTGGTGATGAGACATCAAACTTATCAAGTTGCATGGATTACACCAATATGTTTTCATGGGGCAAAAACACTAATTTCAATGCATCTAATTTTCATAGTTCAACTCTATTCAAGATCTCCCCACTGGTAACAATTAGGAGTTTAGGACAAATCAAATATGCACTTTACATGTACATTATAAACGTGATATCTGATATGTGAAATTTGAGAAAATCATAATATTTCAATTATATGGAATATCTATTCTTTAATATTCACATAGATGGAAAATAAGAAGTTTTCATAAATTTGTATTATTTAAATTCCAATGTCTTTATAATCTGGTCAACTTAATATGATTATAGCATAAGAATTGGTGAACCAATTTTTTAAGCATAAGTCAAGTTATTGACACCCATATCCTTGATCTAAAACATACTATAACCAAACAAGTTTGTCACATCAGTCAATATTGTATTGTAACCAAAACGGATATATAATATATGGATAAAGATGCCATGAATATAAATATCTTGAATTTTTTAGTAAACCTATGTGTTACATTAATTTGATACAACATATTGGTCATTCTGTTCTTTGAGGTTTTGTTTCAACCATTTAATGATTCAACAAGCCTAAACATTTTGAACTCATTCCTATAGGTCATATGTCACATATTATTCAATATTCATATCCTTGAAATGTCCTTATGTAAACATATTTCTATTAAATAGTGAAGATATATGGAAGCTAGTACTATGAGAACACAAATTGTGGGCATGTGGGACATAGGTGAATCCATATTCATAAACTTTCATTATTCCTTACCCCTTGTATAAAAAACTAGCATTTTATGTTTTGATTGTGTTGTATGTATTTTTTCCATTAAAAGACCTATGCACCATACCTGTGAGGTTAACATATAGTTTCCCAAGTTTCATTGGAGATAATATATTGTATTTCATAACTGATGATTAGGATAGCATTTTTGTATTAAAATTAAATTATTCATACTAGTTTTTGTTTGGAATAGATTCTTAAACGAAGTAGCATCCATAAATTCCAAAATTTCCATATATACTAAATACTATAGAACTAATAATTAGAATTATGTACCTATGCCCAAATAACTCAAGATATGGATGGTATAGTCTTCAAACACAACATTTTTTAGTTGTGATCGAGGAAGAGAACCTTAGTAGGCAACCCCTATTATGGACTATATGGAATTTATCTTTCAACCTCTAGAGATCTTAAATGATGTTCAATGTTAATGTTTGGGGGGAATATTATTCCAAATATGAGAAGCCATTTTTAGGAAATAAACTAAATATAAGGATGTAATAAATATATGTGAAGAGGAGAACTTACTAACCCTAGTAAGGTGTCATTGTTCTGACTATTTTTTCCTATTTTATTTTGGTACATAAGAGGTGCTATGTTCATAAAAAAAACTATAACTGTTACATTTGACTTGAAATGAGTTTGAGATGTACTTCCTTCCCCTACAAAGATCAAATCTATCATACTGCTTTGATTCCTCACTTTTATTCTTAATGATTGGAAACATGTCAAATGCTTCATTTATGCTTTCAGTCAAAAATTACAATACATATTGCTTTCACAAAAATGATTGTTGAAGTATTTCTTATTGTTATATTATGTAAGAATATGGATTTACCAAATGTCAATATGCATGGAATGAATTACTCATTATTTATGCGAATAATATGAAAGGGATTTGTACATGTTTATCTCTTCAACATATCAAGTTTATGCTTCTTATAAATGATTGAATTACAGATTAAGTCGAAGATTAAATTCCATATATTTATATTTGTATCTATGAGATAATATCTCCCAGTTAGGATCATCCTTTGGACCCATCTAGATAGAGTAACCTTGTGAGTCCCCTCATGTGCCCACACATGAAGGTGCCTTTCAAGTCACACACTGGCCCAACTAGCATGACATGATTATTAAAATTGAGGGAACAACCAATGGTTCATTCCCTATCCTTGCATTGGGGTTCCTCATTCACTACCACATGAGATACATAAAAACTTATTTGACACAAATGAACATGCCACATATAAGATGATTAAATATTTTGATTACCATAAATGATACCAATTTTCAAAAAAACACCTATTTTTATTTAAATCATGAACAAATATTAATTGCATGAAAATAAACATTGACATGAAATAAACAATCATCAATACATCTATAATCCAATTTCTTGCATTTACATTCAATATAATAGAAGTTATCTAGAAAATATAGGCTCAAGTAGGATACTACAGTGAATCATAAAGATGGGTCTAAATCAATGACTTAACAACACTATTCTTCAAGGAATCATAATTGACTCTTTAATTCTTAACTTATGAAAAAAATTAAATTTTGCAAAGTTACTGACATTTCTATTGGTACAAGGCATGACACAAAAAAGGATTAACTAGTACAAATATGAACATGACCTCCATTACCTACTGGCTAATAATATGGTTTGAATATTTTGGACTACCCATATAGCAAGGTGCTCCTCCTTTTCAGGTAGCCAATCTATAAGTATTCTATAGTTAAGTGTGTTCGACTTGGAGGAGTACAAGAATTGGTGACCTATCAAGAAGTTAAAGTTGGTGTGTGTGTGGGTGAGAACAAAGCATGCAATTAAGATTGGTATTTGTCTTTGGGGACATTAATCATTTTTGGAACTCGACTAGGTCCTAGAGTTGAGAGCCAATGCATTACAAATGGCATTAGAGCTATTTTCCCTCTAGTAAGTAAATCTTGGTAGTCATGTGACACTCCAGCCTTCAAGTGTGCATTGGATATATGATGGAAATCATAATCATCACTGGTGGAACCACCCTTGTAATGGTTGCTATATGAACATAAGTTGGATGTAGATGAGCCATTATGTGTGTTTTAATTGAAATTGGGAAAATATTAGGAGGAAAGATTGATGAGATTTGATAAGAATATGAAAAGTCTAATTGATGTAGATTATGGTATCACATATTTGAGGAAACATATATGATGACCATAAAACTAATATTGGAATACTCCAACCAGCAAGGTGTAACTTTTTTTCATCTTTCTCATTAATAGGTACTCCACACTTAGTCATGTTCGACCTAGAGTAGTATTAGGATGGTTGACATTTTAGGAAGTTAAAGTCAGCTTCTGCATGAGTGAGGAGAAAGAGCACATCCTAGACTAGTTTTTGTTTTTGGAGACAATCATCATTCCTTAAACTCTACTAAAGCATGTCTCTTTGGGTCCAATCATTATAATTACATTTGATAATCTTGTATATTTGGGTAACTAAGGTTATATATAGGATGAAAAGAAATAGACACAACATGTTTCTTATTTTTGCATTTCTCTTCTATTGCAGTGTCAATCATCAAGTCATCTAATGGCATATTGCCCTTGTTCTTTTTTGGGAATTCATAGGCATTTCTTTATCCCTCCCTCCACTAGAAAGAAAAATCAATTTGGGATTACATTCACTAGTTAAGTTAGTATGATTAACTATGATAATACTACTACCAAATATTTAAACTAGGAGATCATAGATATCGATGGAAGGAACTTCATACTCAGAAGCCCCTCTAGGGGTTTTTAGGTGATTCTTAGACAACTTGTTAGCAAATGTTCCTCTCTCTATACATGAAATAGATACTCCAAATATTTTTTCTTTGTTTCTAAATCTTAATCATCCAATACACATTAATTGGATTACTCTTAATTTTTTAATTATGTTGGTAGTCATTAACAATCAGATTCAATCAATACTTTTGATATCTTATTGTTCTTAGCAAGATCCTGGGCAAGCTATACCAGCCAACTCATCATCTAGCAAACTTTTCATGCTTTGATTAGATCCCGTGCTCCCAAACAATTTTCTTCTTTCATCTTATTCCATAACACTTGAAATTGCTCCTTTCTTGTGATCCTTTCATCAATGTTAATCTTAACATATTCGTTGTCCAGTTCCTTCCATTGTGTATTAATTATAGATGTGTCAAATGTATTAGTGTTTTTCCATGTAACAATATTGCTTTGTACTTGCTTATTTATATACATAACTTGATCCATTCATGTTCTCGTGGTGTTTTCAAACACATGCTTGCTCCTTAAGCTCCACACATACCAACAAGTGACCATTAAAGTGGTAACCCTCTTAGTATCATAGTGGATGTTATTCTGAATCCATATGCTAGTTTTGTTTCTTCCAAAGAACAAATCCAGGTCAACAGCTTTTAAGATTCCTTTCCACACTTCCTTGGCATGAGTGAACTCTCTCGGAGCATGAAATCTCGTATCTTCATGTGGATTACATCTTACACACATACTCAATTTGGCAATCTATCTCAAAACACTTCCCTAATTTGTAAGGATAGCCTCATGGCTATAATACACAGGAAAAATTTAATTATGTAGCCAACTTTTGATTGACAAATGACATTCCTTTCTCTAAATTTTTCATATCATTGCTTGAAATCAGGTTAGCTTAGGCTGACTTTATGGAATAGTTCCCATTAGAAGTTAAATTCCAAACACTTATGTCACTATGATTAGTGGCAGGGAGGACATAGATGTCTAGGATTTCATAGATTGTGTCCCTAGGAAACCAATCATCCAGGAACGTGACATTCCATTCTCTATTAAGACTCTCACTTGGAGGTCCTGTAGATCATCAAGAATTTGCTACAACATTAAATATTTAAGTAAGGGGACCTCACGCAACCATATATCACTCCAAATATTTATAATGTTTCCAATCAAGATTCATACGAACAAGTGGTCAAGAATGAATTGTTTTCCTTCAAGCATTGCTACCCCCAATCTATATATAGATGCAACTTTAGATCCATCAAACTCATAGAACTTCTTCTTCATGCCCCTGCATCATACTTTGTTTCTACTAGGTCCTTAGATGGCATGAAGGTAGTATAAAGTTAGGCACCAAAAATGACATTTGAAATTGTCATGAGGATACATACTTATCACAAACAATCATGCTCCTTCTATCCAGTAATCATTCTCAATTTATGGGAATAGTATATATAACAACCCTGGATTTTTGTCATCTTGAGACTTAGAAGGCATGAGAGGACAAATTTGAAAAACGTTAGACAATCATATTAGAGAGCAATGTATAAGCATTATACATATATGAACTTTCAACATAACATACACCACACATTCAATCTCAACATTCAACATGTACATTTATAACATGAATTATTAAAACTTACATTACATAATTTAAAAGACAGTATTACTAGTCTACGATCATGTATGCTAACAAGATCTAAACATAATAGGTGTCGCATGTACAACTGCTCACTCCCATCTTTTTTCTCCCATGCTATCTCTGAACCTAAAACACATGTGAAACAATGAATCAACACAATGTGGTGTGTACGTGGGTGAAAGATACATGTATATTGTTCTTGCATACTTGGAAATTTTGAGAAAGAAGAAAAGGTAAAAGAAACATTATTTAATGTGATAATCAGGTAAACACAAGTTTTTGGGCATATCGTAGATGCAATTGTACTACTATTTATATCAGCACTTTATCATACATCTAGTATGGGAAAATTACTTTATAATACATCTAGCATGAGCAATTCATCATACATCCATACTAGGTAATATGGCATACATCCATACTGGGGCATTTCCCATTTGTGCTTACCTTAGTAGCTACAACTAATCAGAAGTTCTTTTATGTTCCCTTGAAGTTTTGGTGAAGCATATAATACTATTATGCATTCAAGAATTTATATACAAATAAAAGCATCCAAAGTACATCATATCATTATGCATCCATGTAAACTAGTCTTATACTTAATAAAACCCATGTACCTGAGTTCAAAGATTCTTATCATATCCATGATCATCTATTACTCTGATCATCTCTTGATTAATAACAATTAATGATCATTAACAAAAGGTTTACCATAATTGATGGTATTTAGGTTCAGATTAGGGCTTATGCCAAAACTAGGATCAACTAACTTAAAACATGTCTTCGATATTTTTGTACTAATCTAGATGTCATTATTTAGGTCTGGTTCAATTTTCATAATTTTCTGATGATTGAACTATTTTCAAGGAATTAAAATGAGGATAAAAGCATGTATTCATTCTTTAATAGAAATTGACTTATGATTTAGGTATATTACTCTGATCAAGGTACATAGATGGATTTAAATCATAAATAGGGTTCTACAAGAATTTTCTGAGAATTAATCTCAACTGGATACTATTTATTTTAATTAATGAACCCTAAATAGGAGTATTAGCATCTAAGTTAGAAATCATCGATAATAAACCTTCAAGAGTTTGACCTATTATCCGACCAGAGTAGCCCAGTTGGTTACGGATCGGTAAGTCCAAATGAAGGACCTGGGTTCGAATCACGCCGAAGGCGCTCTGTGAAAAGTAACACAAATTTGATTGGGCATGGGAGGGGGTGACCGGACCACACCCTCTCATGCCCCGAGAGTTTACTCTGTCTGGGGGGTCACAATTGTGGTGCTTCTACGGGGGAAGTTCTCTCGTAAATCAAAAAAGAGTCCGACCTATTGGTTTCATAACAAAGTACATAATTTTCTAATTCTAGCGATATTTTTGGGGAATTTATAGTCCAAGGCAACTAGTTTTAATCATATTTCTAAGATATGTACATTAAATGAGGTATTTACCTTTTCTGGAAATTCCTCGACCGTCAGATTCTTTGAGTTTGGCATTGGATCGGTACCACATATCACATGAGCAACATTGTGGTCCTCTATTGGGTCATTCATGAGACACTTGGTCCTTCAGTGGACCAACTGGTTCAATGTGGGTCTACCCTAGGTCGATTGGCTGGATCACTCAACCTTCCTCATGGATCATGTTCTCTTTAATGTGTCTGGTGTGTGGTGGTTTTTGTTTTCCTTCTACACATAGTAGGCGTTGTAAGGTGGATGAATGGCTGGAAGAGAGGCTAGGTCTCAACAATTCTATGACTCCTCCATGACCGAGTGCCCGTAACCAAGATGAAGACACACAAAAACATAGAGCTCTGGCATGTAGGTGAGATTATGATAGTTATAGTTACACCAACACATCTAAAGTCCTTCCCGAGCTCATCTTTTGTGAGTCAGTGATCTCCCATCTGCTTCATTTCATGCTTGTTCATCTACAACCGATTTGATGTCATAGTCCCCTTCGGTGAGCTCGCGAGTGACCAAACCACCAAAAATAGATGGCACTTCGAGGTGTTGGTGGAGATCTCTCCGGCAACCTCCAACACTGTGATGATCACTAGAGTCAGCATCACCATCTATAGGGGAAAACACCATCTTCATACCCCCAGGTCTCCTCTCTCAAAGAATCGCTTCTACGTCCAAAAGTCTGAAAGAAAGCATCGGAGGTCATGGATAAGACACATTATCTAGATAGGGGTAAGGTTCATTTGCTACATAGAACCCTATGATAGTAGGGACTGGAGGCTACTACCAAATCATCTACATGTGAATAGAGGTCTACCCGACCTGGACTCAATGAGATCCGTGGTGAAGATGAGAAGGATGGGTCACACATTCTCTTCCTTCAACCGTGGGTTGTTATTAGGGAAAGATTCAATAGCTCTAAGGATCGTGGATCTTAACTGTTTCCCCCTGATTTGAATCCCTTGATCAACACACTAGCACATAAGGGTGGGACTTGGTCTTCGGCTCTTAGTAAATTAGAGGTAGAAGATAGTTCAAGCATAATCTAATGCTGATCTCAAGACTACCAAGACTCCATGCAATCACCCATCCAACTGATGCATCACTGGTTGGAAAAGGCGACGCATACACCACAAAACTAGTGGGCTCCTAAGTCCAAAGGTTGTGTGACACATCCAAGTCTTGGACACTAACTTTATTAAAGAAAAGATCTTATCCAAACCCAAATATATATATCATAGACTTATGAAATTGACGCCTCATAACTTCCTATGTGTGCATGCTTTGCCTCTAAATCATTAACCACATATTCCTCATAGTGTATTACAAATTAAGATACAAATTTTATTCCCAAAATTTTATTTGCTCTTTAATCAACATACTCTAGTGTGGTACATGTGTAAGGATATTGAACACAAAGTATGCAACAATTCACCTCTAACATCATAAACACAATTTTGGCTTACTTATTATGGACATGATGCATCCTAGGTATTATTGTGCAACCATATGTATTCACTGATATCTTTAAATGGATGTTGAACCTCATAAATACATGATTCAGTTAACAAAATCTATTCATCACAACTGAACTCAATTCCATATCATAATAACCACTAATCACATCTTTAGTCATACTATATAAGGTGGAGATGATTCAAAATTGAATGATTATTTCCTCAATTTTGTGTAACCCTCTACTTAATTTAATGGTCCTCATATATTATATTGTATATCAAAGCCCCAAAATTTGGGTTATCACATTCACCCCACCTTAAATTGAATTTTATCCTCAAAATTCAATGGATCTCACTCTCAAGGTGGTAACAAAGAGTTCAACTTCATATAGGCCACCACTCCTAGGTGTCAAGCTAACAAAATTAGGGACATACCTTGAGTAGTTATCTTAGGATTTCAGAGCACAAGTGTGTAACCACCCAACCTCAATTAGGTTGAAGCGTCATTATTTTACCGAGATTGAAACATCACTTAGTATCTTAGTCATAACATGATATTCTTATATCATGGGATTTACATCCTCATAGTCCCTTAAGAATAAGGATTTTGTTTACTCATATGAAGATAAGGAGGTATTACTTAATGTTTCATCTTTCACCCTACTAACCCATGTAAGGTGATATCAAGATTTCATGTTTACCAAAACTATCACCCTTAGCATCATCAATGTGGTGTATGATCAATGTCATACTCTGATTTTTCTTATTAGAGAAAGTCTTACATAACCTGCTTAATTATTAGGATTTCACCCTATTAAAGCTTGCAAGGTGATATCAAGGATTCAAGTCAGTACTTACGAGAATTATCATACTTAAAATCATTATTTTTTTTGCCTATGATCAACATCATACTAGGATTTCATCATTAAAGGGGATTCCATTTTTCATATTAAGACATTTGGATTTTTACACTATTTTTGTGAGAGTTATTTCAAACTAGATTCATAGATTTAGAAGTGTTGAGGTCAGGAACTATATTTTTTATCATATAATTTATGAACGAAGGATATCTTCATTTCAAGCTCATGATTTCAAACTTATATCTTTCATCCATGATCTTAAGGGAAAGAGAATACATCAAGTCAATCTTATCATGATTTCAAACTTGTATATTACATGTATGATATATGAAGGGAATATAGGATAGGTCAACCTTATACGAGTGACTCCTCATATATAAATCATCTATACTGCTCAAGTGAGGCTTTTAGTATCATATATTAAGAAAGACGAGTGAAGGGAACAACAGTTATGAGTATGTTATGCACAATGCATTTTACTCTCAAATCCAGAGTTCATATATCACCTCACTTGCATCTAATGATGAGATTCACAAATATATGTCACTCAAGCTAGGACCTAACTAAATTAAAAGGATTGACTTTCTCATTGTGAGTCACCTACCCATCATTTTTTACCCAACTCTCACATATAGAATTGAATCATGCAAAAGGGCTCAACTCATATACTCAGGAGTAACCCTACTTAAGATGCATCATTTCACATATATCTCATATTCTCATATATTATAGGGTACGTCCTATGACCCTCTCCTTGTGTTATTACTCTCTCTGGAGTTCACCACGTATATTGTCCTAACATTGGAGGTCCTTCTTTGTAAAAGAGGTTGAGGCTCAGGCATATTCAACTTTATCTTAACTTACTTATCTTAAGTAAGAAAAGAGTATGTACTTTCATCACCTGGACTAATCTTAGATTTCTAAAATTGGATTCAGATCATATATAACTTAAATCTTTATAGGAAACTTATACCTATCTTAACTTACTTATTTTAAGTAAGAAAAGAGTATGTACTTTTATCACCTGGACTAATCTTAGATTTCTAAAATTGGATTTAGATCATATACAACTTAAATCTTTATAGGAAACTTATACCATCAGAGATCAAACTTACATAAGATTCCACATGCTTAGTTCATATATAAATCAGTCATATACTCTAATTATCACATATCCAATAAGGTTCTAGACATGTAATCTAGATCTACTCTCTCTTCTAGACTGATGTCACTCCCTTTCACATAGGTTGCATGAACACTAACTACTCTCCACTATGAGGGACATATTTTTATATTTACATATATATAATAAAATACTATATAGTTTTTATTTAAGAAACAAGATGACAGAGAAACTATAGAGGCTCAACCCGATCGGAAAACAAAACCAAATAAGCAAAACTGAGTGTCCCACACACTGTAGATAGTCTAGTGTGATGTCACCTAGAGAAATGGTGAGAATAAGGTATAGACTAGTGTAGCTACCCAATACATATGAGCTCTATATGGAAAGGGTTTAACACACTTGTCTAAGCCTAGTTCTCGAAAATCTAGGTTCTAACTTAGAGGCTAAGTCAAACCATATTCCTATAGAACAACTTATTAAGTTTCTAAGGTTTTAAGTGAAAGGTGATTTTTATTTTTATGTTTTATGGTGAACAATTGTTAGGTGTAGCTATTGTTCATGCTCTGATACCAACTGTAACGTCCCCATATTTTGTCGTCTCAAGACTTAGAAGCCCGAGAGGACAAATTCTGAAAATGTTAGAAAATCATATCAGAGAGCGATATGGAAGCATTATGCACATAGATGAACTTTCAACATAACATACACCATACATTCAATCTCAACATTCAACATGTATATTTATAACATGAATTATTACAACTTACATTACATAATTTAAAAAAAGTTTTACAAGTCTATGATCATGTATGCTAACAGGATATAAACACAATAGGTACCACCTATACAACTGCTCAGTCCCATCTTTTTCTCCCATGCAATCTCTCAACCTAAAACATATATGAAATAAGGAATCAACACAATGTGTTGTGTATGTGGGTGAAAGATACATATATATTGTGCTTTCATACTTGGAAATTTCAAGAAAGAAGAAAAGGTAAAAGAAAACTCTATTTAATGCGATAATCAGGTAAACACATGTTTTTGGGCATATCTGTAGATGCAGTTGTACTACTTTTTATATCAACACATTATCATACATCTAGTATGGGAAAATTACTTTATCATACATATAACATGGGCAATTCATCATACATCCATACTAGGCAATATGCCATACATCCATATTGGGCCATTTCACATTTATGCTTACCTTAGTAGCTACAACTCGTTAGAAGTTCTTATATGTTCCCTTTAAGTTTTGGCGAAGCATATAATACTAATATGCATCCAATAATTTATATACAAATAAAAGCATCCAAAGTACATCATATCATTATGTATCCATGAAAACTAGTCTTATACTTAATAAAACCCATGTACCTGAGTTCAAAGACTCTTACCATATCCATGATGATTTACTACTATGGTCATCACCTGATTAACAACAATTAATGATCATTAATAGAAAGTTCACCATAATTAATTATATTTATGTTCATATTAGGGTTTACTCCAAAACTAGGTTCAACTAACCTAAAACATGTCTCTGATATTTTTGTACTGGTCTAGAGGTCATTATTTAAGTCTGGTTCAGTTTTCATAATGTTATGATGATTGGTCTATTTTCTAGAATTAAAATGAGGCTAAAACCATCTAATCATTCATTAGTAGGAAATGACCTATTATTTAGGTATATTACTTAGATCAAAGTCTAGAGATGGATTTAGCTCATTAGTAGGGTTCTACAAGAATTTTCTAATAATTAATCTCAATTGGATACTATTTATTTTAATTAATGTACCCTAAACAGGAGTATTAGCATCAAAGTTAGACATAACTGGGAAGAAAGCTTTAAGAGTCTGCTCTAGTGGTTTCACAACAAAGTACATAATTTTCTGATTCCATGTGTATTTTTGGGGAATTTATAGGCCAAGGAAGCTATTTTTATTCGTATTTCTAAGATTTGTACATTAAATGAGGCATTTACCTTTTCTGGAAGTTCCTCGACCGTCGGATTCTTTGAGCTGGGCGTTGGATCGGTACCACGTATCTCATGAGCAGCACCGTGGTCCTCTATTGGGTCATTCGTGAGAAGCTTGGTCCTTCAATGGACCAGCTGGTTCAATGTGGGTCTGACCTAGGTCGATTGGCTGGATCGCTCGGCCTTCCTCACAAATCGTGTTCTCTACAATGCGTCTGGTGTGCGGCGGTCTTCGTTCAGCTTTTGCACACTGCAAGCCCCGTAAGTTGGAGGAACGACTGGAAGAGAGGCCCGATCTCGACACTTCTATGGATCCTCCATGCCTGAGCGCCCGTAACCAAGACAAAGACACAAAAAAACACAGAGCTCTGGCCTGTAGGTGAGATTTTAAGAGTTATAGTTGCTCCAACACAGCCTAAAATCCTTCGAAATCTCATCTTCTATGAGTCTGTGATCTCCCATCTACTTCGTTTCGTGCTTGTTCATCTACAACCGAGTCGTCGTCGTAGTCCCCTTCGCTGAGCTCGTGAGTGACCAGACCACCAAAAATAGATGGCACTTCGAGGTGCTGGCTGAGAGATCTCCGACAACCTCCAATGTTGTGACGCTCACAGGAGTCAGCGTTGCCATCTACGGGGGAAAAACACCATCTTCATACCCCCTGGTACCTCCCTCAAAGAATCGGTTCTACGTCCGGAAGTCTGAGAGAAAGCATCGGAGGTCGTGGACAAGACGCATCGTCTAGCTAGGGGTGAGGTTCATCTGCTACCTAGAACCCTCCCTGCCATGGTAGGGGCTGGAGGCTGCTGCCGAAACATCTACATGTGAGTACAGGTCTACCTGACATGGACTCAACGAGATCTGTGGTGAAGATCAGAAGGATGGGTCACACTCTCTCTTCCTTTAGCCGTGGGCTGTGATTAGGGAAAGATTCAATAGCTCCGAGGATCGTGGATCGTAACTACTTCCCTCTGATTCGAATCCCGTGATCAACACACTAGCACATAAGGGAGGGGCTTGGTCTTCGGCTATGAGTAAACTGGAAGTAGAAGATAGTTCAAGCATAATCTGATGTTGATCTCAAAACTGCCAAGACTCCACGTAGTCACCCATCCAACTGATGCATTGTTGGTTGGAAAAGGCCACGCATACACCCCGAAACCAGTGGGCTCCAAAGTCCTTTGGCTGTGTGACACATCCAAGTCGTGGCCACTAATTTTATTAAAGCAAAGATCTTATCCAAACCCAAACATATATATCATAGTCTTGTGAAATTAAGGCCTCATAACTTCCTATGTGGGCATGCTTTGCCTCTAAAACATTAACCACATAATCATCATAGTGTATTACACCTTAAGATACACTTTTTATTCCCAAATTTGATTTTCTCTTTAATCAATATACTCTACAGTGGTATATGTGTAAGGATATTGAACTCAAAGTATGCAGCAATTCACCTCTAACATCATAAACACAATTTTGGCTTACTTAGTATGGACATGATGCATCCTAGGTATAATATATTGTGCAACCATTTGTATTCATTCATATCTCTCAATGGATGTCAAACCTCATAAATACCTAATTCGGTTAGGAAAATCTATTCGTCACAACTGAACTCAATTCCATATCATAAAAATCACTAATCACATCTTTAGTCATACTATATAACGTGAAGATGACTCAAAATTGAATGATCATTTCCTCAATTTCATGTAATCCCTACTTAAATTAATGGTCCTCATATATTATATTGGATATCAAAGCCCCAAAATTTGGCTTATCACTGTATCACCCAACATTTGGGGGGGGGGGGTGGTTGTTGCAATGATATCCAACAAGGGAACCATCGAAAGTTAGATATATAACAAATTTTACTAATTTACAAAGTGGGAACTATTTTTTTTTTGCAATTATAACAACCAACACAAGAACCAACAAATGGCATGTGATCTAGAATAGATAATGCTCGCTCTATCGAAGTTGATTTTTTGAATTTTAAAGAGTGAATGAAATGACATATTGTAACTGAATTTTTGACATGGTCATTGCAACTATATAGATATATCGAATAGATCCCTAAGGACATATATAACTGGAGAAATACAACATAAAACGTTATAATACATTGCTGATTAATCACCTTTGTATACTTATCATAGAGATTATACTATATTCTCAATATAAAGTGGTCAAGAATATGATACACTTGTGCATCTTATTTGTTGTTAACCAAGCCTCAATTGCCAAGCACTCATAGATTAACAAATGTGAGCAGCTATGTGAACTTTAGGACACCATTCAACATATGCAACCTAGGATGGAGCGCCACAACAAGGCAGGAGATGACGTCTTAACTCGTAACAAATAGGAAGAAGAGCAGCACATACAACACACATTGGCAATATCTAGAGTTAATGATAATTAGGGAGCATGTCTTCATTTGTTACCGATGTAAACGCGTCACACCTTCACGGATTTCAAAATTACAAAGAAAAGTCAATAGTATATTGCTCGTAAAAATAAATAAAATCAGGAAAATAGTAATTGTCAATATTCTTGTTACTTTTATGTGGTGCAAAAAGATTACCAGTGACCGTAGAGATTTCCCAAACAAATTGTACTCTGAATGGGACTAACTTATGTTGTTTGTAGACCTTTTTCTATTCCTTGTAAACTAGTGTCCACTTATTTCAACTTTTAAAAACCAAGAAGTGTCAACTTATTTTTAGTACATTAGAAAATAAACAATAACTCAGATATGCAAAATTGGAAACGTAAAGTCCCCTTCATATTCGAAAATAGACAAAAATTTGATGTCTCCTATTCGTATGCATTAGCAACACCAGTTTAGGCTTAATTCGTGCCTGCTGTAGAAGTTAACGCATGGTACTTCCAGATAAGGAGTCTCTACACCGTGCTTTGTGAGTGTTCAAATCTGCTGTTACATACTACTGTTCCGGATGTTGTTGCATAACATCCTAACCTTCCATCAACTCCAAAATTCCACCCCTAAAAAAAATAAAAGGAGATTTCAATGATGCCGATTAAATGCAACAGCGCGGAACAAGTTTCCCCGACAGCAAATCTGGACTAGCTTTGTCAAAGCTCAATACCAAGGGTGACCCCTGGTTTTGGCAAGTGGCACTTCACGAGTTCAAAAAGCATTGCAAACAATTGAGTCAAGCATATCCACATGGGTTTACACATAATTAAGAATATCCTCTGAGTTTAAGGATAACGGTAGTCAGGGAATCGAATAATTAACCTCCTCTGAACGGTATTTCTGCGTAATGAATCTGAAGTTTCACCTGAATCAAGAAGGCGTCTTCTACATGTCCGTGTAGCTATCCATATACCTTAACTATGGTACATTACTTTCTTCCTACTGGTGGCCGGAATTATTTCGGACCCACTGAATTTGCGCTTCCTGGTTTAGGAAGGAGCAGGCTGCTGATTACCTCCAATGACACTTAATCGTTGCCCTTTATTCCGAACCGTCAATGTACATGGATCCAACTAGGAGTATCCTACTCCTATTTAAGATGGGAGCAGCAAATTCACTCTCAAAATTCACAAGGAAATGTACGGGCACTAAAGTAGCAGTCCATGATCGTCCTCAGTAGGAAATATTATGTATGAGTGGGGTACCTGGCCGGCGAGCTTGCATCGGATACCGTTGCTCCTGTCCGAATAAACTGTAATGCAGCAATCTTGTAACAGGATGAGGATGAATATATCAGTTTTTTGGTTACTTGAATTCTGTTAGAAACTCAGAATGTTCGTTAACACAAGTTCTTAACACAAGTTCGTTAACACAATTAGGATTGGTTTGTGCTACCAATCCTAATAGGAGTCAAATCTTGAATAGTAGGAATATGACTTCCTATGTGTAACATGCAGTTGAACTAGGATTCGAACTAGGACTAGAATTCCTGGTTGCAATCACATGCATGGATGCCTATAAATAGAGGCCCCTGGGGAGGCCTTTGGATTATCCACCGGTTCAGGTGTGAGTTCTCCAGTTGCTTGTTGGTGCCTTCTGTGGTAGAGGGTGCCAGAGAACAAGAACAACTGGTAGAGAAGCTCTCTTGGTTTATAAGAGAGGGCCAGCGACTTTGCCTTGAAGCAAAGTAGCGGTTGGCGGTTGCTACCCGGATTTATGGGTAATTAAATCTGAGAGGTATGAGTTGTAATTTTATTACATAGTGCTTATTAGCGGGATTGCCCCGTGGTTTTTCTCTCCTTATTGAGGGGAGAGTTTTCCACGTTAAATCTGGTATTTTTCTTCTTTGGGTTTTATACGCTTGTTGGTAGCGCTTCCGTGACAACTTTTCGTCACATCCGGGACTGTATCGGTATAACATCCCCAACAAGTGGTATCAGAGCGAGGTTGCAGATACAAGTCCAGATGGGGAAAGATGAAGATGCGACGATGATAAAGTTGACAAGCACAAATTGGCAGATTTGGAAACCCAAGATGGAGGATATTCTCTATTGCAAAGATCTATACGATCCGATAGAGGGACAAAAGCCAGAGACTACATCTGATGTAGATTGGAAGAGGCTAAATAGGAAAACCGTCAGAACAGTGCGGAAGTGGCTCGACATCTCCGTATTCCATCACGTCTCAGAAGAGACCAATGCCAAAGATCTGTGGGAAAAGCTCAAGAAGTTATATGAGCGGAAGACTGCTACAAATAAAGCTTCCTTGATCCGAAAGTTGGTGAACCTCAAGTACCGGGATGGTACAAACATCGCCGAGCATATGAATGAATTCCAAAGCCTTGTAAATCAGTTGGGGTCCATGAAGATGGTTCTTGATGATGAACTTCAGGCTCTACTTCTTCTAGGATCGCTACCGGACAGTTGGGAGACACTCGTAGTGATAGTCAGCAATTCTGCACAGGAGGGCAAGTTGACACTTGACCAGGTGAAGAACAGTGTACTGAATGAAGAGACTCGACGACGAGCCTCAGGCGACAGTGGATCAGAGGTGCACTTCACAGAGGGCAGAGGCGTTGATAGAGCGAGAGACCGTGGTAGATCTAAGAGCCGCGGTGAATCCCAAGACCGCGAGAAGTCTCGTGGTAGATCCAAGTCAAAGAATGGTAGAGGGTGCTTCCATTGCGGCAAGTCAGGTCACTTCAAAAGAGATTACAAGATTTGGAAAAAGAAACATGGGTCTTAAGCCAAAGACAAGCAAGATGACGACAAGAATACTATAACGACGATCTCAGATGATAGGTGCGATGATGACGATGTGGTCTTAACAGTCCAAGAACAATGTTTGCATGCTGATGAGGATGATTCTGAGTGGGTGGTGGATACTGCAGCTTCTTATCATGCTTCACCAAGTAAGGAGTTCTTCACTTCATACAGGAGGGGAGACTTTGGGAGGGTGAACATGGGAAATTCCAGCTTCTCTAGAATTGTCGGGATTGGTGACATTTGTGTTCAGAGAAGTGTTGGTTGCACGCTCACGCTGAAGGATGTTCGTCACGTTCCAGATTTGCGGCTGAGTTTGATCTCTGGTTCTTTCTTTGATAGAGAAGGTTGTCATCTTGATTTTGGTGGCGGCAAATGCAAGATCACCAAGGGGGCTTTGGTTATTGTATGTGGCAAACTGTCTCGCACATTATACAAGACCAAGCTCAAAGTACTTAGAGACGACAGTATACATGAAGTTGAGGATAACCAGACAGATCTATGGCACAAACGGTTAGGACACATGAGTGAGAAGGGCTTGAATCTTCTATCCAAGAAGAGGTTGATTCCTTGTGGCAAGGATAGTGGTCTCAGTTCATGTGATGCATGTCAGACAGGAAAGAAACGACGAGTTTCTTTCAAGACAAGGTCTGCGGTGAAGTCAAAGCTTCTACAGTTGGTTCATTCGGATGTCTGCAGTCCGTTTGAGATGGCTTCACTGGGAGGAAATAAGTATTTTGTCACATTCATTGATGATGCATCTAGGAAGGTGTGGGTCTACTTGCTGAAGACCAAGGATCAGGTTTTTCAATGTTTCCAAAAGTTCCATGCCATGGTAGAGCGGGAGACCGGTGAAAAATTAAAGTGTCTCCGAATGGACAATGGAGGAGAGTACACCTCCAGGGAGTTCCAGGCGTATTGCACGCAGCATGGCCTACGACATGAGAGGACAAAGCCCGACACACCACAACATAATGGTACAGCTGAATGGATGAACCGTACTATTGTCGAGAAAGTCAGATGCATGTTGAAGACTGCAAAGTTGCCAAAGACATTTTGGGGTGAGGCAGTGAGAACTGCCTGCTATCTGATAAATCGATCTCCATCAGTTCCTTTGGGGTTTGATATACCTGAGCATGTATGGACAGGTAAGGATGCATCCTACTCACATCTCCGAGTATTTGGATGCAAGGCATATGCTCATGTTCCCAAGGAAAAGAGGCAAAAGCTGGATGATAAAGCGGTGCCATGTATCTTTCTTGGCTATGGAGATCAACAGTTTGGGTATAGGTTATGGGATCCAGTGAAAAAGACCATGACCAGACACAGAGATGTGACTTTTTGTGAGAGTCAGACAGTGACAGAGCCTGAGGTTGATGATGCAGAGGCTGCGGGATCAGGTGACAGTTCTTCAGACGATGAGTATGAGGATGATTCAGCTTCTTCACAGGTGCAGTCTTCTGATGATGAAGAAGAGCAACATAATCACCATGAGAAGCGGAGTGATAGCACATCAAGTGGTCCAGTTCCAGACGCACAGACGAGTGATTCAACTTCACAGGAAGAGACTTCTGGGCAGGGGGAGCATGATCAGGACCAGGCAGAGTCCTCAGAGCAGCAGCTGAGGAGGTCTGACAGAGTACGTCATCCTTCATCCAGATATCCGGCATCTCAGTATATCTTGCTTACTGATCAGGGGGAGCCAGAGACTTTTCAGGAGGCACAAACTCATAGAGATAGAGTACAGTGGCATCAGGCGATGCAGGAGGAGATGAATTCTTTGCAGAATAATGACACCTATGAGATTGTGGCACTTCCCAAGGGTCGGAGAGCACTAAAGAACAAGTGGGTCTATAGGATGGAGAATGATGGCACTGGTAGTGATATTAGATACAAAGCCAGACTTGTTGTCAAGGGCTTTGGTCAAAGACCAGGAGTGGATTTTGATGAGATATTTTCTCCGGTTGTAAAGATGAGTTCTATCAGATTGGTTCTAGACTTGGTTGCTAGTCTAGATCTGGAGCTTGAGAAGATGGATGTGAAGACAACTTTCCTTCACGGTGACCTTACATAGGAGATCTACATGGAGCAGCCAGAAGGTTTTAAAGTCAAGGGGAAAGACCACTTAGTCTGCAAATTAAAGAAGAGTTTGTACGGGTTGAAACAGGCTCCTAGACAGTGGTACAAGAAGTTTGATTCTTTCATGCAGAGTCACGAGTACCAGAAGACAAGTGCAGATCCATGTGTCTACATCAGGAGGTTTCCCAATGACAGGTTCATTATTCTACTACTCTATGTGGATGACATGTTGATAGTGGGTCAGGATCTCAGTTTGATCAGAAAATTGAAGATAGAGCTTTCCAAAGCCTTTGAGATGAAGGATTTGGGACCATCACGACAGATTTTGGGGATGCAGATCACACGTGACAGGACACAGCGCAAGTTGTGGTTGTCACAACAGAGTTATGTTGAACGGGTACTTGAGCGGTTTAACATGGGCAAAGCCAAAGTCGTGGGGACTCCACTTTCAGGTCACTTCAAGCTGAGTAAGAAGTCATGCCCATCTACTGATGAGGAAAAGGAGGAGATGGCAAGGATTCCCTATTCTTCCGCTGTAGGGAGTTTGATGTACACAATGGTGTGTACCTGTCCTGATATTGCTCATGCAGTTGGCGTTGTGAGCAGGTTTCTCTCAAATCCTGGAAAAGATCACTGGGAGGCGGTCAAGTGGATCTTCAGATACTTACGAGGCACGAGCAACACGTGTTTGATGTTTGGTGGTTCGGAACCAGTTCTAAAGGGCTTCGTTGATGCTGACATGGCAGGTGATATAGATCACAGGAAATCTACTTCTGGGTATATCTTCACTTTTGCAGGGGGAGCCATATCTTGGCAGTCCAGGTTGCAGAAGTGTGTTGCACTTTCAACTACAGAGGCAGAATACATTGCAACAGCGGAAGCAGGAAAAGAAATTCTCTGGGTGGTGAGATTTCTAAGGGAGCTGGGGATGATTAAGATTGACCAGACTATTTTCTGTGATAGTCAGAGTGCCATTGACTTGAGCAAGAGCACAATGCATCATGCACGGACAAAGCACATTGATGTGAGATATCACTGGCTTCATGATGTTATAGAGAAGAAGTTGTTGACTCTGAAAAAGATCCATACTGAGAAGAATGCTTCTGATATGATAACCAAGGTGGTGACACGAGACAAGCTAGAGCTTTGTAAGAAGCTCTGCGGTGTACATTCCCAATAATGATCGCTGAAGACCACATCTCCCTCATGGGCTGGAGGGGGAGATTGTTGGGATTAGGATTATAATCCAGCCCATGTCTTAGTGGGATTTAGACTTGGGAGGGTTGGTTTGTGCTACCAATCCTAATAGGAGTCAAATCTTGAATAGTAGGAATATGACTTCCTATGTGCAACATGCAGTTGGACTAGGATTCGAACTAGGACTAGAATTCCTGGTTGCAATCACATGCATGGAGGCCTATAAATAGAGGCCCCTGGGGAGGCCTTTGGATTATCCACCGGTTGAGGTGTGAGTTCTCCAGTTGCTTGTTGGTGCCTTCTATGGTAGAGGGTGCCAGAGAACAAGAACAACAGGTAGAGAAGCTCTCTTGGTTTATAAGAGAGGGCCAGCGACTTTGCCTTGAAGCAAAGTAGCGGTTGGCGGTTGCTACCCGGATTTAGGGGTAATTAAATCTGGGAGGTGTGAGTTGTAATTTTATTACATAGTGCTTATTAGAGGGATTGCCCCGTGGTTTTTCTCTCCTTATTGAGGGGATAGTTTTCCACGTTAAATCTGGTGTTTTTCTTCTTTGGGTTTTATACGCTTGTTGGTAGCGCTTCCGTGACAACGTTTCGTCACATCCGGGACTGTATCAGTATAACATCCCCAACAATACATAGGTTATCTTTTGATGCTTATCAAACATCTCCTGCGCTACCCACCCACGAAAATTTGTAACATAGAAAGCTTCCTATATTATTCTATTAGAGGACCAATAAGAATTCATCATTTACCCTCAATGTTGAAAATAATAATCTGAACTCATGACAACATTCCATGAACCCCACATACATTTGTTCTGATTACAATTTGGCCAAGCACTACTACAAATAACCTAAACTAAAGAGGGATCCAATTCGATCACATGAAGAGCCAGCCAAACAAATGAAGGGGAGTCAAAAATACCAACAATGTTGGTTCTTATAAGTTAAATACATTTTTTTTTGGATTTGAAAATAGGTAAAATGTATTGCCAAAAGGGTATAGCTAAGCTATACTATACAAAAACATACAAAAACATAAGCTAAGATGAGACCGGGTGAAGTATAGATGTTGTTGTATATTTTATTGCAAAAGCGAACTCTATTATTCAACAAAATAATAAATATGGAATCTGATCTGTTTAATACATAAAGAAAACTTGTCTAGCGTATTACTAAATTTAGTACTTTATTAAAAAAAATACCTGAAGTAAATTTTGCATCATCACTAACACAATGTTGTAAAGAATAACAATTCAATAAAAAAAACTTAAACAAAGAGAACTTACCTATGGATTTGAACAAAGAATATTGGACGACGCATCACTGCATAGGTTGCAATCATACAACGTAAGGAATAACTGCAGAAACACATTACATCGAAAATTCATATTATTAATTTTTTTGGAAAAAATGCAATAAAATAGAAAATAAATTGACAACAAGATCTGCCACCAATCTTTTTTTTAATGACAATATTAATACTTTTTTTTTGAAAGAACAATATTAATACTTCAATTTACAGTTGATGCATCTTTATGGCCGCCGATTCTCCCAAACTCAGAAGTTACCCCAAAATCCAACACACGTCGCATGGACTTTGTCCCAATCCCCATCAAGCTTCATTTGACTTTCTTTTTCCAAGTGCAGACTGTGCTCTCTTGCGATCATTTGTTTTGTCTTCGTTGACAGGGTGTCATTGAATATAGTTACATATCAGAAAAAAAGTAAAAAAGCGAATAATTGAGACAGTTGTAATTCAGATCAAAATCGCTCGCACACATCATTTATACAATACTAATTTCTCTGAGCTCCCTTGTTCTCTCGTTGTTATACAAAAAACCTGAAGTATATAGAGAGACAAAATGTTCAAATATGATATAACTGTTTGAGGATAATACAGTTTCTAGTTACTATTTAAACAATATATTAAATATACGACTACAATTTAATCTGATCCATAACAAAGAACATAGAAAGAATAAGGTTTAGATGGGTCTATGGGTGAAGACGCGTCATGAAGATCACCTTCGTGAAGATAAAGTCCACTGCTCTTATACACGAGTTTTACCGACGTCTTGTCTCCCAAATTCTGTCACCCCAACTACTTAGGTTCTGCTTCCGGATGTTAGCAAGCGGGAAGTGTAGAACAATATTTGGTCATCGAAGATCATGGAAAAATAATTTGTAGGAAATACTATTAGATGTACAATATTGGATGGGGAAGAATGGTGAATAATAAGCTGGGAGAAGGTAGAGAAGTGGACAAGAACAAGACCGCACACAACAACAACGAGCAAAACACAACATGAATAATAATCGCACATAACAAACTCTTGTTGTTGTTTCCGATTTTTGGTATTTAGAAATAACTTACACTTGTTTCTTTTATAACTGGACATAGCCACTCAAATTGGCAAACAAAGAACCAAGTTTCCTTAAATAATTTTTAGATACCAAGTCCCCAAACACGTAGAGGCTATGGCGGTTGCGGTAGAGGCTGTGGCGGCCGGGGATCTGTGCACGTTAACTGTTCACCGGAGAGTTCATCCCTTGCAGTGGAGCCAGATACGACGACTGAACCAAGTGATGACAATGTTGCCATGGAAGTTCCACCATCTGAAGTTGAAAAAGATGTCCCGCCATCAAACGTCGGCGCTGCTAAAATAGCATACAAGGACGCAACCACCATCGGTGCATGAGGAAAGCTAACTTATCTAAACCCAACATCGTCAGACCTCATCAAAGATACAAATATCTCCGTTGATGTCTCTGGTATTCTTCCCTAAATCACAATCTTTCCGGAAATCATCCAGCCGCTCCTAGAGCCTTGGAAGTTTGTCATCATTGTCAAGGCAATAGGGATCAACATCGGCTTCCAAGTCCTGGTCAATAAGATCCAGACCCTTTGGCGGCCATTGGAGCCCTTCAGGGTCATCGATCTAGAGCATGGGTACTATATTGTCGAACTTGCTAATGAAAACGATTACTTGGTTGCTATGACTGGAGGCCCTTGGACAGTCTTCGGCAACTACTTGTCGGTACAGTCGTGGTCGCCATTGTTCTGGCCATCAGATCCAATCCCAAGGAAGCCTGTGGTATGGGCCCAGGTGACTGATCTTCTAGTTTTCTTATACCAAAACCAGCTACTATGGAGTGTGAGGAACTTGATCGAGAAAACTATCAAGATTGATTACACCACGTCCCAGGGTAACCGAGGTAAATTTGCTAGAATAGAAGTGGAGGTTGATACTTCTAAGCCTCTACTCTCGGCGGTCTTCATCAACAACGAGCACTTTAAACTCTAGTATGAAAACTTGCCCTCAGTCTGCATGAAGTGTGGATGAGTGGGCCATACGGACCTTGAATGTAAGTTCCTTCCATCAACACAGGATCCAACTGCCGCTTCTACGTGAATTCTTGTTCCTCTCCCTGATGTCACATACACGATGGCCATCCACGCCCAGAAACCAAAGGCGGAAGGCACAAGTCCAAAGTAAAGATCCCCAAAAATCACAAGGGAAAACCTCAGGCAAGTCCCTGGATGATGACATCCCCATCCCGATCTCGGACGATGACGGTTCAGATGGTGATTGGGAGATGACAATGAGCAAAAAGAAGAAAAAACAAGCCAAAGAAACAAGCACCGATGTCTAAGGTAACCAAGACATCCACTAATGAGAATGTCAGGAAGAAGAAGGTGATGGCCCAGGATGACACGACAATCACCCTCGTTGATGATGAAATCAGTAAAGGACGCCCGCCCCCCAATGAGAAAGGTGATCCCTTCCAGCTCCACGCTTCTAAGGAAGATGATAATCCACATCACATACAAGCCCTCCTTCGGTAGGGACAAGGCGGGAATGGTTTTGTGATGCTATGAAATAGAAAAATCGTATATCAATCAGTCCAAAGCCCCAATAGAGTACGAAAGAAGGGACACACTCAGGACCGATTGTAGGGTGTATCTCCTCCATCGGAAAATACTGGGGCAACTCGAACCTTTGAATTCTCTAATGAGGCAGTACCCCCCCAAGAAGACACCAACATTGATGTTGATAATAGTGTGACAGGAGATGCACAGGTGGTGGGCCTGTGTGCTGCAATAACCTAACTTCCCCACCTCTTTGCCTCGTCTCATTAATGAACTTCTACTGTTGGAACATCCAAGGGGTGAGACAAAAAGGCAAAGTTGGCCTTATGAGGGATTTAAAATCTTCACATAAACTCCAAGCTCTAGCAATTCTGGAGCCACAATGCAGTGGCCAAGTTGCAGTAAACATCATTATAAAAAATTGGGTTTTCCTCTTCTCATCTAGTTGAAACTATTAAATTTTCTGGTGGCATACGACTTCTATGGGATAATGCACATAGTAACATTGAAATTATCTGTAGTCAACGACAGTTCATTCATTGTAAAGTCAATAACTCATGGTTCCTCACCATGGTTTATGCTAGCCCAAACCCCATCAAGTGTAGATTCCTTTGGAATTGCTTGGAATAACTCTCAACGTCGATTAACTCAGCCTGGATCGTCACGGGAGACCTTAATACTATGTTGGACACTTCTGAGAAGATTGGTGGTTCTCACTTTGATAAATCAGCATCCAACCATTTCAATGAATGCCTCCTTAACACTGGCCTCTTTGATGCAAAGAGCCAAGGCCAATTCTTCACCTTCCACAGGGGACGGGTGAAAGAACGCCTAGACCGTACTATTATTAATGCTGAGTGGCTACAAGCCCATGCGGAAGCCAACATTACTGTACTTCCTCGAGTTAATTCAGATCACAACTGTGACATCCAACTTACAAAAATAGGATTTACTTAAGAGGAAGCATTTGTTAACAACAGAATTACTGAAAATCACTAAAAATTAAAACTTTTAACAAAGAGATCCAAACATAGGAAAACTCTTGCATCAGGAACCAATGTAATACATATACAACCTGGTTCATAAGTACATACCTTGTACCATCTCTTCTCAAGGATTACAAACATTAACTGCACTGTTAAAACTGTATACATGCAATATAAAAACCTCGAGGCATCAAGCCAAAATATCAGATCGATTATCAAAAGCATTAACTACTAACTCCGAGGACCTGAGAGTACATAGACGACACATATGACTACTATCTATATGACTTGACAAACAATATCTCCACCTGAGATCTCACTGTTGTCCCTGTTGTTGTTGTCCTTCCTTTACTATAGGGATTTCTATTTCTTTGTCCACGTCCACCTAAAAACATTGGATCCCACAGGGGTGATACAATTGTAAATTGCCCCAGTGAGAGAAATAACTCTTTGCCAAAACATTATTATTGCAGTTTATTAGAATAAAACTGAGAAAAAGGATTTTATATGTATTTAACAACAGATAAATCACTATCTGAACATAGTGAAGTAATCTCCTTTCCTAAGGAGAACATTACATTTACCCATGGTAGAGTCGTAATTCATCCATCTACTTGCAACGAATGTAAAGAGATATAAATAACATTTATCAACTAGAGGTGCATAAAAGAAATGTAACATCAACTAGTAAATTTCCGTATTCAATCCTTAAGCAAACATGCTAAACAGTTGATTACATTTTACAATCACACTTATGCCCTGAGGAGATGAGGTATACCGCTCATACTCCGACCGACCACTGCAAAGTCGAAGTCAGTACCATACAAGGTCAATGGAAGAGTTGGATTCCCATGACCTCCCAAATCTTGGTCAGTACGAGATCACACGCAGGACATCTTGTGTCACTTCTAAATAGCTTGCCAAGGTATATTGGAATCTTCACTATAGAGTTATAGCCCGTAGCATATACTCTCCTCAGGGTTATGGCCCGTAGCCAATGCCTGGTATTATATTGAGGAGTCTGTTGGATCCTAGATGGGTGACTTAGGTGCTCTAGAGGGGGGGTGAATAGAGCTGAAAGCACTTAAACAAAATTCATTAAACCTTCAAATTATATGACAAGATAAGGTTGCTAAATAGGTAATTTGAGTGCAACTAAATCATGCATAGCAAGGATAAGAGAGATTGAACATGCACCAAATTAGACAAGCTATTTAGAGTGGTTCCACACTTCAAACTAGAAGTGTGTCAGTCCACTTGCCTAGAGAGGTCAACCTCTAGGACTTCAACCAATTGCACTCTTATATTCATTCATAAGACTTACAATACATGACCCAACAAAGGACTTACCTATCCAATACAAAGAGTCTTCAACTTTACCAAGGACTTACCCACTTTGCAAGAGTCTTCGGCCTTCTCCAAGGACTTACCCACTCTTGCACAAGTCTTCGGCCTTGCAGGAATTACCCACTCTTCTTGGATCTTCCGCCTTTGACTTCACCTTCACTCGGAGAAGCTTTCCACCAAGGACTTACCCACTTGAGCTTGAGTCTTCTGCCTTCTCCAAGGGCTTACCCACTCTAGCTCCAAGTCTTCAGCCTTGATCTTCACCAAGGGACTCCTTCCCTTATTATTCTTCACCTCTCTTGGACAAGAGAGAGAACCTTCATCTTCATGATTGGTAATGAGAGATGGGGAGGTGGTGGAAGTGAGAGCTTCACAAGATATACAAATAGGACTAGCTCTCTTACAGATCTCCTACTCACTCTAATGGATGTAGCAAGTGATTAAGCTTAGAGAGAGAGAGGAGGCTGTAGGAAGCACTCAACTATAGAATAGGAACCTCACAAAGAGTTTGCAATGAATGCTCAACCTTGGAATGAAGCCCAAGGGGTCCTATTTATAGCTGGGGATGCCTCTTAGCCTTTGGGAACACTTGTGAACGAAAACTAGCCGTTTTGTGGCTTGCAACGGATCTATTTTCACTTGTTGCAACTCCACAACGGCTAGAATTGCTTTTTCTGCATTTCAGTACAGTCCGATCGGCCGAGTTTCTATAAAGGTAATTCGGCCGAACCACTAAGCGACAAGTCTGAAAGATAGACTGTCGGCCGAGTTCCCTTGGAGAAACTCGGCCGATCGGTCGACTTTCAACTTGGACCGATCAGTGGATCGGCCGAGTTTCCCACCATAGAAACTCGACCGAACAGGGATCGGCTGAGTTGGTAACTCGGCCGATTGCCCAGAAAATTCCAGAATATATGGATCGGCCGAGTTTGGAATTCGGCCGACCAAATCCCTGTTATGGGTATTTTGGAATTTTCGTAAAACTGTACAAATGATGGATTTTTGTGTCCCAATAATTTTTCTAAGCTTAATTACAAGTCATACAATCATTACAAGTGATTACAAAGCAATTCTAAGGTCATTTACATAGAGATCCCAAATTGCACACTTGTAGCTATTTTGACTTGTCTTTTCTCCAATTTGATATGCGCAAGTTAGGGCATTTGGAGTGTGTCTAAACCTAATCTGAAATCACTCAATGTAGAAGCATTAGACACCAATATGTGGAATGGTTAGTCATCATCAAAACAAGGGTTTAGTCAATTTAGACGTGAGTCAACATTGACCTAATTGACCTTGAGTCAACAGAGTCATGGTCTGTATCCATACTCTTATCAGGATATAGTCTGTAACCATTCTTGTGTATAGGATATAGCCCGTAGTCATTCCTATGAGTCGTAAGGATATATTCTCCCATTACCCCCACATATTCAAAAATATGCGGCTTCCGGTTTATGCCGCGGAGCAACCCGTTTCACCATTCAACAAATTTTGACGCTGATGGATCTATGGACAGGGCTCTACATGATATGATTTCACTTGATTGATTAAGTGCGTTAGCATATTCTTTTAGCATCAGTCAAGTTCTCAAACATGAATTATTATGACAAATGATACAAAGAAACATGTACTATTATCATCAATTACTTCTCAGTCTTTATAAAACTTTGGGATCTCAGTCTCTCAATTCATTACTTGAAAGTTCACATCTCTCAACAACATCATTACTATACTTATCAAATCTGGGTATTCATACCTTTAGTTCATCACTAATCATTGTTACCAATTGTTAGGTAACTATTACCTCTAGGCCTTCAGACTGAGGAATACATGATACTTGTTACACAAGCATCTCACATGGCTCACAAGGCCATAAAGTGTCTTGTCACCTTTCACTAGGCAACAACTTGTTCATATGGCTCACAAGGCCAATCAACATCTATATCAAATAATCATCATAGCTCATGTTTGGCCATGCTTATCATATCATGATACTGTATGGTTGATACACACGATAACAGCCATAATAATCACTTATCACACCATGTCATAAAATAGTAACACCACCATTCCTTTAGCAGGATTAGGGTTTACTATCAAATAGGATTTTCCATTCCATTACCTAATTTAGGGTTAGGATTTCCCATTTCACATTAATTAGGGTTTCATGTTTATATTATTTGTCCAACCCTAATTTATTGCTCCATTCCTTTAGGAGCATTCAATAATATCATAAGTATTTACTCATGTTCATTACTTTCATCATATATGATTAATAATTATCAATTCAAGGTATGGGTTCATCTCTCATCCTTACCATGGTATGTTTATATCATACTCATTATCTTGGCTTAACCCCTTTCTCATAGTATGTTAGTCAACACTTATCAAAATGCATTGAGTTCATTACATCTTCATTGTAACAATTTATATAACACACACTTCTTGTGTTTCTTATCCAAGTATATTGGATTTGAGGTGCATCAAGGTATATTGACCCTGAAATGCTAAATGTGATATCTATCATGTCTTGATGCATCACTTTTCTCCTCATTTCCATCTTACTTAAATTAATCAACTGACCTTGTATTAAGATATTTCCCTCTTAATACTTTAATCACTACCCTATCACCTTTATCATGTAGTGCACAGGTCACCCATTTGAATTTGTACAACTATCTTTAATGATACAAATTTATCTCAAGTTAAGGCATTGCTTGCTATAAGGTTACCTATAATCAATCACCTTAGGTACATCCCTTATCAGTGTAATAATCACTATTCCATTATTAGGATTAGGTCTCCCATACCATCACCCTTTATTAGGGTTTCGGGTTTCACACACCATCATACGTCATTAGGGTTAGGATTGCATATAGCATCACCCTTCATTAGGCTTTCTCATCATGTTGCCCATAATTAGGGTTTATTATTCATCCCAACTAGGGTTTCTCATGGCATCACCCTCAATTAGGGTTTCTCATAGAATCACCCTCAATTAGGGTTTTTCATGGAATCACCCTCATTTAGGGTTTCTCATAGAATCACCATCAATTAGGGTTTTTCATGATGTTACCCTAAATTTGGGTTTCCCATATTATCATACTAGTTTAGAGTTACACCATTACCATAGATTGGGGTTACATCAAATATTGCCCTAAATTAGGGTTAGGGATCAACAACCTTCTTGATTAGAGTTTCATAATCTCTTTATTAAGGATCATACCCTAATTACATAATTATTCAAATTGAGGGTGATAAGGCTTGACCTTTACATGATTATTATACATGTATGAATTCCTCTCTCTTTCATCCTCTCTAGGATGTCTACTACTCAAACCTTGATTAGATTGAGTCTACTCCTTAATAAAATTCATTCATTTATGGTTAGCATGATGTATTGAATTATTACATCATTATGCATTAATGATTAATCCCACTAAGGGTATCAATTATCTAAGTACATCAGGTCTCCAAATGTTTAATCAATTGAACATTCAATTATATGAGGGATCTAAAAGGATTGACCAATTAAACTTTCAATTTCATTAGGTGATCAATTGGATTAACCAATTACATCTTCAACTACATTAGGTACCCAAATAGATTAACCATATTGGACCTTCAATTATATGAGATCTCCAAATGGATTAACCATGTTGATATTCAAGAGGTTTAATTACTTATAACCTAAATGGTCTTAGTTCTTGGAATTCAATTGGTAGAAATCCATTTGGGCAAATTTCCCTTGAAACCGATTGGACAAGAAAGGTGTTGAAACTGATTGAAATTTGGGTCTCCAAATGGTCTTGTGACCGTTTGGACCCAAACGTTCTTGAGACTGTTTGGTCCAAACCATCTCAAAACTGAATGGACCAAAAAGTTCTTTCAACACTTAAACAATTCATGGTTTCAATAGATGAACCGATTAACAATTGAATCCGTAATTTCTTCATCAATTGAACTATTGCATCATCCTTCAATTGGACCATCAATTAGGGTTTTGAACCCAATTGATCTAGGATTTCTACTCGAGAAACCTTCAATTGGAGTTTTGAAATCGAGGAACCATCAATGATCAACATTGTGGAACTGATTCAATTGAAATTCATGAATCATCATCAAATTTTTTATATGACCTGACCCCAAACGGTCTTGAGGTTGTTTGGATGATCTCCAAATGGTATTGAGACGTTTACCCCATCCTATCCTTGAAATTTGTGAAATTCCATTAGGGTTTTGATCATTGGATTGATCATCAAATCAACTATTAATTGCATTTCAAATTGGTATCTTTGGACCTTCAATTACTCAACCATACTCAATCCTAGACCTCCAAATGGTCTTGAGACCGTTTGGGTGACCCCCAAATGCTCTTGAGACCTTTTGGATTAATCAACCCAAAAATCTAAATCAACCAATTGGAATTTCAGCACTTAACCCGATTAGGGTTTGATAATTGATGAACCTTCAACTAATGAACCCTTTGGAATTAATCAATTAAATTTAATGGGTAATCAACCATAATCATTATCATCAAATCTCCATGCAGTCAATAGTGGTCAACTCTTCCAAACGGTTTGAAACCATTTAGTTCCTAACGGTTTGATGAAACCGTTTAATTCCAAACGGTTTTGTTGAAACCGAATGGACAACTTGTTGAAACCGATTGGAATAGGAGTTTCTTGGGAAAAGTGTCCAAGATGATGTCATAATAATCTACCTTCGTCCCTGTAACTTATAGTACTTCTTATTTCATGAATTTATCAATTACAACAAACAATTAATCAAGAAGATGAAGGAATCAATGAAATTGCAAGATTGATAGTTGAATAACAATGTAGAGGGGTTCAAGTTATAAAACCCACCTCCAATTGAGCTTCAAAGCTTCAAGCTCACATCAAAAATGGTGGATGAAACTCCTTTCACTATCACAAGGCTCTTCCTAAAGCTTTGAGTGAAAAGAAATGGTTAGAAATGAAGATAGGATCGAGATAAGAAGAAATCAAGCATTGATTTATGATTTCCACCATAGAATCAAGGTGAAAGAAGGTCAAAAAGCTTACCAACAAGTTGGGGGTCGTCCTCCTATTTCTCCTAGATCCCTTGGTCATTTTTGCAAGCAAGAAGTGAAAGTGGATTCGAAATTACCCTTTGAACTCATGGATAAAGGAGCATATATATGAATTTTATTGAAAATTCATTTAAGAGAGAAAGTAAGAATTATTTCCTCAATTTACTTTCCACTTGCCCCCTTATCTTCCTTATTTACGAGTCTATCCTATTTGCCTCTTCTTCCCCTCAATTATCCATGATTTAAAGAAAAGCAAATTAAGCACCTTAACTCTTATAATAATAATATCCTAAAGTTAGTGGATATTTCTTTTTCTTTTCTTAATGTGAGTGGGTTCTCCACTCATGTAGATATTTCCTTTGCATTTTCAAGACACAAGGACGTCTACACTTGTTAATTTCAACCAAAATTTTTTTGGTTGAAGGGCAATCCAATTAATATAATTATTTTTGCATTAAATTGAATTAGGGTTTCAATTATGCTTAAATCTTGATTATTTTAATATCAAGATTCTCTCTCCTTCAAAGTGATACAAATGAGATGCCCCTCTCATTTTATTTGCTCTACATGATGCCAAGAAACATTAGGGACTATTTTGAAGTGGTAATTTGCATATTGAACCCCAGGTTTTGGGTAAATTGCATATTATACCAAAACTAAGTTTTAATGCACAAACATTGCTTTATCAGCTCTTTCTGCGTACTCAGGCTTTTCCCAAGCCATAAATCCGCATAATCTCCATTCTTATGATGCTTCAACACATGAGGAACATTTAATCTTGTAACATTTACAAGTTAACCCTTCAACTTGGGTAATTTGCAATTTAGTCCAAAATAAGCAAACATTGCTTCAACATTATTCAAACAAGACCAAAATTGAAACATAGGTTCCTCTTGGGCCTTAATTACTTTTCACAAGATAAAATTAAGGATCTAATTAACCTGCTTAAGCAAAACTCCCAGAGTTAAGGCATAACCCTGGTCAGGGATGTTACAAATTATAAACCCCTAACAAGGATTTCATCCCCGAAATCCTAGATAAAGGAAGAAAGATATTATTCATTCATCATACTATTTAGTCTCCACATAACATATTATTGTTATGGAGGCACCATAAAACTTTGATCAACACAAAGTTTTTCTACACAAGATTCCAATAGAATCAATTTCTTAGGACACATACTCCACTGTCCTTTTGTTATTGACTATGGAATTAATTCTGTGCCAGGTAATACTTTTTCTTAACTCACAGTTTCATGTGATAGATTCTTGTTTCTGAGGAGTCTTCCATGCTCATTATTTAATTTAGCATTTCACTTTCATGATCACAATTATATTCTGTCACCCATTTGGGACTATAAATCTTTCCATGTCTTGATTGTGCCATTTCCCTTGGTTACACAATACTAGATTTCCTTATTACTTGTACTAATTATCTTATTAGTTGTACATTCTCTTATCATAAGGAAAGGTTACTTATCAATTAAGAATTTATCTTAAAGATATCTTTACTTGTTATTTTATGCAAAGCATAACCCCCTAATATATGATGTTCATATTATTTTATGTATAATTAAACATATTTCATGGTTGACCATTCCAGGTAGCCAACATAAACCATATGATATTTCTTTAGATACCAAGATCTCTTACCTTGCATCTTGGGACATAATTTGTTACATATGTCTTTACCTTGGAACTAAAGTCCAAGATAAACTGACACTTTTCTAAGTATCCATCACATTAACATTTTTGTCTTATGAACATCAAGTGTCCTAAGACCCACTTGATTTCCATGTCCCCGAAAGGAAAGAAAACAAGGGATCATAGTCTTTTTATTATTTCATGAATTTTCAATTATTCATGAATCATTTACTCTTTGTCTCATCCTAGGTTCCTTGCCCTCAGTATAGGAATTTATAAGGATGTCTACATGACATTATTGCTTTCTTTTTTATTATCTAACATGTTCATGAGCATCTTATGATCTCATCACATTTCCCATTTCCTCATTATGGGAAAAGATCTTTATTATACACACAAACTTTATTGGACAGGGATTACCTCCCTTATTCTCATTCTTATCTTATGAGGAGTATACTTTTTACTTCCTCATACACACATACTCATCTGGGATTATCTCAGATTTCTATTTCTTATTCTTAGGATATGACACATTTTTCCATTCCATACTTCTAATTTCATGATACTCATTAGATTGTCTCAGAATGACTACTTGATCAGAGCAATCAAAAAGATAACAATCTAAGAGTTTCCATACTCACTTTATCATCAATAGTTGTATACCTAGCCAGGGTATATAAATACTGATATTAAGTAGTATGCACTTTGTATACTATCATATTCCTTCCTTTCCATATTATTACAAGCATAAGATTTAATATTCCTGGATTTTATCTAGGCGTCTCTTATATACCTCATCCTCCTTCATAGAGGTAAGAACAATATGAAACATCTATAATGTTACTGTACAAAATGTAAATCCTCATAGGACTATTCAAGGAAAACTCAATCAATTACTTTCTCAATTTAACTCAGGAAACCATAAAAAAACATATTAGAATGACATTATTTTGTCTGGCCTGTTTCATTTCGTAGTTATTTGCTGCCTCAGGCTGATTTTTTTTATAGAACCTTGCCTGGGACGTCTGTCCACGTCCATGAATGCTAATACTAGACCACTTCTTATGAGAGTCCTGCTGACACTGCGTTAGGGGTTGATTCACCGTAACATTTCTGGCTGAGCAATCTCTTGCCATATGTCCTACCTGTCTACATTGGTAGAAAATTCTGGGCTTTAGATGTGGTCTAGATGGTTCTTTACCCTTTCCAAATAGCCATTGCCTTGGTGCACTAGGCTCTGGTTGTACTGGCGGTACCATAAACTTCTTTTTAGAACTACTAGGCCTCTGTTCCTATGTTTGGTTAGGCCTTTTCTCGATTCTTCCCCTAATTTCCTTCTCTGGAGAATACCTTCTGATATGTACAGGATTTCTACACTTGTGACAGATCCTAATTTCTAGTTGTATCCTATTCCTTCCATTACTATTTATTGATTCAACAGGCTGAGGTTGAGCATAGATTCAGTCTAAATCCAGAATTTCATCATTGGGAGCTGGTAATCTGGATTGCATTGCTAATACCCTGTCCACTATACGCATCACAATTGTCCTAAATTGCCCAACACTGATATCAAAGGAATGATTTCCTATCACAATTAGATCATTTTAGGAATTCTCAGGCAGTCGTTCTTTGCTGGCCCGATCCCATGCACCTCTTCTTGGTGCAACATTGCTGCTTTCTGCAACACTTTCCTCATGTGACCCAACCATCTTCAAGTTCTTCTTCTCCTATATGAGCAGAAGACACTATCAGATACACTGGAAAACACTAGAACAGACTCTACTACCTTAATCCTATGTCTCTGTAGACTCAGCGAACCTAGAGCTCTGATACCACTTAATTGTGACATCCAACTTACAAAAATAGGATTTACTTAAGAGGAAGCATTCGTTAGCAGCGGAATTACTAAAAATCACTAAAAATTAAAACTTTTTACAAAGAGATCTAAACATAGGAAAACTCTTGCATCAGGAACCAATGTAATACATTTACAACCTGGTTCATAAGTACATGCCTTGTACCATCTCTTCTCGAGGATTACAAACATTAACTGCCATGTTAACACTGTATACAGGCATTATAAAAACCTTGAGGCATCAAGCCAAAATCTCATATAGATTATCAAAAGTATTAACTACTAACTCCGAGGACCTGAGAGTACATAGACGACACATAGGACTACTATCTATATGACTTGATAGATAGTATCTCCACCTGAGATCTCACTACTGTCCCTGCTGTTGTTGTCCTTCCTTTGCTGTAGGGATTTCTATTTCTTTGTCTGCGTCCACCTAAAAACATTGGATCCCACAGGGGTGAGACAATTGTAAATTGCCCCAACGAGAGATATAACTCTCTGCCAACACATTATTATTGTAGTTTATTAGAATAAAACTGAGGAAAAGGATTTTATATGTATTTAACAACAGATAAATCACTGTGTGAACATAGTGAAGTAATCTCCTTTCCTAAGGAGAACATTACATCTACCCATGGTAGAGTCGTAATTCATCCATCTACTTGCAACGAATGTAAAGAGATATAAATAACATCTATCAACTAGAGGTGCATAAAAGAAATGAACATCATCTAGTAAATTTCCGTATTCAATCCTTAAACAAACATGCTAAATGGATGATTACATTTTACAATCACACTTATGCCCTGAGGAGATGAGGTATACCGCTCATACTCCAACTGACCACTGCTAAGTCGAAATCGGTACCATACAAGGTCAATGGAAGAGTCGGATTCCCATGACCTCCCACATCTCGGTCAGTACGAGACCACACACAGGACATCTTGTATCACTGCTAAATAGCTTGCCATGGTATATTGGCATCTTCACTATAGAGTTATAGCCCGTAGCATATACTCTCTTCAGGGTTATGGCCCGTAGCCAATGCTTGGTATTATATTGAGGAGTCATGGCCCGTAGCCATACTCTTATCAGGATATAGTCTGTAACCATCCTTGTGCATATTATATGGCCCGTAGTCATTCCTATGAGGTGTCAGGATATATTTGCCCATTACCCCCACATATTAAAAAATATGCAGCTTCCAGGTTATGCCGTGGAGCAACCCATTTCACCATTCAACAAATTCTGACACTGATGGATCTATGGCCTGGGCTCTACATGATATGATTTCACTTGATGGATTAAGTACGTTAACATATTCTTTTAGCATCAGTCAAGTTCTCAAACAGGAATTATTATGACAATTGCTACAAAGAAACATGTACTATTATCATCAATTACTTCTCAGTCTTTATAAGACTTTGGGATCTCAGTCTCTCAATTCATTACTTGAAAGTTTACATCTCTCAACAAATTCATTACTATACCTATCAAATCTAAATATTCATACCTTTAGTTCATCACTAATCATTGTTACCAACTATTAGGTAACTATTACCTCGAGGCCTTCAGACCGAGGTATACATGATACTTGTTACACAAGCATCTCACATGGCTCACAAGGCCATAAAGTGTCCTGTCACTTTTCACTAGGCAACAACTTGTTCATATGGCTCAAAAGGCCAATCAACATCTATATAAAATAATCATCATAGCTCATATTTGGCTATGCTTATCATATCATGATACATGTATGGTTGATACACACGATAACAACCATAAAAATCACTTATCACATCATGTGATACAATAGTAACACCACCATTCCTTTATCAGGATTAGGGTTTACTATCAAATAGGATTTTCCATTCCATTACCCAATTTAGGGTTAGGATTTCCCATTTCACATTAATTAGGGTTTCATGTTTATATTATCTGTCCAACCCTAATTTATTGTTCCATTCCTTTAGGAGCATTCAATAATATCATGAGTATTAACTCATAATCATTAATTTCATCATATATGATTAACAATTATCAATTCAAGGTATGAGTTCATCTCTAATCCTTACCATGGTATGTTTATATCATACACGTTATCTTGGCTTAACCCCTTTCTCATAGTATGTTAGTCAACATTTATCAAAATGCATTGAGTTCATTACATCTTCATTGTAACAATTTACATAACACACACTTCTTGTGTTTCTTATCCAAGTATATTGGATTTGAGGTGCATCAAGGTATATCGACCCTAAAATGCTAAATGTGATATCTATCATGTATTGATGCATCACCTTTCTCCTAATTTCCATCTTACTTAAGTTAATCAACTGACCTTGTATTAAGATATTTCCCTCTTCATAATTTAACCACTAACCTATCACCTTTATCATGTAGTGCATAGGTCACTCATTTGAATTTGTACAACTATCTTTAATGATACAGACTTATCTCAAGTTAAGGCATTGCTTGCTATAAGGTTACCTATAATCAATCACTTTAGGTAATTCCATTATTAGTGTAATAATCACTATTCCACTATTAGGATTAGGTCTCCCATACCATCACCCTTTATTAGGGTTTAGGGTTTCACACACCATCATACTTCATTAGGGTTAGGATTGCATATAGCATCACCCTTCATTAGGCTTCTAATTAGGCCAAAACATGACCTAAGGGGGTGAAAGTCATTTGACACCCTTGGTTACCACCATCCATTGTCATGAAGACAACACCATAGGGTTGTTGCAATGGTATTATCATCGGGTCATCATTTTATAGAAGAAATCAGCTTAAAACCCTAAAATTGACCATTGGTTGATAGGTGCTTAGCACCATAGGTTGTCAAACCAACATGATTCAAGTCATATTATACCATAGTAATAACGTACACATGATAACATGTTCATTTATAACTGAAATCAGAGCAGGGAACATTCTAAAAATCAAAATCCAAGTCAAGCATAGCTTTTTAGTGCATGGATCATCATTTTCAAGCAAGAACATGATCAAGAAAGCTTATGGTAAGAAATAAATGGGGAGAAAGTTATAATTCTAAGAACCAAAATCACCACCTTCACTATGAGAGATGAATATGACTACCAAGTGTGGTTTCCATGTGTCACCTCAGGGTGGGTCTATCTGATACACCATTCTCTAACTAGTATATGTGTGCTTGGTTTGATATACCATATCATGACTAATGAGATTTTGTCATCAACCAACCCACATTCTAGTCATTAGTGTTGATGCTGTCTATATGCCTTCCATAGAAACATCTGATTAGGGACACAATAAGAATGTACATACTCTTAACATCCGCACGATCTCATTGTTCAAGTCTTGTACTTGAAGTCATACACCGTTAAGTGATTGTCATTCTTTAGAGATTCATTGTGTGTCCTCATTATCACAAAATTGAGTGAAATAGAATCAATTGGAAACTTTCCTTATTATTATTAATGAAACCATTTATCTGATATGTCATCACAATCATCATATGGTTGGCTCTCTGGGCATACATACCAACATCATCTGAAACCTTTCGAAGACATTGCCTCATGTTAGGATTCTCCTTTTTCTCCCCCTCAAAAAAATTATCTCTATCATGATACATATCCTCACACGAAGAAGAATTTCTATATTGTCTAATAACTTGACAATACCATCTACTCCGCCCCACGCAGCAAGCAAACTCAGAACATGACATTGTTTCAATGACTTGCTATTACCAAATCTTTTGTCCCGCCTATTATTGGGTCTAAACATCAGAATGTGCAATGGGGAATTATCAGCAATTTCACCCAATGGGTCAACGATAACTTTATAAAGAGCTATTTTCAACACATGAGAGAATGCAAGATGACAACTATGAGGGATGCTCTTTATAGTTGTTATAGGTGCTCAAAAAATATGATTAAGAAGCATAGAATCCAAGACCAGTCCCTCTATAGCATTAAAAATCTCAACGCCCTTTGGGTGGGGCTTTAAGATTCCAACATATGACATTGAATCTCTTGTGTATCATCAACAACCCATACAAGGCCATCATCATGATGACATGTACAACTTAGAGAATGTATCCGCATGCGCCTTCCACACATCCACTAATCAAGGATCCTCAAAGAATCCTACATTACACTAAACATGTCATGGTCATTTTGCATTGCATCCTATAACACTATATTACACCCTTCGTTGCAGCGGTGTAACCTCTTAAGATGAGAGATCATACATCAGACAACATTGCTACCATCCCTACTATCAGATAAGTAATGAAAATCATGAACTGGACAGTGCAAGCCTCCTATTGTGAGTTGTGAAACACAACAACAATCAACCATCTTATTAGGATGTCATGTAGTACACACATGACAATATCATTTAGTTGAGGTTCCCACCCTCAACCAATTAATGATTTTGGTGGGATTCTCCATTGCATCCATAAAATGTGGTTGATTGCAAGAAGCATATATCTCATGTGGGATCTCTCCTTCCTCTAAACCCGACATAAGTGGGATGCTTTCTACAGATCTTGAATAAGAGGATGCCCCTACCAGATCTTTCCCTTCTACCATTGGTTCATGAACTCCTGAAGAATGACCTCCATAATGGATCATGAAGCCCGACATGATGGGGAAGTCCAGTCATGAGCAACATCTTCTCCTATGGAGCGTCGACTGTCAAATCTGATCTCGTATAACACAAACATCTACATATTCGTTCCTGATATATGTGACAAAAGAGGAAAGGCCAACAGACGGAACCGGCCGACAGTCGCTAGATCTGAATACCGTCCTCACACACCATCCCAGTTGGAAAATAGATCTAAAGTCAATGTTTGGTGTTTGGGCGAATTGACATTGGGGAGAGAGGAGGGGAAGAAGGCATGAGTTGTGGTGATTCTAGTTCTTGGCCATCCTGGTTGTGATCGGGATTGCCCAAGTGGAGTATGATGAGAGGGTTGGGAAGTGTTCGACTTTCTGTTGATAACTAGGGATAAGAGGATCCCCCTACCAGTTGGGCACAACTTTTGTACATGTTTGTATTTTGGAAGAAAAAAAGTTGCTAATATATGATTAGTAGTATCGACAACATGCTCAAATAAAAGTCAAATGTATTGTGAAATAGGTGAGCCGTTATAATGATATGTGTCCTAATGATATAATATTGAACTTATGGTATGCATATGGAAATGTAAATATCATGGTAATATTGTCCTTAAGTTTTATTTAAAATCATCAACATGTTTTTCTTTCAAACAAATTGAACATGCTCTAAATGTAGGACATTGAAAGCAGACGACAGTTGCATAACTTTTTGCTAGGTGAAGAATTATACAGTTGAGAGACAAATTTTAAATATGAATTTAGCATATGAGAAATATGGCCTTTTGTATATTGACAGTCACAACTTTTGTACATGTTTGTATTTTGGAAGAAAAAAAGTTGCTAATATATGATTAGTAGTATCGACAACATGCTCAAATAAAAGTCAAATGTATTGTGAAATAGGTGAGCCTTTATAATGATATGTGTCCTAATGATATAATATTGAACTTATAGTATGCATATGGAAATGTAAATATCATGGTAATATTGTCCTTAAGTTTTATTTAAAATCATCAACATGTTTTTCTTTCAAACAAATTGAACATGCTCTAAATGTAGGACATTGAAAGCAGACGATAGTTGCATAACTTTTTGCTAGGTGAAGAATTATACAGTTGCTTATTACAAACATGGCACAGTTAAAGATGATAAGCTTCAATTCAACTCTCTAGTTTTGAATTAATAATTTAGTTCAAATAATTTTTTAAAATAACACGTTGTTGGAGTTATTAGGCTTCAAAATATTATGTACACATGGTTTTAACTATAAAGTCATTGTAACTAGATTACTCCAGTTCAAGTGAGTGATTTGTATCACATCATGTTTATTTTTTGTGTCTTCTCAATTTTTAGGTGCTCATTTGTTAATACCACATCATGTTTATTTTTTGTATCTTCTCAATTTTGTTTGATTCTCATGTAGTTCATATGAACTGATAATTATGCTTCCTTCATATGGTTAAATACCTTCTTAGGAGATTATCCATGAGCTACAACAATATTGACATTATTTAATACCTTGAACAACCAATTTCTATAAGAAGATGGAAAAACCTATTCATCTAGTAGGTTGCCCGTCTATTTTAATTACATAACACGAGGGCTACCCTTTTCTACTTGTTTATGGAACTATGTTCTCCACCTATGATTTATTTTAGATAATGACATAGTAACTTGAATGATTTATGATTTTTTCTATTAATTGTAATATGAAATTTTAGTGCAATACTAAGACTCAAGGAGGAACAAAAATAGACTAGCAGGCATATCAGACTAGTCATCTTTTATTTTGGATTTAGGAGACACATTAGTCTCCCCCTCCCTCAACCAGTGGTAGAGGTCAGATGCCCGAAAGGGTGGTAAATTTAAGACGATTTCTAAAAATCAAATTTGGGCCCCTTTGTCAAGGGACATCATGTTTGACCTTTTGGCACACTCCTTGCCAGCCTGAATAGCCATCTTGACAATGAATGGAAGAAGCATTTTGACTCTTCCTACACTGAGGTGATTGCACTGGGAGAAATTTGTGTAACTCTATCATCTGAATGTGTACCGAGTTTAACATTATAAGAATGAGACAAATATTGCTGCATTTGTACCAAAAGAGGGTTGTTCGAACTACATTTCTAGTGATTCTATGTTGGCTTTCTTGTAGGAGAACAAAGAGAAACCCGAGTGATAGAGTGTAGTAGGAGATTTGTTTTCTTATGGGGCAAGGGGAATCTCTTTCCCCAATTATAGAAAGTATTTTGAAACATTGGCATCTTTGAATTAATGTTTAGAACATTTTCAATTACTGTATAGAACAGTTATCATTTATACGTATCAATAGCACCACAATCATAACATGTATGTGATGATGATAGCCATTACTCTTTATGTTACATTAAGAGGTATAACCTTACACAATATGAGGTTTGGTCATCGACTTTAACTATATGATGTGTTTGTCTCAGATTTCTTACTCCCAAATATGATTTGATGAGTGACACTGTGTATAAGGGTTCTCTGATGTGCAAATGTTTCCCCCATACACATGGTATATTTGTAAGAGTTAAAACTCTAATTGGTAGACTAGTTTCTGGTGTAGTGCATCAACAAAATGTCATTATATTGTTTTGACCATAATGCTGCGATGCTAGAATAGATACAGGTCAGTTGCAACCCTTACATAATGGAAAACTAAGATTGTTTTACATGATGCTAGTTAGGCGAGGTTACAGTTGTATTCCAACTCACTTTTTCAGTTGTGTTTCAAACCTTTGATCAGCTATCTTTAGTCCCATATTACTCATGTATAAAATGAGAGAGATCCTTTAAAATGGGAGAAGAGACCAAATGTTTGTGGGCCTTTCTTTGGAATTTTAAATTTAAAACTAATTGGGATCATTGGTACTTTGTGCTTTGACGATTTAACGTTTTTATTAAAGAAAAATTTCTTAATTTTGTTTTGTTTGACAGTGTTTTAATTATGTCATTTAGAAATCCGAAGTTGCACAATTTCTCATTCTTAAATACCTTACAAAAATCATTGTATTAAGCATTCAAACCATTAATTCTTATGAGTTAAATCCACCAAAAAAATTTAGTTGTTATATTTCATCGGTTCTATTTGGGGTGCTCCCAATGAGGTATTTGATTTGGGGACTTGGTACCCAATAATTGTTGAAGGAGACTTGGTTGTTTGTTGGCCAATTTGAGGGGCTATGTCAATCTTTAAAAAGAACAAGTCTAAGATATATTTAAACATTGAAAATCAGTACCAACAAAAAGAGTTGGTTGTGTGCGACCATTACTCCCTTTGTGTGATGTTCGTTATTATTGTGTGCAGTCTTGTTCTTGTCTACTTCTCCACCTTCTCCCAGCTTATTATTCATCATTCTTCTCCAAACAATATTGTGCATCTGATAGTATTTCCTGTGACTTATTTTTTAACAATGTTTGAGGGCCAAACGTCTATTCTATATTGCCCTCTTGCTGGAATCGGGAAGTAGTACCTGAGTTGTTGTAGTGATTGAATATGGGAGGCATGATGTCAGTAGATCTTGTGCATACAAGTGGAAAATTTTGTCACACACTGATCTTGGTGTCGTGCCTTCACCTACAAGCTCTTGTAAACCATATTCTTTCATTTTTCTTTATTATTTATTGGATTAAATTGATGCCATATATTGAAAGTATTGTTTAAACAATAACTAGTAACTAGAAATTGAATTATTCTCCAACATTAGTGAAGACAAAATTCCTTTATAGTTATATATCATTTGTTGTAAATCTGAGTATTATTGTTTACATATATGAATCGTACAACAATGATGACCATGGAAGTGATAGCTAGTGTTAGGCCCAAAAAATTATGGGTTTATATTACCATCATTCACAACAAAGATGACGTTCTGGCTCATTCCTTAGGTCTAGTTTTCGTTATGACACCACCAGAGATATGTGAACCATCCTTAAATGTTGTTGATACCTTGATTCATACATACAATGATTCATCTTTTCTCATATACACTTCTCCTGCAAAAATATCCAAACAATTAGATTACCTTTGTCATAGTAAGATCTTGTACGCTCTTTCTGATGAGCTCTATGACATCTACCACAAGAAACATTCTCCTGTTGAGTCTTGGCAAGCTTTTGATGACAAGTTTGAAATATAAGATGAAATGCTAGAACAATATGCCTTCATGAGATGGTATGAATTCAATATGGTGGATAATGAGCATGTTCCAGTCAAAGTACCTAAGTACCAAAACTTCCTCTTAAAGTCTATTATTAGTGGTTATAACCTTGAGGAAAATGTGCAAGTGGCAACCCTTATTGAAAAGCTCCCTTCATTGTGGAAGGACTTTGCCAAGTCTCTTCATTATAGGCATAATAGGTTAACCATGTCTCCATTATATGTCTCTCTTCAAACTGAATTCCATTATACATAAAAGGATGTCAAAGTCAATACCTCTATCAATCTAGTGGATGATATCAAACCCAAGAAGAAGCCAAACAAGTTCAATCTTAAGTCTAACCAATATTTTAAGAAATGTAAGCAACCCGATCATAATAAGAACTTTGATTCTGGGGGCCAACACATTTGTTTTGTGTGCGGCAAGTCTGGTCATCTTGCAAATGTTTGTAGGGATCCTGAATGTCAAAATAATCAAACTTACTAGGCCCCTAAAATGCAAAAGTGAACATGATCAATGTGGGGGCCGATGCATCCTCTTTGAAAAGGTTAGATACCACCAATCTCTTGTTCTTAGTTTTAACTTTTCTTCTAGTGAAAATTTGTAGATGGACTCTGGTGTAGTTTCACACATCTACTATAATCGTTCTTCTTTTTCTACCATTCAGGCATATAGCAGTCACGTGATGTCTTGGGGTAATGATGTATTTGTAAATTAGATTGTAGGCTATGCATGTGCTGATCTGAAGCTCACATATGTGAAAGTCCTTGGACTACACAATGTTTTACATGTTCCTAGTTTTAAGAAAAACCTAGTTAGTGAAGTCTTGATCATGTCGTCTTGTTATAATTTTCTAATTTCATGGAAATAAAGTTGCAATATCTAGATTTGGATCTTACGCAGGTGTTGGGTACACCTATGGGGGTTTACATAAGCTATGTGTCTCTTCTTATAATGGTACTTCTCATATTAATGATAATTATTTGAGTACCATTTCTACTCCAATATCTTGTGATATTTGGCATTCTCGTCTACGGCATGTAAACAAAAACGCTATGAAACATATGGTTGACATGGACTTAATTCCTGAGACTCCAATCTCTAATGATGTTTGATGTCAAATATGTGTTCAAGCCAAATTACCTAAGAAACCTTTTAGATCAGTAGAAAGGGATACATCACTTCTTGAGCTTGTTCATACTGACATATGTGATTTCAATAGTATTCTTTCGTGATAGTATGTTCTATTTTTTGACATTTATTGAATATTTTTCTACATACTGTTCCATTCACTTGTTGAAATCTAAGGATGAACAAATGGTAAAACTTAGAACTTTTAACTGACAAGTAGAAAACCAAAATGAGAAGAACCTAAAGAAAATTAGATATGATAGAGGAGGTGAATATACTTCTAATGAACTTAAATAGTTCTATGAAGGTCATGGACTTATTTATGAAACCACTACCCCATACAACTCACAATCTAATGATGTAGCCAAAAGAAAGAATAGAACCCTGATCGACATGGTGAATGTCGTGTTGGCCAAATCTGATCTACATCAAAGAATGTGGGGAGTCTCTTTTAGCCGCCAACTATGTTTTGGATCGTATCCCTTTTAAAAACATAGAGAAAACTCCTTATGAACTTTTGTTTAACAGGAAACCTATTTTAAAGTACCTTAAAGTATGTGGGTTCTTGGCCAAAGTTAAAATACCTAAAAATAAGAAGAGAAAGCTTGGTCCCAAAATGTTATATATTATTTTCATAGGTTATGTTGAAAATAGAAATGCAAGCACATTTCTAGTAATAAAGGCAAACATCCCTAACATGAAAATAAACTCCTTACTAGAAATAAGATATGTAGATGTTGTTTACTATGAAAACATCTTTCCCTTCAAATCCATTGGTCCAAACAAGTTAGGGAAGGTTCTTCAAATATTGAAACATCAGAACCTTCAAAAACCAATCAAGATTCAACTCCTCTTACCGACAGACCCATACCTAAACCTGAACCATTGAACCTTGAAGTAATTGAGCCTTCCAGTGACTTTGGTCACAGTAAAAGGGATAAAGTAACAAAGAACTTTGCTTTTTACTTGTACACCTTCTTAGTAGAAGAAGACAATAAGACCTATGATGAAGCCATGAAATCCATAGATGCTGATTTTTGGAAGAAAGTTGTTGAAAGTGAAATAGAATCTAATATGAACAATCATTCATGGATTCTAATTGATCTTCCTCCAGGTTGTAAGACATTGGATGCAAATGGGACTTTAGAAAGAAGTTAAAGGCATATGGTAGTACAAATAAGTTTAAGTCCAAGATAGTAGCCAAAGGTTACAAGCAGCAAGAGTAGATTACTTTGGCACTTATTCTCCTATAACAAAGATCACCTCCATATATGTCCTTGTTGCTTTGGTTGTGATTCATAATATTGAAATATGTTAGATGGATGTAAAGACTACTTTCCTTAATGAAGACACTACTACAGAGATAACATTTGGCATTGGTTATTTAAGGCCTAAGGCATCGGTTTCCAAGCGACACCTAAGTGGGCGCTGCTAAAATTCGACACCTTAAGCGTCGGTCCCCCAACCGATGCCATAAACCTTCCCTCCACCAAAAACACACCAGCAAGGGGACTATCGGTGTCGGTTCTTAAAGAAAATTGACACGATAACCTTATTAAAACGTTGGTTATTAAGTAACAACCGACGCCATACCCCTTCCCACCACCAAAAAGGCACCAGCAAGGGCATCATAAGTGTCAGCTTTATATAGGTAACCGACGCCATATCCACAGCCACAATGGCCGTGCTACCCAGCACAACCAGGGCACCTGGCCAGAATCTACTAATAACCGACACCATCGTCGTCGGTTTGTATACTATAACCGACACCATATCACCTACCACCACAGTCGTGCTACCAGAATGGCCATGGTATCTAGCCGTAATAGGCATCGAGTTTACAGATAACTGACACCATAAGGGGATAAAGACGTCGGTTTTACACTAACAATCAACACCTATGTGTTTTGTTGTCAGTTTCACACATATAACTGATGCCTATGTTTTGAATTTTTTTCTTATCAGTTTGCATGCCTATTGTATGGCTAGTCAACAGGATGTAGAACCTGCATTTCAATTTTAAACTGCATGTTTACATCATCCATTGATATTAGACAACAACAGGCCACAAACCTACAAAATTAACAAGATAGACAATATTATATATTTATCATGTGATTCACACACATGTATAAGAACATTTAATTCATATTATTTTTCATCACACACATATAGAAAATAGTAGTTCCATTTCAAATTTCCTCCATTTTCACACACATTTAGCAACCTATAGTTCCATTCATTTCATCTCTTTTCACATTCAGACACATGTAGAAACATTCATGTATTGATCATCTTCACATTCACACATATGACAATTCATAAAAAGTCATTCACATTCACACAAAAATAATTATGAGAACAAAGTTTAGAAATATCATTCTTTATTCATCATCGTCATTATCCCAATTATATTTGAAAATTCTCACTACTTGTATGGCTTCTTCCAATTGTTCTCTTACATAATTTAACTCATCCATCGTATAGGCAGTATGTACATCTAATAACTTTTCACCTGTAGTGAAGTCATTTTTAAACACATGCAAAGAGAATGATGTATATATAATTAATAATATATAATAAGATTGATATATTTCATATTATCTAATGAGACTACATATAATACCAAATGTATGGTATCAATTTCCATTGCGGCATGTTCGATAATTATGCTCATAAATCACATCACATAGTATCCACATGCCCAACCGTTGTCTTGTCTAGCACGCTATAAATTGAAATATACAAAATATTTAAAAATACAAATAACCACAGTTCACATAAATAATGTATACATAAAAGAACCAGCAAATAATAAGTAATTAAATAGTAATGTAATAACATATGTTAACGGATATAGAAATATGAAATATTTCTCACGGGAATAATGGCCTTTTTATTGTGTGTCCATATATATTCAATTCCTTCCCCGTAGGATCTACATAATAGATAGTGAATGTCTCAAGGACAATAACTAGTAACTCCCAATACTTACCACTAGAGGTAAGAAAGTTAAAAATTAAAAACTCAAAAGTCACAATAAAAATGTAATTTTCCTAAGTCCAAATTATAAGCAAAGTAAACTTACCCGACATTGAATGGAGCTATTATCACCGCCTTCTTGTTTTTACCAAAATATTTAAAAACATCACAACAGTATGAAGTAACTGACCTAGGGTGTTTACCTACAAGACTAGTCAAAGATGGAACCAAAAATCCCACATGGAGAAATGAAAAATATGTACATATCGCGTGTAAGTGGTTGCAAAACATGTATTATGTATGCATTAATATATAAGAAACCAGATCAACGTATATAAAACAAGGTATATGGATGTATAAATAAGATCTCACCATATCCATAGCTCTATCATAGATGTATTCATCCAAGCATAACGAAACATCACCAAAATAGCTTGTATAAATAGCTTGTTATCGTATGATTGACCTACAGCTTCGTCCAAAATAGTAACATTTATAGGGCAATTTGGATCATGTTCGCCAATCCAATCTGCCATACCCCTACAATTAGGACCTAACGAGGCGTGTAGGTCCCTTGGAAGCCAACTTGGTATTTCAGGAGGTGGATGTGGAGGCTGAGATGTAGCTGATGTCTTCCTTTTGACCTGTATATATAATTTCAGATCAATTGACTCATATATACGTACACACTAACAAATTAATGTAATGTAAATTTTACCATACAATATTAATATAGATGACATCCGCTTTGGGCCACAATATCACTCTGCCTTCTGCCTCACCAAGCGTTTCATAATCTGGGTGGGCATATGGCAATGTAAGATCCTTCCATTTAGGGACTACACTTATCGGGCTAACACGAACCGCACCATCTGGCACTGGAGTCTCATGAAACATTTCCCCTGGACGGGGTGGGTAGGCCGATACCTCTACAATGACATATTCATGACTTTTTAGACGGCATGGCTTCAACCCCTACAAATCTATGTAAAGAATGTTATATGCATATATACACAAATATATCATCTTGAAAAGACTAGCTACTATGTCATAAAAATACGCACAGAGGATGTTCTAGGTGGTGGGTCTACAAGATTACTCCCAACCTCTGTAGTAGGAGTTATAGAAGCACGACACGTCACAAGTACCGTCTGAGTGGCCGTTTGAGACGACTACCACATTACCATTGCTTCTTGGACATTCCTCTCAATTAATTCATCTACCTATACATGGATCAAAGAAAAGCTAGCTATTGATTATTAAATTCCCATTCAAAATAACATTCTAAAAAAGAATAGGTTACCTCAACTTGTGAAAGTCCCGCTTTTGGGACAGGTTTGCGTTGGGATGGCCCAAAGAATGCTTTGATGCCCACACCAACGCCTACACCCCTAACACATCCAGGATGCTCTGGGTTACCAGAGCAACTGTCAATTCATCCCTTGTGCCCTCAGGGATGAATTTGCCTTCCTTCCTCTACTCGTGTAGCTCTCGCTAATCAACATCCACAGAAAATGGTAAGTAAACATAACAATCATCAATATTGATCGATTACTCTAAGAGTTTAATTTTACCATTTTTGTAGCCGCCTCAACAGTTGTAGGCTTCATTATATCTCCCTTCTTGGTTTTCCTCCCATCTATCCACATAGCATGGTGAGGTAGAGGTGCGGGGGAAATAGTAGAGGACTCATGAGTAGCAGCAGACTGAGCAGTAGACTCACCCTATTGTCTTTGGCGAACGCCTACATAGCTTCTTGGTCCCATTGTGTGGTCATGCACATTCATTGCACACCTTTCTCTTTGAGCATCACTAATAGCCTTGTCAGTAATCACATTGATTTGGTTAGTAACACTAAAGGTGAATCTTGAATAGGTGAATACATAAGAACATATATTAATTAAATTGGGAGTGGCACTTAATACCTTGAATTCATCCATTTTTCTTTGGGTAACAAACTCCTCCCAGTCTTTGGGGTCCAGGTAGTTCTATTGATCATGGCCTGCCTTCTTCCTAAATTTATTTTTTAAAGGGAATACAAACAAAAATTATTAGTGTAGAGTTAGTCAAAAAGTGATCAATGTCTAGAATTGGAAATCAGTCAAGAACCTCTTCTCAGCATCGCATATGTAATCTCGGGTGAGATTTGTCCTATATACCTTAGGACCCTCCCACAACGTTGCATCATGAGTTTATGATGAAGCTTTTCATCTAGATCAAATATACTCTACAAAATATAATTACTATTAACTAGTATCCTAAAAATTAGTAATCTAGAAAAACAGAATTGCAAATATTGATAACACATGCATAGTTCCTTCCAGATTAAGTCTTTCTTCTCCTAAGGTATCTATGCTAGGATTCAAAAATAGGACTACAATGGATGCGAGTAAGAACCCCAAGATATGAAATAAATGAGTTGTAGTTCACTCCAACTATATTTCCTGCATGATTGAAATCCGCAGCCAGTTTGGGTCCATTGCCCCTTTGTTGTAGTAACTTGTTCATCATTGTGATGCCCCTCACTTTCTCAATTTTTTTTGTTGCTCATAAAGTGCCCCAATTTCTTCATGGGGTACATCACCAACCTAAAATTTAACAAAAAAAATACACTTACAGGATATAACTATAAATGTGAGGCGGGATATATTTGTAAAACTTACATTGTCAGGCGGCACATTGATTTCCTCACCCTCACGGTAATCATCAGCACGGTCATCATATGAATGCTCAGCCATCTGAAAGTTCACATTCAGATTGTAAAGTTCACATTGTGAAGTAACTCACATTGTAACATTCACATTGTAAAGTTCACATTCACATTGTAAAGTTCACATTCACATTGTAAAGTTCACATTCATAAAAATAAAACATATAAAAAAATATAAACATCGCATTCATCATTTCTTATTTGTGGAACATTTGAAGAGAGATTGAGTTGGAGCATACTTTAGGACAAGTATGTTTTACATTTGTGGTGGTCATGTAGCGCTATTTTAGGGCTCCATCCTGTGCCATTTTGTACTTAAATAACATCGAAACATGTTAGATTACAAGCACTTTTCCACTAATATGTTTATCATTGCCAAATGCACTTATGGATGTTCTTTGCACTATTTTTAGGTACTTGGACCATGCCTTAGATGGATAAGAGAAAAGGAAGGAGTTCTAGGGCTCCTCCACTCATGGGGGGGGGTCAAAAGAAGGCCCCAAAATCTCCCTCAACCTACCTCCAATGGCCAAGGGTCGCCATCAAGCAAAGACATCCATAAATGATGAAGATTGAAGGACAATCAAGTGATGCAGACCCCAACATGGCCGTGGGCACAACCACACAATCATGGCATTTATTGTGAAAGATCAGCATAGACAATAGGGGATTTACACCCAGATCACCATGAACATGGCTGTCTGCCACGACGTGGCCACTGAAGCTTGCCTCGACCATGCTATTGTTCCATGACCACACCCTCCTCCTCCAAAACTGTTGTGTTACTCCAACACGACCATGGTGTCACTCATCCACCATGACCGTGTCACTCCTCCACGGTCGTGGCCACCACCTTCCTTAGCATATCCACACCCATTCCATACCACGACCATGGTCCTACCCCATGACCGTTCCATCCTACCCTCACCACGGCCGTGGCACATCAACATGGTCGTGGTGACCCGCCAACCCTACTAAGATTTACACTAAATTTCCTATCCTACCCCTACTTACCCTAGTGCTTCCCGACCACCTATATATACATATGTGGTAGCTGGGGCATGAAGGTTGGACACCTCACAACTGCCCTAATTTCATACTTGTTTCATTATCTTTCTTTCTAGTATTTCTACTTGAATTGCATATATAATCAATTTCATATAGATAACCACCGCATTATGTTACTAAACATTACTTCATATTATGTCCTATGTAATTTTTACTTAAATAGGGATATGTCCATTTCTCTCTAAGTGACACGTTAATAGCTTATGAATGTTTAGATGCATTTATACTATCAATTCCGAGGGTTTACTTTTTTATAGTAGCAAAATATAATAGGGATTATTTTGATCATTTTGTTAGTAAAAATTGCATGTCTCTATGTAACTTCCATAAATAAACTATTATATATTAATATGATACTTTAATTGACTATGTTTATAGAGTCCACTTTAGGGTCTGGACAAAGTTCGACAGTTCTACCAAATAGATCTTCTATTTTAGAGGCAATACTTATAGTATGAAGGTGAAAAAAAGTAGATTGAAGATATAATTTTGGAACAATTTTAGAACATGAAAATTTAGAACTATGAGACAATACATCGCTAGTGCACAACTAAACAAAAACAATAATATATTTCATGGACATGGTTGTATACAGTTGTTATTGTTAATCATATAGAACAAAAAAAATGTCCTCTTGGAACGTATAAATAGAAACTGGGTTTGGAAGTGACATCACTTTTGTTTCATACGTAAAATTGAGTTTAACACTGACTTCATCTTATTTTGAACTGTCAATCTAAGAACCCTAGTCGTGGTGATTTTTAATTGTCAATCTATGAACCTGTCGTGTGATTAGTTGCACTTAGGAACAAGAATCTACTGAAGGATGTAAGTAGTGACTGGCCTTCTCAATGGAGGAAATAGAGGAGGAAGAGGGTACATGTGTTGAGCGGCAGCGACAGTAAGAAGTGAGCAGGCGAGCAGGTGTCGAGCGAAGGCGGTGAGAAGTGAGCAGATGAGCAGGTGTCGAGCTGCAACAGCGAGTAGCAGGTGTCGAGCGGCGGCGGCGGCGAGCAACGAGTAGGTGAGTGGTGGCGCCGGTGGCAAGTGGTAGACCAAAGCTCTCAATCGGCGGCGGTGGAGAAAGGAATCGCCAAACCAAAGCTCTCAATCAGGAATGAAATAGATTAGGGGGAAGAGTCTGGCTCGCGCAGGTGCTATTAAGTTAACAATAGACGTCGGTTATTCAAAAGCTGACACATAAAACAATAGGCATCAGTTACCACAAAAAAAACCAACACCTATGTTCAATGATAGTCATCAGTTTCAACTAAAAAAAATGACATCTATCTACATATGTCGATAAAAGAAAAAGTTCTTGAATTATGACTATAGTTGTCAGTTTCCGTAGAAAACCGACGCCAAAGGGGGGTGAAAATTTTCGTGGGGACAGCGCACGTAAACACATCAGCATTAGTTATTGCAAGAAAATTGACGATAAAAATGGGCCTAATTTCTATCTCACGAAAAAAATTTAGTCGTCAGTTGGTTTGTTAACAACTGACGTCGTATGTTAAATTTTGGAGGTAATTTTTTTCATTGGAAAATTTGGATTTGGCCATCAATTTTGGGTGTCGGTTGCTTATTGAGGAACTGACGCTAAATAAAAAGTGATACATGTGTCTGGCCACTATGCACAGATTTATGTCAGTTTTTGTATTCAACCCACATTGTAGATTTTAGGCGTCGGTTTTTGTTAACAACTGACGCCTATAAATGTGACATTATAAGCCATTTGTGTAGTAGTGAGATCTTGAGGAAGAAATCCTTATGGATAAACTCGAGGCTTTTGTGGTCCAAGGACAAGAACGTAAAGTTTATAGACTTGTAAAATATTTGTATGGTATAAAACAAGAACCTAAGTAGTGGAATGGTTAATTTGATAAAACTATTTTATCTTATGTCTTTACTACAAACTTATATGATAGGTGCATTTATCCTAAGATTATAGATAGTGAAACTGTGATAATGTGTTTGTATGTAGATAATAGATTGATTTTTGGATCCAATGCTAAAATTATTTATGAAACAAGATCCTTTCTTTCTAAGAATTTTGATATGAAATATTTAGAAATTTTTGATGTTATTCTTGGCATTAAATTAAGTAGATCTAGTTCTAGTTATTTCTTAAACCAGTCACACTATGTAGAAAAGGTCTTACATAGATTCAATATGTACTCTTGTGTGTCTGTTAGTACTCCTTTGAACCTTCATTACATGTTAATGTGCACAAGGGTAACCCTATGGATCAAACTAGATTTGCCGAAGTTATAAGAAGTTTGATGTACTTGTCCAATTGTTCTAGACCAGATATTGCTTATGCTATCAATAGGCTAAGTAGGTACACTCAATATCCTAATGTAGATCACTGGAAGGCAATGGTTATAGGTTTTAGGCATCTCAAAGGTACCATGAGTTATGGTCTTTATTAGACTGGTTTCCCAATCAAGTTAGAGGGCTATATGGATGCAAATTGGATTGTTGACTCTGATAAAACCAAGTCCACCAGTGGGTATGTGTTTTACCTAGGTGGTGTTGCAGTCTCTTTTAAATCAACCAAGGAAACTATGAGAGCTAGATCCACTATGGAGACTGAGTTTATAGCCTTATATTTAACTTGTTGTTAGGCTAATTGGCTTAAAAAAAATTACTCGATTTACCTTATTTTCAAATCCTTCTCCTCTTATCTCAATACATTATGATAGTAGGTCAGCCATAGACAAAGCTAAACAATCTAAGGGTAACATGGGTAAGATATTTAAGAGATTGAGGCATGAAGAGGAGAGAGACTTCATTACCGATGGTGTCATATCTTTGTTGTTTGTTAGATCAGTAGAGAATATTATTGATCGTCTCATAAAAGGTCTAGCCAGAAAGTTAGTACTTAGTGTGTCGAGGGGGGTGAGTCTTCTAACCATGAGTTAAACATCATAGTGATAACCTTACCATCCTAAAACTAGAGATCCTATGAGGAATGGTTTAAAGGAATAATTAAGTTTTTCATGTGTTCATTAGAAGAACATTTTTTGGAGTTTTACTTCAAACCCTTCCCTATGGCATTTGTGCCTCGAGACTGTCTTAGTAGAGGAAGAGATTTTTCTCTGAATGGAGTCGAGATCATACATTTGGTAGGGTGCAGTATGGGGCAATACATCCTTGAAAGATCCCTACTATATTAGTGTAATCCTAGGTCAGAGTTTATGTGAGTTCGGCATACTCACTAAATCTCTCATAAAATAGATTCCTAGAAGTCCAAAATGTGCACACTGATATGAAAAATTTCTTGTACCCTCACTATGTTCTGCATAGTTAATTGAAACCCTAATCAGAAAGTGTAGTTCAACACATAGTTAATCAAGAATATAGATGAACCATTGCAAGGAAAGTTCAAATCCACAAGCTACCTATGTTGAAAGATATAGTTTTGTTCACCTTTCTTTTTTCATTTTCCATTTGTGATTTTTTCAAGGTCTATGAAATATGTGGTGGAATGTTGTATTCCATCTCACATTTTTAGCTATATTTCAATCATCTTATCCATTTTGAGTCCCACATTGCTCACTTATAATGTCTCAAGGATCCTTTAAATGAGAGAGGAGAGCAAAGGCTTGTGGGCCTTTTGTTACAACCCCAATTTTACATATGTTTTCATAATTGAAATGTATTAATTTTGGACTTAATTAAAAATGTTGTATGCTTTGCTTCAAAGGATGGATTTATTTGCAATTATTCCTTTGATAGGAATTTCATGGTTCCTATTATTAGATTAATCCATTAATGGATATAAAAGAGAAGAAACAAAGAAAAGTCCAAATAAAAGGAAAAGATACAAGATAATGTATATGAAGCAAAGTAATTATGAGAAATATATAGAAAACTCTAGAAAGTGGAATTAATGGCCACAATTAATTAGATTTCATTTCTATGTGATTTCGTATAGATGAAATAGGAAAAGAGGAAAAAGGGAATAAAGGATAAAGAGAAATCCTTGAAAAGAAATCTTTTAATAAAGAAATAAGAAAGATAATGAGAAATAATGGATGTAGATGCATCTAGAAGGATAATAAGTATCCTTAAAAAAGGAATTTCTAAATATTAGTATTTCTTGGGGTACAAGGAGTCCCAATAAAGAAGAAAAAAGTAAAAATGCAAATAATACAAAATATGAGAATAATGTGCTACATAATTAATGAATTTTTGATATTATCAAAAAGAGATATTATTTTCTTTAAGAAAGTAGAATTTCATAGCCAATGGATTAAAAGCCAAGTACAAAGATGATAAGAGAGGGAGACCAAAAAAAAAGATGATAAGAGAGATGATTTTCGAATTCCTAAATATCTAAAGAATATGGTTTATTAAGAAGATAATAAAGAGAGAGAAGATTGCTTCGCAATGAAGGAATAGGTTTCCTTTTGGGAGATGGACTTGTTCCCTCATGGATGAACATCTTAGGGTGTTGATACCCTCCCCTATATAAGGGTTAGAACATTTGGTTCGAGTTCAAGAGAGTTACACATATCCCTCTCTCTCTTCTCCTTCTTCTTTGCATGCAAACCCTAGAGAAGAGGATAGTTCGAACCTTGGAGCAATGAGGTGTCGTGGAGGAGGTGCGATGGAGGTGTTCTACTCCCAAAACACCAAGGTGATGCTCGGTGGCCATCCCTTCATCCTAATCCTTGCGCAGGAGCAGCATGGCTGCATGGTCGTTCGTAGGTTGCAGGCTGGCGAGTCTGACTCTGGCCACCTCGGCCGCAGCTGGGGGGCTTCGCTGGTACAAAAGAGGGCAGTGGTAGCAATAGGGTCGTCGCGGGTGCCCTAAGATCTAAGGTAGGTAGGAGGGGACCCTCCCCCAAGCTGTTGCAGCTGACAACGCTAGGTTTGCGCAAGGAGGAAGGAGGTCGGGTGGCTTTGGACCATTTTTCCCCTCTGCTGGTTGAAGAACCAACAACTTATGTGAGGGCAATAGTGTAACTTGGTTATGTTTTCGGCTGGGTGACATGTTGCATGGGGATTGCTGACGTGTCAGCATCCCATTGGTCCAAGTAAGTAAATTTTGTAAAATTCGTATCTTTTTATTGGTAGCTCTGATGGAAACATGCAAAATATGAAAGTTGATCAGGAAAATGTGTATAACCCAATAAAAATACTTTTAAAGACTGATTTTATTCATGTTTGAAAAAGTATGCTAAGTTTATGAAAAGTATATTAATTTGATTAAAAGTGTGGTTAGAAACCCTACTTGAGAGGAAAGGATGAATCATTAAGGTTTAATGGGTTAACTTGGGATGTATTAACCTATTGAATATTAAAGTAAAGTTACAATCCATTTTACATGAAAGGTTGATTAATTTAGGGTTCCATGTACATAAATGAGCTTTAATGGGCCTTGAAACCCTAATGTTAGTAATTATGATTCTTAATGGCTTTAATTGTTCAAATTCATGTATAAAGCTGAGATATGATGATTCTAAGCTAATTTGAGTATGAAAGATGCTAATTGTGGATAAATACCCTAAATATGGTGATTATGGTTTTCTAATGGATAAATGTGGAATTAGTGATAAATAGAGTTCATATGTGAACTAGACTATATACAAGATAAGTTGCTAAATTGAAAGGAACCAACGATGATAATTGGGCCTAATGATCGTGTCATGACTTAAAAGGATAAAGATGGTAGTTTTAGTGTAAAAGAGGGATAATAGACTTAATTGACTTTCAATTGTGTCTATGATGTTGAAATTAGGGTTTGTGAACTAAAAGAGCATTAAAAGTGATAAATGCATAATGGAGGCTAAAACCCTAATAAAACCCTAATGTTGGCCTAGATATCCTAGGATGGCATCCAAGCCTATCTTCAAAATGTTTTGAATAAAATAATGACACTTGGATGTTATGCATTGATTTCAGGATATTGATGATTACTTTTTTTTATTGTTCTTGAATATTATTGCTTGGACATCAGGTTGCTCTGGATCAGGTAAGTGGTTACACTTATGGTTAATTGGTTTAGTTTCATGGTGATTCCCAGATGTTTTATCAGTTGCTTGAAAATAACTTCTTGGATGACATTTATTTCATGCAACTATAAAGTGACTATGATTATCACCATAAATATGTATGCATGACTAGCTCAGATCATGGTCCTCCTTTGTGGCTTTGCTAATGATGAAAAGGGTATCTTGGTACATGGCCTACTTGTTAAGTAGGACATCAGGTTATCATGAGTTAGGAATTGGGCTACTCACGTACAGTGCCATGCGACTCTTTAGCACACCATAAGTTAAAGACTGGGCTACCTATGGGTAGTTCCATGCGACTCAACCCTAGAAATTGATTCACCTGTTAGGTAGGATCATGAGGGGTTTAATGGGGATCTACCATAAGGAAGGTAGCATCCAGGTCCAATGCAGGGACAACGTAAAGGCTAGGGTATGGATGGATTGAATAATTATGCTTAAAACGTACAGTGGTTTATTAAATCCTAATTGGTTGCAATATGTTGTTACAGTTAATTGCACGATTATCGTTTCCCCCACATACCGACATATTCATTTATGTTGACCGACGTTATGTTTGTCGGCATTTTAGGTACAAATTGAAAAGGACAAATACTAAAGTGGCATATCGTGAAATTAAGAATAAAGTGCAAGGAGGATTAGTTAGAATAGAGTCCATAGATGGATAGAAGTTAGAAATCCAAGTTTTTGAAAAAGGTATGCAAATCTTTATTTTATACCAACTTTCAGTATAGTTTAGTAGAATTTTATAATTATTATTGATTAATTGTCAAACCTTTGATCTGGGAAATTGGGATAACAGCTCTGACCTCTTGGTCTACCTTAATTGGGGGTTACCGGGAGGCAGGGTCATTACATTTGGTATCAGAGCATTGGTTCCTGATTTAATCTTTAGTAATTATTAAAATTTTCAAATTCCATAGAACTGAGGGAGTTATTAGAGGATTTTCTGAAATACATAGGTGTCTAGAAAAGGATCACGCCCGGGGGCTGGCAAGATTTTCCTCCGCACCGCTAGTCGGAATATGAGGACTCCCAGATCTGTGTGACTGCTTGGCCAATGTCTTAGGATTTGACTCAAAATAAGATACCTTTAGGACTCTCTCGTCTATTTTCATTCCTTCTCAACCCTAATTCAATTAAGATTCTAAGGTTTAGGGTTTTTCTCTCTCTTCCTCACCCTCTTGAGGTCAAGGTATGTATAATAAGGTTAAGGAATCCTCCACCAAATTAATTAAAAGCATGTAAATATGATGTCATGGACATAAGCTTAATAGTTTATGCATAAACTAAAGATTATTTGCATGATTAGGGTTGTATGACATGTGTTGTCATACCCTCAGGAGAGACCTAATGTTAGATCTTCATGTCAGGAGGATGAATAGAGAGTTGGTCTTGGAGGTAGAAACCTCCATTAAAGGTGGAGACCTAGCGCATCTTATGAGGATGATGCTAACCCTAACCCTAAGTGGTGGTTAGAGAGAGATGACATGATCAGTTAGATGTCATGGTCGACCATGTGTGTGGGTTGACATGCTTTTGGTTTTGAATACCTATGATAGTATGATCCATGTGACGTTCGCTGACCTAGTACCTTTGGCAACCCAACTTTGGAAGGGTCATCCATGTTAGGGTGAAGGATAACTCCTTCATTTATGAGGTTAGTGATGACCCTATAGAAACCCTATGGGATGATATGAGCATGGCAGAGTATGCACCTTGAGTACGTCAGTAATGCTGGCAGTGGGTTAAAACCATGGCCTGAAAGGCATGTTGTATAGCTTATGAGATAAGCATGAAGAAGTTGGGCGAACATAGGTTTCTCTCATGTAGGTGTATAATTGTGAGCTTGATCCACCTTAGAGAGAGGATCTCTAGTAGTAAGGTTGTTTGTAGGGTTAGCTCTAGAGAGAGAAAGGAAGACCTGAGCAAGAAGGTTGGAAGTTTAGACTTCGAGATACGAGGAACCATTAGATGTTGGATATGTTTTGACCTGGATAGTTGTGGTTGCCTTTAGAGGAACCAAATCCTACAAAGGGAAAGAGACTTCTTGAACCAAGCTATGGATGTTGTAGGCTCGTACCTTACCTTCTAGGGATAGGAAGAGGAGTTCCTTAGACCCTGAGGAGGTTTAGTGACAAGTTGTGAGGTCTTATATCTAGTTATTTGTCCTTGAGAAGGGCACAACTCTGAGGTGTTGTTCGAATGGAATGATAATAGGACATGCAAGATGCACCTCGTACATGCTTGTTTCATTGTTATAAGGTTGAGCATGTAGTTATATGGTTGATGCTTAAAAGTGAACCTAGGATTCCTAGACCTAGGAGGGGAAGTAGTAGTGTTGGGTGTACCTGATGCTCATGATGAGATTTGAGTTTCCATAGATTTGAGCATGGCACTCCTCATGTTTAGAGGAAAGGGGAAACCCCTCAGATTAAGGTGTGTGTTCGATGAACCCCTCGCATATAAGTTGGTGACATGGGCAGGTATGGTCTTGGTCAAATGTTGAGGATTGAGAACAAGTATGATCTACCGTGTATGGTTTAGAATGTGGTCTATTGGTTAGCTATGTGCCTTAGTAGCTCGCTAGGGCTAAGCATGCTCATGTGGGTGTAAACCTTACATATAGGGACGTTTGTGACCCTGGTTGCTATCAAGAGATAGTTTCCTCCCATCCTGGGAGAGGGACCCTTTTGTAGGGTATGGATCAACTTTTTTTTAGGTTTGAGGTAACCTTAAGAGGTCTCGTATAGTGTTGAGAAGCTAAGTGGAGAGTACATAGTATGAGAATGAACCTGTGGACCCATAGGTAATCATCTCTAAGTGCATGTGGATGTGTTACCATGGAGGTAACCGGTATAGGTCCTGACCAAGGTAGGTAGGTCGCCATGACCCCTATGAAAGGATGTAATTCAGACCCGGAATGCAGAGAGGGATGATGGAGACTTGGGTAAGGTTCTAAGTTAGACATGTACTATGTTAGAATCCTAACTCTATCCTAGGGTCAGGTAGGGATAAGACCGATGGAAGTCGGAGTTTCCTAACTCCCTAGTTGCACATGACCATAGGGTTGGGAGGTAACAACTATCATTGTCTATGGGCCATGGGTTAGGAGATTGATCACCTTCATGAACTCATGGGACCCAAAAGGGAAGATGAGGAGGGTACTCTCTGGATGCATAAGGGAAGAGGGATGACCCCAAAAGTGTCGGCACACTACAAACTTAGAGGAGATGACCAAGGATTTTGTGTGGACCCAAGTAGGTTCGAGATCATTTTTCCATGGAAGTAACTTTGATATTGAGATGATCATGATGTAGAGACATATGTTGCACGTTTCAACTTTGATTTAAAGGTGCACTAGCAATGTGGGATGTACCATCTCTACTCTTGGAATGGGAAGAACTCTGTATTTGGACTACATCCAAATCCTTATTTTCTCTTGTTATGGGAGTGAGAGATAGGATAGTACGCATGCCATACACTAAGGATAATGATAATGTGAGTGGAAACATTGCTATGATGCATGAGGATGGAGATAATAGCGTACCCATATGGAGTGTAAGATGTGTGGATGTGGTCCAAACACCAAGAGTACTAAGGTAGTCATCTTCTGAGGATGTTTTTGTCATGAGCTAAGTGGAATTTGTGAGCTATACAAGGTTGAGTTTGCAAACTAAGAGGATGAGCTCAGATATTTCTTGATGAAGATAGACTTAGAGTTGAGATGAGATAATAAGTGGAATACATGGAGGTCTATGTCTTCACATTACCTAACACATAAGGATGTGAAGTGGTAATGGATGCTCTGGTTGAGATGCAGCTGCCTAGTTTAGCTAGAGGCTAGAAGAGGTTGCTAGATTAGCCTCAGTTTGAAAAAGGGGATATGTTTGGCTAACACTCAGATGTAATGAGTTATATTGATCAAATTGGTAGTTGTTTGGTTAGACAGCCTAGGCCTTGATGCGATAAAAGGATGTTTGTGGAACCACAAATGCACTACTCTGGAAAAGAAGGTGACGAAACCCCGACTAGAGTGATTTAGGGTTTCCGAGAAATCAATCTTGAGAAATCATGACATATAGGAGATCATGATTTTAAGTCACCATACATCATGGTACTACTAAGATGGTAAGTTTCAGTAGTACTTTGGATTCCTAAGATGAAGTTGCATGTGGCTTGTCGACATGCATGTCAGGAGGTGAAGGAAGAACACTAGTAACCCAGTAAGTTGATACAAAGGATAAAAAGTCCCTGAGAGGGAATGGGAGTTCATCACTATGGATGTCATGGTAAGTCTTCCCTGGACCAAAGAAGGTCAAGATGCAATATGGGTTATGGTAGATCGCCTTACCTAGATGACATAGTCTAAAGAGAAAGAGAGAGTACTGTCAAGGGATAGATCCGGTTGAACTACATGTAAGAGAGATGGTTCATCTATACCATAATACAAGTTCAAAGGTTCTTGAGTATGACCTAAAGGTTCACTTACGTAAGGTGGAAGTAGATACATGAAGAACTCAATGTGAGTATAGCTTATCACCCCTAACTAATGGTTAGTATGATCCAGACAAGAGGGTCTGATGAGAGCATGTGTTCTCATTCAGGGTGATACATGGGGGGCAGTTCTGGCCTTATGAGAGATGTGATGAGAACCACCATAGCCAGTATCGGGATGTAAAGAAGCTCTCTAAGGGTGGTTGTGTCGGTCACCACTTCTTTAAGATATGGTTGGTGAAGGGATCTCGCGAAGGTTAGAAAAGCACCTCAGTGTGTGCAGATGAAGTTGCTTTGATCATTTGATGGCTGAAAGAGAGCCCAGGGGTGACATGAGTCGTGAGCTGATGCAAAGTAGACTGACATGCAATTCACTGTGGGAGAATATGTGATATAAAAATCTGACCCCTCTGAGCAATAGTAGAAAAAGATGAGTCCCTGATACATAGGTCCATCTGAGATTGATTGGTGGAGTTACTTATATTTGACCTTACCCCTCAGGATAATGAGATGAGTGATAAGTTCCATGTGTCCAATTTAGAGCACTATGTGAGGTACCTGAGTCATGTGTTGAGAAATGAACTTAGGGAGCCCCAAGGGAGCCTAAAATGTCCTGAGTCACCAATGAGGATTATATATTCCAAGGTGAAATAACTCCGAGAAAAGAATACGTGATGATAAAGGTTCTTTGGAAATGCCATAGATAGGGTAAATCCACATAGGGGCCAATGACGGACATGGAAAAGTCTTCCTGATTTGTTTATTTGCTTGATGGAATTTTGAGGACAAAATTCTTATAAGAGGGGAAGGATGTTACAACCCCAATTTTACATATGTTTTCATAATTAAAATGTATTAATTTTGGACTTAATTGAAAAGGTTGTATGCTTTGCTTAAAAGGATGGATTTATTTGCAATTATTCCTTTGATAGGAATTTCATGGTTCCTATTATTAAATTAATCCATTCATGGATATAAAAGAGAAGAAAGGAAGAAAAGTCCAAATAAAAGGAAAAGATACAAGATAATGGATATTAAGAAAATTAATTATTAGAAATACATAGAAAACTCTAGAAAGTGGAATTAATGGCCACAATTAAGTAGATTTCGTTTTTATGTGATTTCTTGTAGAAGAAATAGGAAAAGAAGAAAAAGGGAATAAAGGATAAAGAGAAATCCTTGAAAAGAAATCTTTTAATAAAGAAATAAGTAAGATAATGAGAAATAATGGATGTAGATGCATCTAGAAGGATAATAAGTATCCTTAAAAAAGGAACTTCAAAATATTAGTATTTCTTGGGGTCTAAGGAGTCACAATAAAGAAGAAGAAAGAGAAAATGCAAATAATACAAAATATGAGAATAATGTGCTACATAATTAATGACTTTTGGATATTATCAAAAAGAGATATTATTTTCTTTAAGAATGTAGAATTTCGTGGCCAATGGATTAAAAGCCAAGTACAAAGATGATAAGAGAGATGATTTTTGAATTCCTAAATATCTAAAGAATATGGTTTATTAAGAATATAATTAAGAGAGAGAATATTGCTTCTCAACGAAGGAATATGTTTCCTTTTAGGAGATGGACTTGTTCCCTCATCGATGAACATCTTAGGGTGTTGATACCCTCCCCTATATAAGGGGTAGAACCTTTGGTTCGAGTTCAAGAGAGTTCCATGTATCCCTCTCTCTCTTCTCCTTCTTCTTTGCATGCAAACCCTAGCGAGGAGGGTAGTTTGAACCCTGGAGCAATGAGGGGTCATGGAGGAGGTGCGATCGAGGTGTGCTACTCCCATGACACCAAGGGGATGCTCGATGGCCATCCCTTCATCCCAATCCTTACGCAGTAGCAACAACATGGCTGCATGGTCGGCCGTAGGTTGCAGGCTGGCGAGTCTAACTCCTGCCACCTCAGACATAGTTGGGGGGCTCTGCAGGTCTGACAGAGGGTGGCGGAAGTAATAGGGTCGTCACAGGTGCCCTAGGATCCAAGGAAGGAAGGAGGGGACCCTCCCCCAAGCTGTTGCTACTGGCAGCGCTAGGGTTGCGCTAGGAGGAAGGAAGTCAGGTGGCTTTGGACTATTTTTCCCCTCTACAGGTTGAAGGACCAACAACTTATGTGAGGGCAATAGTGTAACTTGGTTATGTTTTCATCTGGGCGACGTGTTGCATGGGGATTGCTGACGTGTCAACATCCCACTGGTCTAAGTAAGTAAATTTTATAAAATTTGTATCTTTTTCTTGGCAGCTCTGATGGAAACATGCAAAATATGAAAGTTGATCAGGAGAATGCGTAGAATCCAATAAAAATACTTTAAATCCTTATTTTGTTCCTATTTGCAAAAGTATGCTAAGTTAATGAAAAGTACATTAATTTGATTAAAAGTGTGGTTAGAAACCCTAATTGATGGTAAATGATGAATCCTTGAGGTTTAAGGGGTTAACTTGGGAAGTATTAACCTATTGAATATTAAAGTAAAGTTGCAATCTATTTTACATGAAAAGTTGATTAATTTAGGGTTCCATGTACATAAATGAGCTTTGATGGGACTTGAAACCCTAATGTTAGTAATTATGATTCTTAATGGCTTTAATTGTTCAAATTCTTGTATAAAGCTGAGATATGATGATTATAAGCTAATTCGAGTATGAAAGATGCTAATTGTGGATAAATACCCTTAATATGGTAATTAGTGTTTTCTAATGGATAAATGTGGAATTAGTGATAAATATAGTTCATATGTGAACTACACTATATAAAAGATAAGTTGCTAAATTGAAAGGAACTGAAGATGATAATTGGGACTAATGATCGTGTCATGAATTAAAAGGATAAAGATGGTAGTTTTAGTGTAAAAGAGGCATAATTGACGTAATTGACTTTCAATTGTGTCTATGATGTTGAAATTAGGGTTTGTGAACTAAAAGAGCATTGAAAGTGATAAATGCATAATGGAGGTTAAAAACCCTAATGTTGGCCTAGATATCCTAGGATGGCATCCAAGCCTATCTTTAGAATGTTTTGAATAAAACAATGACACTTTGATGTTATGCATTGATTTTAGGATATTGATGATTGCTTGTTTGATTATTCTTGAATATTATTTCTTGGACATCAAGTTGCTCTGGGTTAGGTATGTGGTTATGCTTATGGTTAATCACTTTAGTTTCACAGCAATTCCCAGATGTTTTATCGATTGCTTGAAAATAACTACTTGGATGACTTTTATTTCATGCAACTATAAAGTGACTATGATTATCACCATACATATGTATGCATGACTAGCTCGGATCCTGGTCCTCCTTTGTTTCTTTGCTAATGATGAAAAAGGTATCCTCGTACATGGCCTACTTGTTAAGTAGGACATCAGGTTATCATGAGTTAGGAATTGGGCTACTCACGTGTAGTGCCATGCGACTCTTTAGCACACCAGGAGTTATGGAGTGGGCTACCTATGGGTAGTGCCATGCAACTCAACCCTATAAATTGATTCACATGTTAGGTAGGATCATCGGGGGTTTAATGGGGATCTACCATAAGGAAGGTAGAATCCATGTCCACTGTGGGGACAGCACAGGGGCTAGGGTATGGATAGATTGAACAGTTATGATTAAAACATAAAGTGGTTTGTTAAATCCTAATTGGTTGCAATATGTTGTTATATTTAATTGCACGAATATTGTTTCCCCCACATACTGACATATTCATTTATGTTGATCGATATTTTGTTTGTTGGCATTTTAGGTACAAATTGAAAAGGACAAACAGTAAAGTGGCATATTGTGAAATTAAGAATAAAGTGCAAGCAGGATTAGTTAGAATATAGTCCAGAGATGGATAGAAGTTAGAAATCCATGTTTTTGAAAAAGGTATGCAAAGTTTTATTTTATACCAACTTTCACTATAGTTTAGTAGATTTTATAATTATTATTGATTAATTGTCAAACATTTGATCTAGGAAATTGGGATAATGGCTTTGACCTCTTAGTCTCCCTTAATTGGGGGCTACCGGGAGGTGGGGTCGTTACACCTTTCTTGGGACTTTTGAATGTAAGGTTGATTGGGCTCATTGGTGGTTTGACGAATTATAAATGCACACGCATGTGCGTGCATGCCTCGACTTTCCCCACCACACCCCGCCCTTCCCCGCTGGTCCGTTTCGGCGAGTTTGTGTGATTTAAGACTTCTATTAAAAATAAATTACTTTGTTTTTTTATGGTGTTTAATTCTATCATTTGGAAAACTAAACACATGCAATTTATCATTCTTTAATTTCCTTGGAAAATCAACTTTGCTAAGTAATTCAAACTATTAATTCTTCTGAATTAAATCCACCTAAAAATTCTCTAGTTGTTATGTCTTGTCAGTTCTATTTTGGGTGTGTTTAATTAACCATTTTGTTTGGGGACTTGGTATCTAACAATTATTGAAGTAAACTTGGTTCTTTGTTTGCCAATTTGAGGGGATATGTCTAATTATAAAAGAAACAAGTGTAAGTCATTTCTAAATACCAAAAATCAGAAACAACAATAAGAGTTTGTTATGTGCGACTATTATTCCTGTTGTGTGTTGCACGTTGTTGTTGTGTGCGGTCTTGTTCTTGTCTACTTCTATACCTTCTCCCAACTTATTATTCAAGATTCTTCCCCATCCAATATTGTACATCTAATAGTATTTCCTATGACTTATTTTTCCATGATGTTCGATGACCAAATATTGTTCTACACTTCCCTCTTGCTGACGTCCGGAGGCAGAACCTGAGTAGTTGGGGTGACACAATCTAGGAGATAAGACCTCGGTAAAACTCGTGCATAAGAGTAGTGGATATTGTCTTCACAAAGGTGATCTTCATGACGTGCCTTCACCCATAGACTCATATAAACCTTATTCTTTATTTGTTCTTTGTTATGGTTCAGATTAAATTGTAGTTGTATATTTAATATATTATTTAAATATTAACTAGAAAATTTATTATCCTCAAACAATTATATCATATTTGAGCATTATGTCTCTCTATATACTTTAGATTTTTTGTATAACAAAGAGAGAACAAGGGAGCTTAAAGAAATTAGTATTGTATAAATGAAATGTGTGCAAGCGATTTTGAGCTCAATTACAACTGTCTCAATTATTTTCTTTTTTACTTTTATTTTGATATATAAATATATTCAATGACAACATGTCAACAAAGACAAAAATAAATGATCTCAAGAGAGCACAGTCTGCACTTGGAAAAAGAAAGTCAAATGAAGATTGATGGGGATTGGAACAGAGTCCATGCGACGTGTGTTAGATTATGGGGTAACTTTTGAGTTTGGGTGAATCAACGACCATAAAGATGCATCAAATTTAAATTGAACTATAAATATTGTCATTAAAAAAGATTGGTGGCACATTTTGTTGTCAATTTATTTTCTATTTTATTGCATTTTTTTTCCAAAAAAATAATAATATGAATTTGTGATGTAATGTGTTTCTGCAGTTGTTCTTGACGTTGTATGATTACAACCTATGCAGTGATGTGTCCTCCAATATTCTTTATTCAAATCCATAGGTAAGTTCTCTTTGTTTAAGTTTTTTTAATTTAATTGTTATTATTTGCAACATTGCGTTAGGGAGGATGCAACATTTACTACATGTATTTTTTTATTTAATAATGTACTAAATTTAGTAATACGCTAGACAAGTTTTCTTTATGTATTAAACATATCATATTTCAATATTTATTATTTTGTTGAATAATAGAGTTCGCTTTTGTAATAAAATATACAACAACATCTATACTTCACCTGGTCTTATCTTAGCTTATGTTGGCATCCTAATCTATAATAAGAAACTCTATCCACGCGTTGTTAACTTAAATGTATTTTTTTTTGCAACCTGTAGAGATAATTTATTGAGCCCGCTCTCTAGTGCAAGATAAAAGAGAATCCAATTCTACATTACTGCTCAAGTTGAGCCATGAAGGGTGACGTGTATTTTACTACGCGCTTAAACGCAAGTATACGCGTCAAGTAATATAGGCCTTGTGAGGCCCGAGTCGAACTCAGGGATACGTGAATTATTGGAGACTTCTACTAACTAATTGCAATCAGCTAGGCCGATTAACAAAGTAGGGTTTTGTTGTTGAAATTAAAAGAAAATAAAAATCAAACAAAGAAAACAATCGATTAAAGGTTAATTTAATCAATTCAAAGGGATATCTTTAGGATGGCGGTTTCACCGCGGGTCAACATTGTATTAGGTTTCATATAATTCCTCACACTTCTCTCTCTATCCGGGTAGTGGCCTGAATACAGAATTACCCACTGTCGTGGTGTAAGTCACTACTTAGGTTTAGGTTGATTCCACCGTCGTAGTAATCATTCCCCTAAACTAAGTGCATTATAAACGGTCCCTCAGTTCCCACCATTAATTTTACAACTCCTTTGTCAAGGGTTTTATTAATTAATGTAGATTTCGTCTCTTTTCAACCGTTAATCCTTCTGTCGAAGTGATTAAGGGCATTAAATTATTATTATGGTGATCAAGCATAACAATAGAAGTGGAGAAAACGAATCTATACCACGGATTTGAGAGAGAAAATATGAATTATCAATATAAAAATGTCATACAATGTATTCTCGGGCTACTCCCGGTCCTAAAGATTGAGGGTTTTAGCCTCTCATGTTCATCTCACACGAATACATGGTAGAAATGGGGGATTTCATAAGAAAAACGTGAAACAAGTGGGAAAACCCCTGAACGGAGAAAAATCGGTAGATCCTTGGCGTAGAACACGAGCTTCCCCGCCTGTCGGTGGTGGAAATCGTCTTCGGCAACGTCCGAATCACCCGGGATGAGCTTCTGGCCTCCGTTCTCCTTTCTCTCCTTCCTCGGCACTCGTGCAATCCAAAAATGATGATCTCCCCTGTCTGGGCGACCGTCATTAGGTATAAGTCCCTAATTAGGTCGTCAAATAACAACAGACGTCCGATCGAGATCAAAACAGATCCAACGCATATCTGCCGGCGTCGATACCATCGACGCGGGTCGATGGTATCGACCCAGCGGATTAGTGGCAACTTTCCTTTCTTTTAGTCTGAGCGCCTGTGGTCATCTCGATACCATCGACTTGGGTGTCGATGGTATCAACTTTCTTTAGCGTCGGTTGTTGTCGTTTAGCGACGCTGTAGCTCTCCATGTGTCGATGGCATCGACTTGGGTCGATGGTATCGACTCTGTGCTGCTCTTCTTGGCTAGCAACCTGTGGCTTGGTCGATGGTATCGACTTCCGTCGATGGTATCGACAGAAGCAAATACCTGTTTTTTTCCTGAAATTTCACAACAAGACCAAGTAAATCCACACATATAATAATATTATGATAAATAATGCTCAAAATAGTAAAACAAAGGGTATTTGACATAATATGAAGGCAAAGACCGAAATGAGTGAATTATGCAATATTATCCATAAAAATGAGTAATTAGAGCACAAAACACATATGAAAAAGGTCTATAAATGCGACTCAAAATCATCGCATCAAACTCCCCTAAGCTTAAACATTGCTCGCCCTCGAGCAACTAATCCTTAGAATAGAATTGCAGATGTCAACTAAAAATCAACACACCAACCCACATCCCATGAGACTCCCACTGGACGTTCTCAAACCGGCCTTTCCTAATCACAGAACAGTAATTACCCTACAGGCGAAAATAATCATCAATAAGAGAAATTATCCTTCAAACCGATGAACACTATCACATAAGGCAGTTAACATAATAAAGTTCGCCGATTCAGCCTTGATGCATCTTGTGATCGCTTACACTACGTTGCTCGCCCTAACTACCATCTACATGGAAGCAGTTCTCCTGATTAACATGAGTGAGGAGAAAATCACAGTGGCCTACCAATCCGAGCAACGGGTGGATGGAATGGGTGGTTCATGGAAGAATCTTGGAAGTATTACACAGTTTCAACATGCACATAACAAAATGTCCTAAATGATGCAAATGCACATTGAAAATGCCCTAATGCTTAAAATTGGGTTGAATGATGCATGCACTAACCTTCCACCTCAAAATGAGATGGAAATCTAATCAAGCCACATCAAGTACTCAATTTCCCTGTTATGCAAGTGATGTCATGTTCCTTTCTCCCTCTTATTCTATTTCCTTCCAACTTCTCTTTTTTTTTTCTTCTCTCAAATTTTTTTTCAGATTTTCAGAATTTTTTTTCTTTCTTTTAGCCCACATATCCATAATTGCTTAGAGATACATGTATAAGGCCATTTTCTTCACGATTGGAAATCTTTGCATTATTTCGAAGGTATGGAACAGTTTAGATCACTTTTGAGGAAAAACTGAGATACATGGTGTACTCTATGCATGATAATCATGAAAGTCATGAGTGCAACTACATGGCATGCACCTAAAGGTAGTGTGCATGAATCACTATATATGTTTCGTTTTATGCAAAAGTATGGAAAATATCAATGCAATTCCTATCTAAATGGTATGCACGCAAAAGGAATTAAAACTGTACTTTACTTCCAATTCTTAGGTGGATTATGGAAAAAATGAAGTGGAATGATCACAAGACTAAGTGACTGAACCTTAGAAGAATATTATGTGTCCCTCCTTACTGACCTGTGTAGTGGTTTGGAGGGTTCTCTCTCTTACATCCAATTAAGGTCTCATTACCATTTGGTTAGGTTAGGCTCAAACAACCGTTACTATCCACGTTTCATGAGTCAACGAGGGTGTGGGTGTGACATATTGCTTTAGAGTTGACATAATCAATCATTTTCATAGGACAAGTTCCCCAAGGACAACCAAGTCAAGCTATCCAAAAGACACAACAATTTTTAAATTCCCTTAAAATTTCCCATGAAAACAGCGAGATGACAATTTTTAAGACATCCACGGGTACACTAGATAGATGTGGATCCTAGACAAAAACTAAAATTGCAAGAACAAATAACAAAGCAAAAACTAAAAATAACAAAAGACAAGATAAAAGATAGAGTTGTTCCAGCCACCCCCCTAAGCTTGAATTCGACTATGGCCTCATAGTCAAAAACCAACTTAAGGGTGGAACACTGATACCCTGATCAATCCTGCGGAGGCGGTGGTGGGTATTGTGGTGCCGTAGGATCCCAAGACGGGTACTCCCCCTGGAAGCTTGGATCATATTGGGTCCTCGGCGGAGGCTGTGGATAGCCTCCAAAGTAATCTCGACTCCAATAATGGTCGAAGAAGGGCTCCTGTTGCGTCTCTATCCGCTGCAACCGGTTGTGTATTCGCTCTTGGTTGGCGAGGATGAGCCGCTCGTTCTCGAACATAGCCCGTTGATTATCAAGTACCCGACTCGTAGTCTCATGAATGCCGGTATACATAGCCATGTGCTGCTGCTGAGTCTGCTGTATATCCTGCAGCATCGTGTACATTCCCTGCATGGAATAGGGATCCTCGGCTGGCTGCTCGTGTTGTGGTGATGGCGGCGGGGGCTGAGATGATGAAGATGCACCCGGATGCATCCTAGGACACTTCCTTAGTGCCACACGTGCACGAAGAGGTGTGAAAGCCTCCTCTTCCTCCTCATCCTCGCCTCCTTGCTCGTCATCACCGCCTTCTTCTTCATCGAACTCGACGGCTATGATCGGCCACCGGAAGTGCTGGACTCCCTCGATGTGGAAGACGGCGTCCGGCAGTGCGCACTCCTGATAAGCTTGGTTGACGTGGCAATGTGCGCACGCCAACCCATCCCGGAGAAGGATAAGGTTTGAACGGTGCAAGTGTTGCACGTTCACCTTACTCTTTGTGGAAATCAGAGTCATGGACTGAAAATTCAGCCCCAAGTAGTGCGCCAACTTGGTGATGAGCCCACCAAAATGGATCAGAGCCTTCCTTGTACTCCTCTTCACCGCCAGGACGCGCTGCAGGAAGAACGCACCCCAGTTGCATTCTTGTCGCTTCAGGAGCATGTAGAGGAAGAAAAGATCACTCTCCTGAAACTTGCTCAATGCCAAATCGCTCCGAGCAAAGAACGTAAGGCTCAACATCCGGTGTAAGACCCGGACGAAGGGATGCTCGAAGTCCGCTACCGCAGCATTATGGTAGCTCACTGTCTTTCCCGCCGGCACTGTGACTAGCTCGGCGAAGATCTTGTCGTAGTCGGTGCGGGAATCTGGGCGTCGGTGATCATGTTGGGAGTGGTTCCAGTTAAAGATGTTGTTGAACTGCTTAAGAGTGATGTTGTAGTTGATGTTGAAAAGCCGGAAGGACACCCTCCCCTTGATCCACTCACGGTCCGACGCCACCACGTCGTTGCGTACAACGCAAACGTCGAGGGATGCCATAAACTTCGCCACCAATTCCTTGTAGGTGGGCCATTCGTTGAAGAACGGCTGCCCATCTGCATGGCGCTCCAGCTCGCCTGTCCTTATGCTGGTGTGGCGTGCTTGACCCTTCAGCACATAGGCCAAGTTGGCCTCGAATCCCAGATCACGGATCATTCCCCGGTCCACATACCGGGTCGGCTCGATCTTCTGCTTCATTATCTCCTCGTAGACCTTCCTCGCCTCCATGGAAGGATGCATTAGGCGCGTACGAGAGACGGAAGCGGTTGGGGGAGGAACGAACTCCTCAATCTCTTGCGAGGATGATGATCCGGCGGCGTGCACCATTGTTGCAAGAAAGATGGTATTAGTAGAGAGCTCGGTGCAGATGGAGAAGAATTTCTCCGCTCGGTGAAGATCTTCGCTCGATGTCGCTTCTCTTCAGTCTTGGAAAGCTCGGGGGAGTGCTCGGCGCAAAGGAGGATGCTTGCTCTGAAGGTGTGACGTCAAATGACGTTGCAAGTCTCCTTAAATAGACTTGGCCGGCGCCACTGTTGACCCGTCGATACCATCGACGCGGGTCGATGGTATCGACACGTCTCGCGGGTATCCGCCTCCCTCGCGAGTATCGACGGCTGACGTTTGCTGGATTGAGAAACCCGGATTGCTGACGGGTCGATACCATCGACGGAAGTCGATGGTATCGACGCAGCACCCGGATCACTGACGTGGATCTTGCGAGCGTCGTCGATGTCTGTGTGCGGATCGGTGACATGTCCGTCGATACCATCGACGGGTGTCGATGGTATCGACTTGCTTTTATTGCGACACCGCCGTTTTGTTGCATTCACCCTGTGATGATGTCGACACCATCGACGAGGCCGTCGATGGTATCGAGTTGACTGAGAAAATTTTGTCTGAACTTCTCCAGAGATCTCGATGGTGTCGACTGGGGTGTCAATACCATCGACACTTTCATTGCGACCTGCCTGTGACCATGTCGATACCATCGACGGGGGTGTCGATAGTATCGACGCAGTGCGATTTTTGCATCAATCAATCTGCACCCATGTCAATACCATCGACCAGTGTGTCGATGGTATCGACCCTGCCTGTTCCTGCACATTTAACAACCAGATCAAGGTATCTTTTTTTTTTTTTAAACTAAAATCTAAACGAAATAAAAGCAATCTATGACTCGAATTACACTATCCTAATGTACCAATGGTTGGGTTGCCTCCCAACAAGCGCCCTTATTTAACGTCTTAGGCTAGACGGTGTGACAATCATCATCTTTTCACCTTGGGAATTGCACTTAGAGGATCATTCGGTAATTTGAATTCAACCCGATCTCCTCCAATGCCCAAAGACAGAGTACCGCTCCCTAAAGAAGTAACAACATCTGTTGTTGCTTGAAACGGTCTTCCTAGAAGAATTTCACAGCCTTGGAGCGGTGGCATATCAATAAAAACAAAATCCACCGGGAATATGAATCTATCCACTTTGACGAGCACATCCTCACACACTCCATATGGTCTCACGATAGACCCATCTGCCAATTCAATTGTTGCGGCCAACTTCTTTATCTCTTTTAACCCCAGCTTTTGAAATGTCGCCAAAGGCATGAGATTTATGCTAGCGCCAGAATCACATTGCGCTTTAGGAAATTGTTGACCACCTATTGAGCACGGTATGTAAAAACCTCCTGGGTCCTTTCTCTTATTTGGTGAACTCCCGTGAATCATAGAGCTCACTGTCTCATTCATCCAATAAATTTCATCGTCTTTTATCTGCCTCTTCTTATTGATGATTTCCTTGATGAACCTCCCATAGGCGGGTACTTTTTTTATCATCTCCACTAATGGAATATTGATGCAGAGTTTTTGGAATATCTCCAGGAATTTCTTAAAATGACGATGCTCTTTCTTTGACTTAGAATTTACCGGATCTGAAACATCAGCTGCATCAGCACGCCTGTGAGGTGGCACATACGCGCTTTTCGGGGGTACCTCCCCTAAGCTTGCTTCACACTCTCTCCGACATGGGCTTTGGCGAGACATCTGCAATAGTAGCAGCTTGTTGTGGTTCCTCTCTCGCCTTAGATGTCTCCACATGTGCACAAACAACTTGCACATGTTCTTCCTGCCTAGGTGGAGATACAATATTCAAAACTCTTTGTGATTTTCTGAAGAAAGGGTTTCCGCCCGGCAATCCATAGTACGTGCGTGGATATGGTATCGCCGGTGTTGCATGCACATTGAAAGTCATTTTTCTTTCTTCTACAACTTCTTGCACCTGAGATTCCTCCTTAGTGCTTACCACAGATATGTACTTGACTTGTTGGTGTGCCTGAGCCACATTTGCATTCTCGGCTGGTTTCTGTTGATTGGCGTGCTTGATGGCCGCCACTTCACTCGAAATCTGTGCCACGGTGGTTTCCAATGCCCGCATTTGTGCTCCATGGCTTTGCAGTGTCTGCCCAAACTTGGTTAGAATATCACCTTGAGATTGCAATTGTTTTCCAAACATGGCCATCATCTCTTGGTTTTGCTGGACCATTTGAGTTAGTAATTCAGTGTTCTTGTCCTCGGCTTTCTGCTGTGGCTTGGCATCCGGATCCTGTAGAAAATTGTTCGGATCCTTCCATGAAAACTTTTTATCTTTCCTCCATGCATAATCATTGTTTCTATAGCCCTGTTGTTGCATGAATTTCACTTGGGCCTCCCCATCATCAGATGCATCCTCCTTAGTTAGCACCTTCTTGGCTAGAAGATCTAACTTATCATTCAGCTCCCTCACTATTCTGGATTCACCAGCAGCCTTGACATGTTCCACAGCCCCTCTATCACCCCATGACTATTTCCTAGCCATGTTTTTCAGTATCTCCCAACATCTGATATCCGTATTTTTCAGAAAAAATCCGGATCCGGCTGAATCAAGATTACTTCTGTCGTGCTCGGAGAGAGCAAAATAGAAGATTTTCACTTGTGTCTCCTTGTCCAATCCATGATGTGGACATCTCCTCAACATGACTTCGAATCGCTCCCAAGTCTCAGAATAAGTTTCACCCGCCTGTTGGGTGAAATTGTGGATCTTCCGGATCATATCATTGGTCTTCTCAGGAGGGAAGAACCTCTTGAAGAAAACCTCCACCATATGATTCCATGATTCGACAAACTCATCGTCGAGGTTATGTAGCCACTCACGCGCTGCTCCTGCCAGTGAACTTGGGAACAACTTGAGATACAACGCATCTTGTGGAAATCGGTCTATCTTCACCATATCATAGTTCTCCACGAACTGGCTGATGTGGGAAACCGGATCTTCATTTTTCAGCCCGTGAAATGCGTTGGATTTGACCAAATTAATCAGTGTCGGGTCGATCTTGTATGTCGGTATGTTGATCGCCTGCTTCTTTATGGGCCCCTTTGATGCTGAGGAAGAAGACGCCTTGATCTTCTCCCATATTGTCTGTGCTTCAGCCATTTCTTCTGCTTGTTCTTGCTCTGATTCAGAATTTATATCACTTTGGTACTCCTGCTCGTAGTAGTCCTCGTCCTCTGGTCCCGTATGTGGGATCTCAGGTGTGCGATTCGCGTAGTCGGTACTACGCGTATGCACCATGCAAAGTACCTGAAATATGAAAATCGGGGTTCAGTACAATGCTTTGAACGAGTAAACACAATTATAGAGAAATATAGGAATTTTTAAAATTGTTTTAAAATAATAAAAAAAAATGTGGCCTAGAGTGGCCGCTCTTAGCACTCAAAGTGCCAATAATTCGCCGTATCCCCGGCAACGGCGCCAAAAACTTGACGTGTATTTTACTACACGCTTAAACGCAAGTATACGCGTCGAGTAATATAGGCCTTGTGAGGCCCGAGTCGAACTCAGGGATACGTGAATTATTGGAGACTTCTACTAACTAATCGCAATCAGCTAGGCCGATTAACAAAGTAGGGTTTTGTTGTTGAAATTAAAAGAAAATAAAAATCAAACAAAGAAAACAATCGATTAAAGGTTAATTTAATCAATTCAAAGGGATATCTTTAGGATGGCGGTTTCACCGCGGGTCAGCATTGTATTAGGTTTCATATAATTCCTCACACTTCTCTCTCTATCCGGGTAGTGGCCTGAATACAGAATTACCCACTGTCGTGGTGTAAGTCACTACTTAGGTTTAGGTTGATTCCACCGTCGTAGTAATCATTCCCCTAAACTAAGTGCATTATAAACGGTCTATCAGTTCCCACCATTAATTTTACAACTCCTTTGTCAAGGGTTTTATTAATTAATGTAGATTTCGTCTCTTTTCAACCGTTAATCCTTCTATCGAAGTGATTAAGGGCATTAAATTATTATTATGGTGATCAAGCATAACAATAGAAGTGGAGAAACGAATCTATACCACGGATTTGAGAGAGAAAATATGAATTATCAATATAAAAATGTCATACAATGTATTCCCGGGCTACTCCCGGTCCTAAAGATTGAGGGTTTTAGCCTCTCATGTTCATCTCACACGAATACATGGTAGAAATGGGGGATTTCATAAGAAAAATGTGAAACAAGTGGGAAAACCCCTGAACGGAGAAGAACCGGTAGATCTTTGGCGTAGAACACGAGCTTCCCCGCCTGTCGGTGGTGGAAATCGTCTTCGACAGCGTCTGAATCACCCAGGATGAGCTTCTGGCCTCCGTTCTCCTTTCTCTCCTTCCTCGACACTCGTGCAATCCAAAAATGATGATCTCCCCTGTCTGGGCGGCCGTCATTAGGTATAAGTCCCTAATTAGGTCGTCAAATAACAACAGTCGTCTGATCGAGATCAAAACAGATCCAACGCATATCTGTCGGCGTCGATACCATCGACGCGGGTCAATGGTATCGACCCAGCGGATTAGCGGCAGCTTTCCTTTCTTTTAGTCTGAGCGCATGTGGTCATCTCGATACCATCGACTTGGGTGTCGATGGTATCGACTTTCTTTAGCATCGGTTGTTGTCGTTTAGCGACGTTGTAGCTCTCCATGTGTCGATGGCATAGACTTGGGTCGATGGTATCGACTCTGTGCTGCTCTTCTCGGCTAGCAACCTGTGGCTTGGTCGATGGTATCGACTTCCGTCGATGGTATCGACAGAAGCAAATACCTGTTTTTTTCCTGAAATTTCACAACAAGGCCAAGTAAATCCACACATATAATAATATTATGATAAATAATGCTCAAAATAGTAAAACAAAGGGGATTTGACATAATATGAAGGCAAAGACCGAAATGAGTGAATTATGCAATATTATCCATAAAAATGAGTAATTAGAGCACAAAACACATATGAAAAAGGTCTATAAATGCGACTCAAAATCATCGCATCAAAGGGGCATTAATTGAAAAGCCAAACTTATGAGAAGATAGACGAACTTGTTTTTCCGGAGTGTTAAAAATGCTATTGAGGTTCCTTGGGATATATGTTATCTATGTGGCATTGCACTTGCTCAATAGGTTCTTTATTTTTGCACTGTAAGGTTGGAGCTTGCCGGTACCAATATTGGTGGAGTTAGCAAGGCTGACCCCTTACTTATAATTAGAGTGAAGGAGGAAGTTCCTCTAGTTATGCGAGCTGTAGACCTCTAGACCGTGGGTGATCGCTTGGACTTCTGCCTCTAGGGCTTAGGTGCTTCGACAGCGGATGCCATCTCCATAACAACATGTTCCCCGATTGTCGACGACATGGACACCAATGCCATTGGCCACTGTTGGGGTAGCAAAGGATGCATCAACGTAGGCATAGTGGTTGAAGACTGGTACATGCTCCACATTGAAGGAGACTATACTAGGAGCGATAGTGGATTTATAGTGAAGCTTGCAATTAGCCTGTATCGATCGTGCCTGGGTAGAGATGAATTCAGATTTTACTAACAGAGGTTTTAGAATGCCTTTGTGGACTTGTTCATTTCTGCACTGCCATAGAAACCAACAAGCGACTTGGAGGATAGGAGGTGTCGTGTTGAAATCGGGTGGCACCTTATAGACATTAGAGATCCAGACATCTTCATTGAGTGCAGAGAAATCATCGCCCATATTCAAAAGAGTCCAGACTTGTTTACTGGAACTACAGTCGCATATGTTGTGAATGATGGTCTCATGTGCAAATTCAATTGGTAGAAATCCATTTGGGCAAATTGCCCTTGAAACCGATTGGACAAGAATGGTGTTGAAACCGATTGAACTTTGGGTCTCCAAACGGTTTGAGACCGTTTGGACCCAAATGGTCTTGAGACCGTTTGGACTCAAACGGTCTTAAGACCATTTGGTCCAAACCCTCTCAAAATAGAATGGACCAAAAAGTTCTTTCAACACTTAAACAATTCATGGTTTCAATAGATGAACTGAATACCAATTGAATCCTTAATTTCTTCATCAATTGAACTATTGAATCAACCTTCAATTGGACCATCGATTAGGGTTTTGAACCCAATTGATCTAGGATTTCTACTCAAGAAACCTTCAATTAGGGTTTTGAAATCGAGTTACCATCAATGATCAACATTGTGGAACTCATTCAATTGAAATTCATGAATCGTCATCAAATGTTTGATATGACCTGAACCCAAACGGTCTTTAGATCATTTGGATGATCTCCAAACGGTATTGAAACCATTTGCCCCATCCTATACTTGAAATTTGTGAAATTACATTAGGGTTTTGATCATTGGATTGATCATCAAATCAGCTATTAATTGCATTTCAAATTTGTATCTTTGGACCTTCAATTACTCAACCATACTCAACCATAGACCTAAAAACGGTCTTGGTTGACCTCCAAATGGTCTTGAGATCATTTGGGTGACCCCCAAATGGTATTGAGACCGTTTGGGTTAATCAACCCAAAAATCTAAATCAACCAATTGGAATTTCAGCACTTAACCCGATTAGGGTTTGATAATTGATGAACCTTCAACTAATGAACCCTTTGGAATTAATAAATTAAATTTCATGGGTCATCAACCATCATAATTAGCATCAAATCTCCACACGGTCAACTATGGTCAACTCTTCCAAATGGTTTGAAACCGTTTAGTTGCTAATGGTTTGAAACCGTTTAGTTCGTAACGGTTTGATGAAACCGTTTAATTCCAAATAGTTTTGTTGAAACCGAATGGACAACTTGTTGAAACCGATTGGAATAGGAATTCCTTGGGAAAAGTGTCCAAGATGATGTCATAATCATCTACCCTCTTCCCTGTAACTTATAGTACTTTTGATTTCATGAATTTACCAATTACAACAAACAATTAATCAAGAAGATGAAGGAATCAATGAAATTGCAAGATTGATAGTTGAATAACAATGTAGAGGGGTTCAAGTTATAGAACCCGCCTCCAATTGAGCTTCAAAGCTTCAAGCTCACGTCAAAAATGGTGGATGAAACTCCTTTCACTATCCCAAGCCTCGTCCTCAAGCTTTGAGTGAAATGGAATGGTTAGAAATGAAGATGGGATCGAGATAAGAAGAAATCAAGCATTGATTTGTGATTTCCACCATAGAATCAAGGTGAACGAAGGTCAAGAAGCTTACCAACAGGTTGGGGGTCGTCCTCCTGTTGCTCCTAGATCCCTTGGTCATTTTTTCAAGCAAGAATTGAAAGTGGATTCGAAATTACCCTTTCAACTCATGGATAAAGGAGCATATATATGAATTTTATTGAAAATTCATATAAGAGAGAGAAAGTAGGAATTATCTCCTCAATTTACTTGCGACATTCCCCCTTCTATTACTTAGGGACGAGGATATCCTATTTGCCTATTATTCCTCTCAATTATCCATGATTTAAAGAAAAGCAAATTAAGCACCTTAACCCTTATAATAATAATATCCTAAAGTTAGTGGATATTTCTTTTTCTTTTCTTAATGTGAGTGGGTTCTCCACTCACGTAGATATTTCCTTAGCCTTTGCAAGGCACAAGAACGTCCACACTTGTTGAGTTTCAACCAAAAAAATTTTGGTTGAAGGGAAATCCAATTAATATAATTATTTTTGCATTAAATTGAATTAGGGTTTCAATTATGCTTAAATCTTGATTATTTTAATATCAAGATTCTCTCTCCTTCAAAGTGATACAAATGAGATTCCCCTCTCATTTTATTTTCTCTAAATGATGCCAAGAAACATTAGGGACTATTTTGAAGTGGTAATTTACATATTGAACCCTAAGTTTTGGGTAAATTGCATATTATACCAAAACTAGGTTTTAATGCACAAACATTGCTTTATCAGCACTTTCTGGGTACTCAGGCTTTTCCCAAGCCATAACTCTACTTCATCTCCATTATTATGATTCTTAAACACATGAGAAACATTTAATCATGTAACATTTTCAAGTTAACCCTTCAACTTGGGTAATTTGCACTTTAGTCCAAAATAAGCAAACATTGCTTCAACATTATTCAAATAGGACCAAAATTGAAACATAGGTTCCTCTTGGGCCTTAATTACTTTTCACAAGATAAAATTAAGGATATAATTAACCTTCTTAAGAAAAAATCCCAGAGTTAAGGAATAACCCAGGTCAGGGATGTTACAACAACCCTCTTCTTCTCTCCTACAGGACCTCCACATCACGGAAGCAATAAGCACTACTACAGAAATAGCATTCAGTGTCGCTTTTCTGGGCGTCGGTTATTAAGGAAAACCGACGCCTAACATATAAGGCGTCGGTTGTTTAATAAAACTGACGTCTATATTCGAAGACCAGCCAGACACGGGTACCGCTTTGTATTAAGCGTCGGTTTTTTATAAACAACCGACGCTTAAAGTCGCCCGCGAAATCCATTTTTCGATAAAAAAAATAGTGTCATTTTCAGCGTCAGTTATCCCTCTCTAACCGACGCTGAAGGTGGTTCACGCCAAAAATTTCCATGAAAATATCGTCCAATTGGACGTCGGTTGTTTCAACCAACTGACGCTAAAGATGTTTAGGCGTCGGTTGTTGTAAACAACCGACGCTATTTGGGAACTTATAACCCCCCGCGATCGCCCGACTCTTCCCCTTTCTTCTGTTTCATTGCTACCCTATTGCGGCGATTTTCCCTGTTGCGGCGACTTTCCGGCGCTTCTCTGCTGCTACTGCTCTCCGGCGCTTCTCTCCGGCGCCCCATCTACGGCGTCCTTCTTCTCCGACGCCCTTCTTCTCCGCCGCCCCTGCTACTGCTGCTGTCCGCTCGTCGCCGCCGGTCGTTGCCCACCGCCCCTGCTCTCCTCTAGTCGTCGCCGCCAGTAGAAGAAGCTACGGTGCTGTCGTCGTCACCTCCGCCCCCGCCGGTAGAAGCAGCTTTACTCGTGCTGTCCTCATGCAAGGTAACCCACAAACCTTCACCACCTTTTTTGTCCTTTGCCTTGCTTTTCTCTGCCGCCGCCAACCTAGAACTCACGCAGGCAGCGCCTAAGTAGGTGCCAGGGCACGCCTAGGGTCCCAAGCCCAGGTGCCCTCCCTAGATAGGCCTCTGGGCAGATGCTTGGGCGGTGCCAGGGCACGTCTAGGCTGCACGTCTAGTGGATTTTTTGCTAAAAGTTATTTACTGATTGTGTTTATTTAATAATGTACTGATACATATGTGATATACCAATCTGATAGTCCATGATAGAACAAAACATAATGATGTTGACTGCAACTTTGTGTGTCATGCTATTCTTAATTAAGTGTATATTTACTTCATAATTGAATGTTTAAGTAAGTTATAGATATCTTGATGATGAACTGTAATGCACACATGTGACATGTTTGGAATGTAAATGATGAACTGTAATGCGCACATGTTTAACTTATTTTATTGTTGAGTATATTGAGAATCCTAATCACCCTTCTTGCTTAATGATGAACTGTAATGCACACATGTGAATGCTTGGAATTTAAATGATGGACTTTTCCCTAAATTGCCAATCATGCTTTTAAAGACATCAATAATCACACTAATTTGAAGAACTAGGATTTTAGGTATAAGAATGACAACACATTATTTGTTGGCCTAGAAACCCGTCCAAGATTTACTCATTCGGAGTAAATCTTGGATAGTCCCCGGTTTGGGACTGTTCTTGAACACCTAATCTCACTTAGGATGTAAGAGTATAATGTGTATTGAGTTTTCGAGAAAATTTTGGTAGCATTTCCCCGTTTGTTCTCTAAGTACATATGTACTTAGAGAACAGCGGGGAAATGCTGCCGAAATTTTCTTGAAAACCCAATACACATTATACACTTACTAGTGAGATTAGGTGTTCAAGGATGGGATAGGTGGTACACATTTATTATATATAAGAATGACATCACATGTGTTTGTTGGCCTAGAATGTGAACAATCATTGTTTTTTATATTACTTGTACATTGATATAAATTAGAATGAACAATCACTAAATTATATATTGTTTGTATGGAGTCCGGCTTCATTGTAGATATCTATTATTGTGTTTGTTGGCCTAGAAACCCGTCCAAGATTTACTCATTAGGAGTAAATCTTGGATAGTCCCCGGTTTGGGACTGTTCTTGAACACCTAATCTCACTTAGGATGTAAGTGTATAATGTGTATTGAGTTTTCGAGAAAATTTTGGTAGCATTTCCCCGTTTGTTCTCTAAGTACATATGTACTTAGAGAACAGCGGGGAAATGCTGCCGAAATTTTCTTGAAAACCCAATACACATTATACACTTACTAGTGAGATTAGGTGTTCAAGGATGGGATAGGTGGTACACATTTATTATATATAAGAATGACATCACATGTGTTTGTTGGCCTAGAATGTGAACAATCATTGTTTTTTATATTACTTGTACATTGAAGGATTGCTAATTGATAAAAGATCACAATTTTAGAGACATGTATGTTTATACAAATGCTAAATGTTTTCCTTATTCTAGTTGATACAAATGCTAAATGTTTTCCTTTTTAATCAAATTTTCAGATGGCTCACCATGATGAGAATGATGTCCATGATGAGCATGAAGTCCATGATGAGCATGCTGTCCATGACGAGCATGGCGAGGATACCAACGTAAGTTCTAAAAACATATCCCGTATTTCTATAAAATTCATTATCTTCTAGTTATGTCATATATCCTGTATTTCTATATTGGCTTAATTCGGTGTGTTTATTTTTGTCAAATTTTAGGTTGATGATGCACAGCTACCCACTGAAGCAATTGAGCAACTTGATGCGCAGCAACAAAAACTCAACAAGAAAAGGGGTATCACTCTGTTGAAAAAGTTACTTGCGCTGAGTGGCAGTGGATCCAAATTGGTTGTGGAGTTTGATAATGGAGGGAATGCAATTGGAGTGAACCGCAATAATTTTATAAACTATCATAGGGTTGTCACTCGAAGCCATTGTGGTGTTAAGTATGATAATTGGCATAAAGTTCCTCAGGCGAAGAAAGACTTGATATGGAAAGATTTATGCGTGAGTTATTATTATTTGCAATTCTATTTTGTAGATTACAAATTCTATTATTTGCAATTATATTTTTGGTACTAGTTAATAACATTTCTATTTTACAGAATCTGTTTGCATTGGATGAGATGTTGCATCGTAAAAGTGTGATGCAACGCGCTGGAAAGATGCTTAGGAATTACAGGACAAATCTGAACAAAGAATACATAAGACAGGGTGATAAGAAGAAGAAGTCAGCCCTTGAACAATGGAACTTCTTGGACAAAGAAGATTGGGACAATTTTGTTGCTTCAAGAAAATCTGAAGAATTCAAGGTATTAGGCGTCACTCCCATTTTAATTAATATACATTGTATTCACCTATTCAAGATTAACATTTAGTGCTACTAACCTAATTATAAATGTGCATACTAACTAGGCCCTCAGTGACACACAAAAAGCAAGGCGTGCACTGAATGTACATGACCATACTATGGGTCCAAAAGGCTATGCAAGCATTCGCCAAAGACTACAGGCGGAGTATGCGGCTACTCAGGAGTCTGCGACTACTCAGGAGTCTGCGGCCACACCCTTCCCTCGCCATGATATCTGGATAGCTGGCAGGAAAAACAAGAAGGGTGAAATAAAGAAGCCCGAAACTGCTGAGGTGGCTGCAAAAATGGTAAAATACAACTCTTAGAGCAATCATTTGAATATTGATTATTTGTGGTGTTAACTTACCAATTTTTGTTTATGGTGATTAGCGGGAGCTGCACGAGCAGAGGAAACAAGGCACGTTCATCCCTCAGGGCACAAGGGATGAATTGACAGTTGGTCTGGGTAACCCAGAGCATCCTGGACGTGTTAGAGGTGCCGGCGCTGGTGTGGGCATCAAAGCATTCTTTGGGCCATCCCAGCGCAAACCCAGAGCGGGACTTTCTCAAGAAGAGGTAACATATTCTATTTTTATAATGTTACTGCAAAAGGAAATTCATTAATAAAAAGCTAATATTTGTTTTATCCATGTATAGGAGAATAAGAGAGTCGAGGATATAGTTGCTAAGAAGCTCAACGATGTGGTTGCTGAGAAGGTCAAGGAAGAATTGTTGCGGTGGCAGGCATCTCAGGCTTCCAATCAGCCTATGCCGACCCACTCTTCTCCTGGTGCACAGACTGCAAGTAATCCTGGAGACCCATCGCCTAACACGTCTGCTGTAAGTATTGTTTATGACATTGTAGCTAGTCTTTTCAAGATGATATGTTTTCAAGATGATATGTATATATGTATAACATTCTTTACGTAAATTTGTAGACATTGAAGCCATGCCGCTTAAGAATGGAAAACTATGTTGTTGCAGAGGCGCAAGCTTACCAGTCCCTTCCTGGGGCAACGTTTCATGGGACTCCAATGCCGCAGGGCTACATTCGTGTGAGCCCGATACATGTATTACCCGATTGGAGGGAAGTTGAGTTGCCATATGCCCACCCAGATATTGATACACTTGGTGAGGCAGAAAGCGGGGTCATATTGTGGCCCAAAGCAGATGTCCTCTACACGACTGAAATTGTAAGATAAATTTGCATTGATTTAGACTGTTAATGTGTATATATGATGTCAACTGATCTGAAATTATATATACAGGTTAAAAAGAAGACACCAGGAGCACCTAGGCCTCCACCTCCAATTCCCGCATTACCAACTTGGGTTCCAACTGACCAACAATACCCGTTAGGTCCTGCTTGTAGGGGAATGGCATGTTGGCTACGGGCACATAATATACTTTGCCCTATAATTGTTTCTTTAGATGCAGATTATGCAGGTCAATCATACGACAACTCTTTATTTATACAAGATATTATTGAGCTGTTTATGTATGATTGGTTGAATACATCAATGATAGAGACATGGATAAGGTGAGATCTTGTTTATACATCCATATACCTTGTGTAAGATCCGGTGATCTAGTTTCTTATATATTAATGCATACGTTTATATGTTTTGCAGCTAGTTAATCGAAGATCATTGCAAACAATTTGCATATGATCATGTGGGATTTTTGATTCCATCATTGATTAGTATGGTAGCTAAAGACCCTGATAGTGTTCAACAATACTGTATAGATGCTTTTACAATTTTTGGTCATCAAATGAAGACGATAATAATAGCTCCATTCAATGTCAAGTAAGTTTGCTTTATTTATAATTTGGACTTAAGAAAATTCCATTATTATTTTGCATTTTGAGTTATTAATTGTTAACTTTTTACCTCTAGTGGTAGACATTGGGAGTTACTAGTTATTGTCCCCGGGACGTTCACTGTTTATTATCTAGATCCCGCAGGAAGTACATTAAACACTAAAATTGGACACGTAATGAGAATGGCATTATTCTGGTGAGAAATATTTCATTTTTTTATATCCGTTAACATCTTTTATTACATTACTATTTACTTATGCAACTTAGTGTGTTATATTAACATGTAGGGGTTTAGATGCATTCAAAAATGCTGGAGGAAAGGTCCCAAGGAAAAAGAACCAGCCATTGTCTTGGGAGAACATAAAAGTAAGTTCCCGACTCCCCGACTCCAATGTATATATTATTGATGTGAATTGTGCTTAGTTGTATTATTTTGTATGTTTCAATTTATAGTGCGCTACACAAGACAATGGCTGGGCATGCGCATACTATTTGATGCGATTTATGCAGATGATTATCAAACATGCCGCATTGGACATCGATACCATACATGAGGTATTATATATAGTCTCATTAGTTAGTATGAAATATATCAATCTTATTTTTATATTATTACTTATATATATACATCATTCTCTTTGCAGGTGTTTAAAACTGACCACACTATAGGCAAACGCTTAAAAAATGTACATGCTCCATATACGAGGGAAGCATTAAATGAAGTAAGAGAAGAATGGGCAATAGTTGTACAAACAGTGGCAACTGTAAGATATAATTGGGATGTTGATAGTGATGATGAATGATACTTTGTAAATGAATGTTTCTGAATGTTAAAACATGTATTTGAATGATTCTATATGTGTGAACGTGACAATTGAATTGATGTCTGAATGTATCTACTTGTGTGAATCTTTTTATGTTAATTTTGCAGGTTTGTGGCCTGTTTGTAGGCTGATATCAATGGATGTCGTAAACCTGCAGTTCAGAAAATTGAACTGCAGGTTCTCATCCTGCTAACAAGCCACAGCAGGCCTGCAAACATATTTATATAAAAAAAAATAGATATAGGCGTCGGTTATTTACCGATAACCGTCATCACAGACTTACAGCGTCGGTTTTTTGTTGAACACCGACGCCAAAAGTGTTCGCGCTACAGGAAATGGGAGTCATCTAGGACACTTTTCTGCGTCGGTTGTTTAGTTTATAACCGACGCAGAAAGCGTCCTAGATGACACTGTTTTCTGTGGCGCGAACCCTTTTGGCGTCGGTGTTTTATAATAAACCGACGCCTTGATGTTAAATAGGCGTCGGTTTTTTAACCGACGCTGAAGTGTCCAACCTTTTAGCGGCGCCCACATAGGCGTCGTTCAGAAACCGACGCCAAAGGGGGTTAAACAACCGACACTAAAAGGCACTTCTGTAGTAGTGAAGCCTTCTGGACCAAGGGTAGCTGGCGCCATATCCCGTCCTTCCAATCTGAAGTCCTTACTACTTGGGATAGCAATGTCCCTTTCAATGAAGCTCTCAACACCTTCAAGGCAGCTGTGCAGAAATGGGTCCGTAAAAGAATGGAAAACCATCACAGGGAAAAGATATGTTGCTGAAATGCATAAACACATGTCAGGTAGCCTCACAAAAAAATGTTGTCGTTAATTCAATTGGCAAATCTGTGTACCTATAAGAATGCTATAATTAGCTACTCCTAAGGGAGGAAGCTTAGTGGAAACAAAGAGCCCACATGAACTAGCTCACTTTGGGAGACAATAACACCAAGTTTTTTCATTCCTATGTCAAATCTAGATGCCATTTCAACAAGATTACCAAGCTTAAGAACAAGGAGGGTGACTGGGTAACCACTCAGCAGGACATTCAAGCGCTCATAATAAGCTAATTCACTAAATTGCTTACCTCTAACTTCAGGCCTGACCCCCAGAATCTAGCCGAGTTTGCAAGTGTTTTTCTGACTCTTTCCTAGGATTGCTGCAACACACTCTCTGCTCCACCTACTGCCAAATAAGTTTGATACACTCTCTTTCTTATGGCCCCTTCCAAAGCACCCGGTCCCGATGGTGTCTATAATGAGTTCTTACAAACCAATTGGAATACCATTGGGAGTTCAATTATGCACACTCTCAGGAGTATCTTCACTTCGTAGATCATCGAATCAGAATTAGCAGACTCATACATGGTCCTTATCCCCAAGGTTAAAACTCCTCAGCGATGTAGTGATCTTTGCCCTATTTCTCTAAACAACAGGTGCTTCAAACTTATCTCTAATTTCCTATTTGAACACATCAAGCCTTTCCTCAAGGACTGGGTCTCACCAGCTCAATCAACCTTCATCCCTGGATGCCTGATGAGAGAAAATATCCTTCTCTTGCAAGAAATTATTCACTCAATGAAATCAAAAACTGCTAGGAAGAATTGGATGTCTATTAAATTGTATCTGTCTAAAGCTTTCGATCGCATGAACTAGGATTTCATTCAAGACACTCTATGAAGAACCAGCATTCCAACTAATATATGTAACATCATCATCCAAATTATTACCAAGGGCTTAACCTCTGTGTGGTGGGAAGGACAAACACTTCATCCATTCAAGGCTTCACAGGGAGTCCGACAAGGCAACCCTACTAGCCCCTATATCTTCGTTTTATGTATGGAGCATCTAAGTCAAGAAATCAATAATGTGGTGGGAAACAACAAGTGGAAGTCGATGATCCTCTCCAGAGTGGGCACTAAAATCTCCCATGTCCTATTTTTTGGTGATATCCTCATTATGGGTGAAGCCTCCATATCCCAAGAAACCACGATTAATGACGTTCTCTCTAACTTTGCAGATGTCTCTGGACAGCTAGTCTCGGCTGAGAAATCAAAATTTTTTTTCAGTGCTAATAGACCTAGACCTACAATCCGGGCTGTTAGCAGGAAATTGGGCATTCCTTAGACCTTGGATCTGGGTAAATACATGGGCATGCTAACGTTGCATCATCGTATCAACAAAGCTACTCATGCAGACCTAATATCTTCACTACGCAACCGGATGAACAGCTGGTCGATGAAGCACTTGTACCTTACGGGTCGGATTACTCTTGCAAAGTCCACTCTCCAAGCTATACTGACACACACGATGCAAACTATGTACCTATCACCCTCGCTGTGTGATGATTTGAACAACCATGTATGAAGATTCATATGGTCGGGCAACTGGGACCATAACAAAATGCCCCTCGTTGCTTGGAAGAAGGTTACATCTAATTAAGATTTCGGTGGCCTTGGCATAAAAGATGTGTGGGACCAAAACCAAGCCCTCATGCTCAAGAACATTTGGTCCTTCCTTAACTAGCTGGACATGCTTTGGGTCAGGATTACGTGTGAGAAATACATGTGCAATGGTGTCATCACTAAAAAGCATGGGTCGTCGACATGGAACTTCATCAAGAAAAACATCCCTCTCTTAAAAAGTACTAGTTACAAGGTTGTCAATGATGGAAATAATGTGAATGTGTGGTCTGATCGCTGGATTATGGGTCAGTCCATACAAGATCTCCAACCTGACTTCCAGGCACCCGCATGCCTTGAATCTCTAACTGTTAGTTCTATGGCTCTACAACAAGATGAGTGGGACTTGGAGTTTATCCATTACTACTTGCCTCACTCTACTTGGAGCTACATATTCTCAACTCCCGCTCCTTCTACTAATAGTGGTCATGATACTTCGGGATGGCCGATGGAGCAGTCTGGTGTCCTTACATCCAGGTCTACTTACAGGTAGATTTGTCGACATAAGGAATGCTCCCTTCCTGACAGATCGAAAGATATCTGGGCCTCGTCACTTCCAGTCAAAGTAAAGGTTTTCCTTTGGCTGCTCCAATACAAGGCCCTCCTCACCAATGCAGATAAGCACTGTCGGCACATAGATATCAATTCTATCTACCCCCGCTGCTTAGTTTGATATTTAATGTTGATTAATAAATATTGTGATGATGTAACAATCTATGGTGACTTAATGGTCACTAATTATGGTGGATCAGGTCTCCAAAGCCTATGGTGAGTTAATTATATAGTTGTAGCATCAATTAATCCTTAGACCAATGGTTTCTTGTGTAGCTTGATGCAATGGTAGGACCTATACTATAATTGATGGTTTTAATATATGAACTTGACTCAATGGTCAAGATATAATGTTTATTCCTTCAATAAAGTGGAATGATGGATAATGTAATATGTTGATCCTAATAATGTGATTTAGATGGTTTACTTTATATGATCAACTTAAGGATCTTACTTGTTGACAATGGATGGTTGTTTTAAAATGAACAGTCGATTGTGGGTTTTACGCGACTCTCACTGGAACTTTTTGTGTTGTTAATCAAGGGATTCCTAGGGTTAGATGGTGAATATTTATCGAGCACAAATATAGGACTTCATAGGTGTTTTATCCAATGTGCTTTGATCTCAATGTGCTTTGACCTCATCCATGTCATTCAATGTGCTTTGACCTCATCCATCATGATCCTAAATAAGGGTTTCCATAAATGTGATGATTGGATGCACAATCACACATGGGGATGATTCTGAGTGATATGTAGATGGGATTTGTCCCTCCTATAGGAGTATGATATCCTAGCCACTTGATAAGTGAGACTGAGAAAAGAATGTGCATGCACATGTGAATCAATATATGATATTGAGGTCACACATATATCATATATTATGATCTAGTTCAAGGAACATGGATTGGACATTGGAAGGGAAATGATTCCATGCCCTGAGTTCAATTAGGATACCAACGATAAAGGAATTATACAATCATTGCAAAGCTTATTACAGATTGTAGGTTGAAGCTATTCTCCAACTTTATATTTACTTGGGTAGCAATGATGTGTGACTAGCTACAACTCTTTTCTTGTGATGTCATAATTTGTGATGGACATTCATTGCTAACGTAATATGGAACCTATAGGGTCACAAATATAGGAAATCACCAGGAATAGCAGTTTATCCATGAATGATGTTTAAGTTGATTACGAAAGATGTTTAGGTATTCAATTAAACAACCAATTAATTGACTAAACTCAAAACCATCAAGTTTAAGTGTTAAACTAACTGGTTAGAGAGTCAGATTGATTAGATATTGAATTGATTTAACTCTACATGAGTCAGGGCACCAACTGAGCGACTTCGGTTGGTGAGATGACTGATTCACCTAGTAAACTGATCAGATCGATTGCTCCAACCAAAGCTTCAAACAATTTTCCAATTCCTGAGGAAATTAATGTTGGGCATTAATTAGATATGAATTGGCAATTCAATTGTGATTTGGGAAACATGTGAAATGGTAGGTTCACATAGTGAACCGATCAGCTCACTGTCCTTACAAACTATTCACCAGTGAACCAATTGGTACACCTACCAGAGGATAATTAAGTCATGGAAATTATAGACCCTTTTACTCCCACACTAAATGGGAACCCAAACCCTAACCCCTCCTATAAATAGAGGGGTATTGGAGGATTCTCTATACTCATAACTCTGAACATTAGTTGATTTGACAAATTGTTGTCCTCTCTAGTTGTGGTAACTGAGAGAACCCAAGCAAGTCCTATCTGAGTAGGGAGGGACGACCGGGTAAAGACAACTTTTGGAAAGCATGTTGGTGTGTGAGGTAAGTTGGTGACTAGTATGCCAATAGAAGGGGACAACTCCTCCATGTCTATTCTACAAGGACAATAAGGGTTCTAGGTGGTCTATGTGGACTATTATAGAGTAAGTAGTCCTTTGGCTTCCACGAGGAGGATAACATCAACCTATAGTCTGTGGAGGAGTTGTAATAGATGTCATTCCAATCTATTATCTGTGGTGGAGACAATGAGTTACCACAAATGAGTCCCAATGCAACAATGAGTGTTGCGCTAGTGCAATGTGTTATAGTGGTTGGAATTTCTCCAGGACCAAGTATGAACTTGTTAAACCATCCTTTTCATTGCATAATTATTGAACAATCTTGCTGTTATTAGAATTATGGATGGATACATTTTTATTTCCGCTTCCTTCTTTGTGCCAATATTTCCCAATAGTGGCATCAGAGCCACGTCAATATACTATGTTTTGGGAAAATCAATATGATTGGATTTTTGGTTTTTGTAATTTATTTACTACATATGATATAAATACTTAAGCTGCTTAATTTTCATATCTGATCTAAATCCACATATGATCCCAAACTATATATATATATATATATATACAAATATATATATATATATAAATATATTTATATATGTATATACATATGTATATATATGTATATATATGTAGATAAATATATATATAAATAAATATATATATATATATATATATATTTGTGTGTGTATATATATATATATATATATAAATATTTATATATGTGTATACATATGTATATATATATGTAGATACATATAAATATATATACATATGTGTATATATGTATATGTATGTATATGTATGTATGTATATATATATATATATATAAATATGTATATATATGTATATATATATATATATATACTTATATATATATGTAATGTATATATATATGTATGTATATATATGTATATATACATATATATATACATGTATAGATTTATACATATATATATATATACATATATATATACATATGTATATAAATATACATATATGTATATATATATATATATATATATATATATATATATATATATCTATATATATACATATATATACATATAAATATATAAATATATATATATATATACATATATATATACATATGTATATATATACATACATATATATATAAATATATATATATATAAATATATATAAATACATACATATATATATATATTTATATATATACATACATACATATATATATACACATATATATACATATATACATATACATATATATATATATATATATAGATATATATATACATATATATACATACATATGTATATACATACATATATATACATATATAGATATATAAATATATATATACATATATACATATATATACACACACACATATATATATATATAGAGAGAGAGAGAGAGAGAGTCATGCTAGAATATACTCGAGTGTACAGATTGCACGCATACACTCAAGTGTGTTTGCATATCAAGACTATTTTTTGCAATATGTACGCCATTGATTTTCATTGTCATACTATAATTAGGCTATATACAAAATTTGAGCCCATTTGGATGAGTGTAAGTCACTCATCCAAAGGCAACAAAATCGACGCACGAAAATAATTTGAAATGCATAACTTTTGCAGTCTTTATAACATGACCTATAAATGTCCAAATGTGCTCAAATTGTTTAAATGAGTTATTCACAAGATGATTAAAAATTTCAACATATTAGATTTTTGAAAAAAATATTGCATCATGAAAAACTACTTGAGTGTATTCCGCTCGAAATACACACGAGTGTATTTTAGCCTGACTCTCTCTCTCTCTCTCTCTCTCTCTCTCTATATATATATATATATATATATATATATATATATATATATATATATATGCTACTCACTCGCTGCCCACGTGGGTAGATAAACCAAGTTACCTGACTCCTAATTTAACGCTACATTCTGCTGATACGGAGGTGCGGTGGCAGAAATTGTAATTTTGTCTATAGCCTTTACGTGCATGGAGTAGCGGTGGCACTATTAGTAAATATGTTATCAATAATTAAATGTGTATGAAACAGTGGTGGAAGCCTGATCTAATAATATAATTGCAGCTGACATCTTCGTCACTATTGGATATGTACAATTTGAAAAATAGTAACGATTGAACTATTAGTAATTATGCTATGAATGATTATACGTGCATGGAGTAGCGGTGCAAGTTTGATTAAGAGTGAAAATAGTAGGTGCCAACTACTTAAATGTTGATCGCATACCAATCTTAAAGTATACCCATGCCTAATGTAACAAGTCTAAAACCATTGTAGTAGTATCCTTTTGTGGAGACAAATAAACACATGAGAAATAAAATAACACTCCCAGATTTTATTACAAAACATCATCCTGAGTTACAAATTTCTCCTTTCCATTACAAATTCTATGTTCTCATTACAATATTGAATCTATCCTAACAAAGTTTTTAAATTCTATAAAATGTTATTGCGTACAAAAAAGTTACACATCATAGTTGTATTTTCCATCATATTTGCATAAATATGGATGCCCACAAAAATAATATGCCTATAAAATAAATAAGTTATAATATAAATAAGTATTATGTAATGAGAATATATAATCTGAAACAAAGTAAATAGTAAAGCACAACTGTAACTAGCAAAGAGCAAATGTAACGGGAAAAGAAAAATGTAATATGAAAGAACATGTTGTAACTAAAACAGACATTCTGTAATATGAAAGAGCATGTTGTAACGGGAAAAGATGACATTATGTAATAAGAAAGAATGATTTGTAATCTATACATATAATTTGTAATGAAAAGGAAACAAATGTAATCAAGGATGATATTTTGTAATACAATCTGGATGTATCAAATTCTCTAAGAGAATGAACCTCGATACATCAAAAGTTGTAATAATAAGGAACACTTTGTAATGAGAATCGAGAACTGGTAATGAGAATGAAAAAGTTGTAGCCAGTGATGACATTCTTCATTACAAAGTAAGTGTATGAAGTTTTATTATTTTAGAGAATGAACCAAGTACATCGAAATTATAATAAGAAAGAATATTTTGTAATGAGAACTGAGAATCCATAATGAAAATGAGAAAGTTATTGTTAAAGATGACAATCAATATTACATTTTGGATCTATCAAAATTTCTATCTAAGAGAATAAACTTTAGTACAAAGTAAATTGTAATAAAAAGGAACATTATGTAATGCGAATAAAAAAGTTGTAATGAGAATGAAAAAATGTAATCAAGGTTCACGTCTTGTAATACAACCTGACTGTATTAGATACTATATCCATATTATGTATATGAGAACTACGTGGAACATCTCCTAATTATGAATCAGTGGTGAACATGTGTTTAGAGTGAACATTTATTTTGTCCTCATTAATTTTTTAATTCACCTAACAGGGATGCCTCTACAATTATCTTTCGCACTAGTATATGTACTCATAATTAATTGTCATCTTGCTGCTAATAGTGGCATCATACCCATGCACTACTAGCGAAACATAAATTAAAAAATGGTGCCAACGTGTTTTATGCAATACGTGATTGAATTCTGCTTAATTACAAAACATGCCACCGCTATTCCATGCATACGTAAATGAAATCTACATAATTACAATACATGCCACCGCATGCATGCAACCGTAATGGATTTGAATTTAATTACAGATCATGCCACCATGTCTCAATGAACGGGAAATTAACTTGGCTACCCGCGCGGGCATTCAATACATACTCACATATATATATATATATATATATATATATATATATATATATATATATATATATATATATATATATATATATATATATATATATATATATATGTATGTATATATATATATATATGTATATATATATATATATATATATTTATATATACATATGTATATATATACTCATATCTACATATATATATACATATATATACATATGTATATATATACACATATATACATATATAAATATATATATATGTATATATACATATATAAATATATATACGTATATATACATATATAAATATATATACATATATATATATACATATATATACATATATATATATATATATATATATATATATATATATATATATATATATATATATATATATATATATATACATATATATAGAGTCAGGCTAGAATACACTCGAGTGTATCCAGAGTGGAAAACACTCAAGTTGTTTTTCATGATGTAATATTTTTTTTGAAAATCTAATCCGTTGATCTTGTTAAACATCTTGTGAACAACTCATACGCAAAATTTGAGCACATTTGGATATGTATAGCTCATGTTATGAAGACAGCAAAAATTATGCATTTTAAATTAGTTTCGCGCGTTGATTTTTTTGCCCTTGGATGAGTGACTTACGCTCTTCCAAATGGGCTCAAAATTTGTATGTAGTCTAGTTATAGTATGGCGGTGAAGATCAATGGTTTACATTTTGCAAAAAATAGTCTTGATATGCAAACACACTTGAGTGTATTCGTGCGATCCGTACACTCGAGTGTATTCTAGCCTGACTCTCTCTCTCTCTCTCTATATATATATATATATATATATATATATATATATCTATATATATATATATATGTCTCCCTAAAAGCAGTTTTGATGGTGGATGTGTAGCTAGATTATGGCCAATAACCCAAATATCTATGTGTGGTTGGATGGTTCTTTTATTCCTATTATATCTTGGTTTGTATACCAAGCCTCTACCTTTTTTTCCCAATGTCAAAGTTAATTCTTGCCTACCTTTGCTCACCTCGAATGTAACTCGAGGTTTCTCTGTACAATGTAATAAGTTAATAGCAAAGTGGATAGTTTCTTTTCTTACAATGGCGAGGAAAAGGATCAACGTCATGTGAGCTAACAGTCTTGTGGGACGAGTCATTCAACTGGAGGTCCAAGAAGAGAATATTAGGGAGAAATGAACCGACCTACTGGTGGGTCCAACCAACCATCTGGATGGAGTTCAGACATCGGTTGGATAGGAGGCCAACCGATTGTACAAGGACACCGACCCACCGGACAAGAAGTGAGGCAACACTTTTTCTCTGTGATTAGTCCTTGAGAAGGACAACTTAAATGGGGACAACTTCCATGACTGGTACATAACACTAAGAATTGTTCTCACTTAAGAGCATAATATCTACGTCCTGGAGACAGTTGAGCCAGAAGAACATCTTCCCATTGCACCTAAGGTTGACAAGGATGCTTACAAGAAGCATACTGAAGATGTAATTGATGTCAAGTGCCTAATTTTGTGTTCCATGAACTATGAGTTGGGGAGACAACATGAAAACATGGATGTTTTTGAGATGGTCACACATCTTAAGAACATTTTCCATGATCAAGAAAGACAAGATAGATATGATATCTCAAAGGCATTGTTCAAATGTAACATGGAAGAAGGAGATCCAATACCTACTCATGTGCTCAAACTCATTGGGTATGCAGATAACCTATCAAAAATGGGATTTACTTTAGATCAAGAGTAGGACACTGATGTGATTCTGTAATCTTTATCAGAGTCATATAGTCAGTTTGTCATGATCTAAAACATGAATGACTTTTATAATCCATTGGCAGAGTTGGTTGGGAATGTTGAGAACAGATGATGTAGAAATGAAGAAAGGCAAGCCTAAGTCTGTGATGATGATTAGAAAGACAAAGGGAAAATCTAAAGGCAAAGGCAAAGCTAAGAAAAGTTCAAAATCTAGCCAGAAGCCCCAATATTAAGACCTCAAGGAAAAAGTAGGAGTAAAGATGGGAGGCAAGTGTCACCACTACCACCAAGTTGGACACTGGAAAAGAAATTTCTCTCTCTTCCTAGAGGAACTAAAGAAGAAGAAGAAGGAAGAGGCACAGGCCTCTACTTCAGGTAAAAATGTTATACGGTAAATTTAAATGCTTCTTCCTCAAGGTATATGATATATGATGTAGATCTGGCATACTTTGATGTGCATGATATAATAACAAGTAAAGTCTTCATGAAAGGAGAGAGATGGATTGTGATAAAGCAAGAGTTTCTACAAATTCAGATTTGACAGTCGTCGCTCCATAGGAGAAGATGTTGCTCATGACTGGACTTCCCCATCATGTCGGGCTTCATGATCCATTATGGAGGTCATTCTTCAGGAGTTCATGAACCAATGGTAGAAGGGAAAGATCTGGTAGGGGCATCCTCTTATTCAAGATCTGTAGAAAGCATCCCACTTATGTCGAGTTTAGAGGAAGGAGAGATCCCACATGAGATATATGCTTCTTGCAATCAACCACATTTTATGGATGCAATGGAGAATCCCACCAAAATCATTAATTGGTTGAGGGTGGGAACCTCAACTAAATGATATTGTCATGTGTGTACTACATGACATCCTAATAAGATGGTTGATTGTTGTTGTGTTTCACAACTCACAATAGGAGGCTTGCACTGTCCAGTTCATGATTTTCATTACTTATCTGATAGTAGGGATGGTAGCAATGTTGTCTGATGTATGATCTCTCATCTTAAGAGGTTACACCGCTGCAACGAAGGGTGTAATATAGTGTTATAGTATGCCATGCAAAATGACCATGACATGTTTAGTGTAATGTAGGATTCTTTGAGGATCCTTGATTAGTGGATGTGTGGAAGGCGCATGCGGATACATTCTCTAAGTTGTACATGTCATCATGATGATGGCCTTGTATGGGTTGTTGATGATACACAAGAGATTCAATGTCATATGTTGGAATCTTAAAGCCCCACCCAAAGGGCGTTGAGATTTTTAATGCTATAGAGGGACTGGTCTTGGATTCTATGCTTCTTAATCATATTTTTTGAGCACCTATAACAACTATAAAGAGCATCCCTCATAGTTGTCATCTTGCATTCTCTCATGTGTTGAAAATAGCTCTTTATAAAGTTATCGTTGACCCATTGGGTGAAATTGCTGATAATTCCCCATTGCACATTCCGATGTTTAGACCCAATAATAGGCGGGACAGAAGATTTGGTAATAGCAAGTCATTGAAACAATGTCATGTTCTGAGTTTTCTTGTTGCGTGGGGCAGAGTAGATGGTATTGTCAAGTTATTAGACAATATAGAAATTCTTCTATGTGTGAGGATATGTATCATGATAGAGATAATTTTTTTGAGGGGGAGAAAAAGGAGAATCCTAACATGAGGCAATGTCTTCGAAAGGTTTCAGATCATGTTGGTATGTATGCCCAGAGAGCCAACCATATGATGATTGTGATGACATATCAGATTAATAGTTTCATTAATAATAATAAGGAAAGTTTCCAATTGATTCTATTTCACTCAATTTTGTGATAATGAGGACACACAATGAATCTCTAAAGAATGACAATCACTTAATGGTGTATGTCTTCAAGTACAAGACTTGAACAATGAGATCATGCGGATGTTAAGAGTATGTACATTCTTATTGTGTCCCTAATCAGATGTTTCTATGGAAGGCATATAGACAGCATCAACACTAATGACTAGAATGTGGGTTGGATGATGATAGAATCTCATTAGTCATGATATGGTGTATCAAACCAAGCACACATATACTAGTTAGAGAATAGTGTATCAGATAGACCCACCCTGAGGTGACACATGGAAACCACACTTGGTAGTCATATTCATCTCTCATAGTGAAGGTGGTGATTTTGGTTCTTAGAATTATAACTTTCTCCCCATTTATTTCTTACCATAAGCTTTCTTGATCATGTTCTTGCTTGAAAATGATGATCCATGCACTAAAAAGCTATGCTTGACTTGGATTTTGATTTTTAGAATGTTCCCTGCTCTGATTTCAGTTATAAATGAACATGTTATCATGTGTACGTTATTACTATGGTATAATATGACTTGAATCATGTTGGTTTGACAACCTATGGTGCTAAGCACCTATCAACCAATGGTCAATTTTAGGGTTTTAAGCTGATTTCTTCTATAAACTGATGACCCGATGATAATACCATTGCAACAACCCTATGGTGTTGTCTTCATGACAATGGATGGTGGTAACCAAGGGTGTCAAATGACTTTCACCCCCTTAGGTCATGTTTTGGCCTAATTAGAAGCCTAGTGATTAACAACTAAGTACCCTAATGATGTTATCAATCAATGGTGATATTAGTTTGATATTTAATGTTGATTAATAAATATTGTGATGATGTAACAATCTATGGTGACTTAATGGTCACTAATTATGGTGGATCAGGTCTCCAAAGCCTATGGTGAGTTAATTATATAGTTGTAGCATCAATTAATCCTTAGACCAATGGTTTCTTGTGTAGCTTGATGCAATGGTAGGACCTATACTGTAATTGATGGTTTTAATATATGAACTTGACTCAATGGTCAAGATATAATGTTTATTCCTTCAATAAAGTGGAATGATGGATAATGTAATATGTTGATCCTAATAATGTGATTTAGATGGTTTACTTTATATGATCAACTTAAGGATCTTACTTGTTGACAATGGATGGTTGTTTTAAAATGAACAGTCGATTGTGGGTTTTACGCGACTCTCACTGGAACTTTTTGTGTTGTTAATCAAGGGATTCCTAGGGTTAGATGGTGAATATTTATCAAGCACAAATATAGGACTTCATAGGTGTTTTATCCAATGTGCTTTGACCTCAATGTGCTTTGACCTCATCCATGTCGTTCAATGTGCTTTGACCTCATCCATCATGATCCTAAATAAGGGTTTCCATAAATGTGATGATTGGATGCACAATCACACATGGGGATGATTCTGAGTGATATGTAGATGGGATTTGTCCCTCCTATAGGAGTATGATATCCTAGCCACTTGATAAGTGAGACTGAGAAAAGAATGTGCATGCACATGTGAATCAATATATGATATTGAGGTCACACATATATCATATATTATGATCTAGTTCAAGGAACATGGATTGGACATTGGAAGGGAGATGATTCCATGCCCTGAGTTCAATTAGGATACCAACGATAAAGGAATTATACAATCATTGCAAAGCTGATTACAGATTGTAGGTTGAAGCTATTCTCCAACTTTATATTTACTTGGGTAGCAATGATGTGTGACTAGCTACAACTCTTTTCTTGTGATGTCATAATTTGTTATGGACATTCATTGCTAACGTAATATGGAACCTATAGGGTCACAAATATAGGAAATCACCAGGAATAGCAGTTTATCCATGAATGATGTTTAAGTTGATTACAAAAGATGTTTAGGTATTCAATTAAACAACCAATTAATTGACTAAACTCAAAACCATCAAGTTTAAGTGTTAAACTAACTGGTTAGAGAGTCAGATTGATTAGATATTGAATTGATTTAACTCTACATGAGTCAGGGCACCAACTGAGCGACTTTGGTTGGTGAGATGACTGATTCACCTAGTAAACTGATCAGATCGATTGCTCCAACCAAAGCTTCAAACAATTTTCCAATTCCTGAGGAAATTAATGTTGGGCATTAATTAGATATGAATTGGCAATTCAATTGTGATTTGGGAAACATGTGAAATGGTAGGTTCACATAGTGAACCGATCAGCTCACTGTCCATACAAACTATTCACCAGTGAACCAATTGGTTCACCTACCATAGGATAATTAAGTCATGGAAATTATAGACCCTTTTACTCCCACACTAAATGGGAACCCAAACCCTAACCCCTCCTATAAATAGAGGGGTATTGGAGGCTTCTCTATACTCACAACTCAGAACATTAGTTGATTTGACAAATTGTTGTCCTCTCTAGTTGTGGTAACTGAGAGAACCCAAGCAAGTCCTATCTGAGTAGGGAGGGACAACCGGGTAAAGACAACTTTTGGAAAGCAAGTTGGTGTGTGAGGTAAGTTGGTGACTAGTATGCCAATAGAAGGGAACAACTCCTCCATGTCTATTCTACAAGGATAATAAGGGTTCTAGGTGGTCTATGTGGACTGTTATAGAGTAAGTAGTCCTTTGGCTTCCACGAGGAGGATAACATCAACCTATAGTCTGTGGAGGAGTTGTAATAGATGTCGTTCCAATCTACTATCTGTGGTGGAGACAACGAGTTACCACAAATGAGTCCCAATGCAACAATGAGTGTTGCGCTAGTGCAATGTGTTATAGTGGTTGGAATTTCTCCAGGACCAAGTATGAACTTGTTAAACCATCCTTTTCATTGCATAATTATTGAACAATCTTGCTGTTATGAGAATTATGGATGGATACATTTTTATTTCCGCTTCCTTCTTTGTGCCAATATTTCTGAATAGTGGCATCAGAGCCACGTCAATATACTATGTTTTGGGAAAATCAATATGATTGGATTTTTGGTTTTTGTAATTTATTTACTACATATGATATAAATACTTAAGCTGCTTAATTTTCATATCTGATCTAAATCCACATATGATCCCAAACTATATATATATATATATATATAAATATATTTACATATGTATATACATATGTATATATATGTATATATATGTAGATAAATATATATATATAAATATATATATATATATATATATATATATATTTGTGTGTGTATATATATATATATATATCAATATATTTATATATGTATATACATATGTATATATATGTATATATATGTAGATACATATAAATATATATACATATGTGTATATATGTATATGTATGTATATGTATGTATATATATATATATATATATATATATATATATATATATATATATATATATATATATATATATATATATATATATATGTATATATATGTATGGCTAATTATTCGTTGCCCGGCGGGTAACTTACTATGCTACCCGTCACAGGAGACGCGGTGGCACAAAACGTAAATACCCCCCATCGGCCGCTCCTCTGTCTTCCTCCTCTATCCCTTTCACCAACATCGTGTTTCGCTACTTATGGTGCTGCTTGCCTTCCCCTGCTCTACTTCACCTCTCCCACCCCTGGCTACAGTCCATACCGGGACAGCAGACCACCACGGCGACAGCCATCTTCTGTCTAGCTAGTTCCGTACCTACAGATAGAGATGGCGTCGACAAGTACCCACACTTCGAATTCGCAGCTGCCTCTTCCATTTCTCCTCCCCTGCTTCCTTCACCTTCCTCGTACTCATCGCCGTCACCAACGCCACCGATGAATCTACGGCATCCGTCCTCCAGGAAATCAAGTCCTCCTTCACCGCCGACCCCCTCGGCGTCCTCGCCTCCTGGTCACCCGACCTCAACCCAGACCACTGCAACTGGACCGACGTCACATGCGGAGGGTCCTCAACAACTGCTCCGCCCGACGCTGTCATGGCACTCAACCTCTCATCCTCCTCACTAACACGCACCGTCTCTCCTTCCATCGCCTGTCTGCCTTACCTCTCCATCCTCGACCTCTCCGCCAATGACCTATCCGGCCCCATTCCGGCGGAACTCTCCCAACTCAACGCCACGCTCACATCCCTCCTACTCTACTCCAACTCACTCTCCGGCCCCATCCCTCCTGAGTTCGGCTTGCTATCACAGCTCTGTGTCATGCGGATCGGCCAGAACGAGGGCATCTCTGGACCCGTCCCGTCGGAACTTGGAGCACTCGGTGAGCTCACCATGCTCGGCCTCGCATCATGCAATCTCTCCGGAACTTTGCCCCGGGAGCTCAGCGGGCTGACGCAGCTGTCGGTACTCAACGTACAGGATAACTGGTTGGAAGGTCCCATCCCACCAGACATCGCCAACTGCTCCCAACTCACGGTGCTAGCATTGGGTAGCAACGCCATCGACGACCCCATCCCGCTGGAGCTCGGGAGGCTGGTTTACTTGGAGACGCTCAACCTCGGCAATAACTCCCTGGAGGGCGCCATCCCGCCAGAGCTGGGAGAATCGGCAACCAACTCGTGTACCTCAACCTCATGAACAACCGGCTCACCGGACACATCCCGGCCACTCAAATATGGTTTCAGCAGGGACGTGATATATCAAAAGAAAGATGCAATTGAGAAGGCCGCAAGAGAGGTTATCAAGCCAAGGGAGGAGGCTGAAGGCCGCAGGAGAAGGTGGTCCAAAAAGCAGAGACAGAATCCAAGAAAAAGAGGACTACCAGATTTTTATAGTTGGCGTGGCCGCTGTTGGCAGTGGTGATCGATTTGAATGCATAACTTTTTTTAAATGGATGACTGAATACATAGATCGTATCGAGGAATGATGGGAACGAGTGTAAGGAGTGGCCAACTAATAGAGTAACTTCACATTCGAGAAGTATAGAACCCGGAATGAGTAAATGAATGATGGCCATTTAGGTAGGATAAATTTAATTGTAAATAACTGTCATTACATATAGTATAGACGGTAGTTAAGGTATCTATCGCAAACAGCTTTGGCTAGGGAACAAAAACTTTACAACTAACTTTAAATCCATCAATTGATGATCTTCCAATGTTCACTAAACGTAATCAGAATATTAAATGTAACTACATGGCTCTCAGTTACTCCTTAGTGCTGTCACAGATACTCTCAGTGTTCTCGCTGTTACTCTCAGTGTTATCATAGTTACTCTCAGTGTGTATCAGAGTTACTCTTAGTGTTCTCTCAGTTACTCCTTAGTGTTGTCACAGATACTCTCAGTGTTATCAAAGTTACTCTCAGTGCGTATCAGAGTTACTCTGAGTGCGTATCAGAGTTACTCTTAGTGTTCTCTCAGTTACTCCTCAGTGCTTTCACAGTTACTCTCAGTGTCCTCGCAGTTACTCTCAGTGCGTATCAGAGTTACTCTGAGTGCGTATCAGAGTTACT